>CABEGB010001089.1:0-37313 GCA_901521435.1 Crematogaster levior
TAAGAAAGTCTCTGACAACAATGCACACAAGTAAAAAAAGAACCAATAGATTACTTAGCGAGCTCAGATAATATCTCAAGATATTATCCATCGAATAACGTTGTCTCTTTTTGGAATTGATTCCATTTTTTACTGTTTTATATGCATCACCTCAGAAATTATTCTTTTATAATAATTATTTTCTGTCTGATTCAGGATAATTACATTATTCCAGTCAAATAAATGATTAAATAAGTAAAATTTAATATATGTTCTGTAACCACTGAGTGTTTTGAGGGAGCGTTTAATATTAGATGTATGTTCTCTTATTCTAGTATGTACCTAGTTGTTTGTCCAACATATAATGTTTCACAATCTTTACAACAAATTTTATAAACAACATTGCTATTCTCATCCTTTTCATTTTTCATCTTTATGTGCTTTAACAAAGCGAGTGACACAACGGAGTCCCAAGCTTGTATCAAATTTTAATCTTGATTTTGCTATGTGCGAGATGTTTTTTAGGTAATACCATGAATTGTTTCTAATTGATGCCAGATTCGCTATCTTCTTTATTTATTATGTGTCTAAAGAACTTTTTATTAGCAAATTTTTCTATTAATATCACTAAAGATTATATCTATTGGGTATCCACACATTGTCTAATAAAATATCGACACATAAATTTTTCTTATAAAATTTAGGATGAGGAAGCAAAATTGCTCTCTCGACCAAGTTGAATATTGTACCTATTTTTGACATTTTGGGTGGTAAGAAAAAAACGATAAAAATATTCTAGAGAAAGTTTTTTGTGGAATCAATTTAATAAGATTTTTTGTCGTTCTCTGCAATTATATTTAAGTCCAGAAAGCTTAACCTTTAGCTGGCACACTTCTCCAGAATTTCAGAGCTGGCACACTGGACCGTTTGAGACCCAGACAAAAATGCTTGCTGCGAGGAAGCTACTGATTTTTTTTACTTGAAAAAATTCTCAGATATTCTTTGATACTTATTTTAATATTTTACATATGCCATAGGTTATTTTGATCAAATTTAATAGTGACTGTAAAAATTTTTTTTGAAGGTAAAAACGAAAAATGATTATTTTCACTTAAAATTCAAAACTCTTCCATTTTTTAATATTAAAAGCTAAAAAATTAACTGGACACTCTTGAGATACAACACTTTCAGAAAAAAATAGTCTGACAGTGGCTGGTGAAAAAAAAGTATTTATTTGGAGAAATGAAGTAAATTTTAGACAAAAATTAGTTGAACTTGCCTGGAGCTTTTGGTACCCCACAGTACCAACTAAGAGTTAAGGTTCCATTACTCTTTAATGTAACTTGTATCTGTTCATAATAACTATTGAACTTATCCAGAATGTGTAACACTTTATCAATTGGAGTAGTTATGACAATATCGTCTACATATCGGTAATAAAATTTTAAAGAATTTATAATTAATATTTTTCCAGATCTTGTAAAATTATATCAACTATAATAGGTGATAACAGTGAGCCTATGGGTACCACATTCTGTTTACATATAACTTGGTTAAACGTGAATATACTATTTCATAAGTTTAATTTCAATTGTACTACAATTTTACATTTCTTATCGGAGTGGGTCACTTTAAATTATGTTTAATAAAAATCAATGTTTAAAATCAATGTTGTATAAAACAATAAAATTTAAATTATATGAGATATTTATATGGAATTTATATGAGTTATGTAAAATATAACAAATTAATCTTAAATCTTTTCATTAAAATTTAATTTTTATCAAAATAGAAAAAGTTTTTTGTCAAATATCTAAATTATAGATTCGTATTTCTTAAATTAATCTTATCATTGATTACAAGAAACACTAAAAGTCAATTTTCACATATAAACGGAATTCTGAAAATATTACGATATTAAATTTCGTAAAGATGGTTAATTGAAAAATTAAACAACTTATTAACAACTAATTAACAACTAATTTTAGAATTATTTCTTTATAATACATGGTAATCAAAATTTATAGATATAAGAAAAAAGGAAATAAAATTTTATTCTGAAAATTTAATATTTTAATATAAATGATCCCATGATAAGTAATTTACCAATCACGTTAGATTTTTATGAAATTTAATTATTTGAGTGATCTAATAAGTATACGTAAAAGAAAGTAAATATGCGTACGCGCGTGTGTGTGTGTGTGTGTGCACAGGGTGTAATATTTATTTCAAAAATGTCATCTCTTCTAATTAATCCGGAGTATTCATCTTTACACTCTGTATATCTATTTTTTTAAGTTAAAAATTGAGTATTTATGTTACTCTTACAATTGTAAATAATTGCATTAAATTATCCACTAATAGATTTGAATTAAAAATTAAAAGATATAACTTTTATATAGAATGTTATATAGAATCACTATAAAGATGTTACAGATTATTATTTTTAAAACTAAGTAAAATATAAAAAATTATTAAGATATCTTTGAAATGATTGCAGACAAAAATTAACTTCGCCATATGACTAACTTCGTCTGTGATACTAAACAGTTGATAGATTGATAATAAAAGTTTCGCTTCGTTTTAGAAATAACAACCTATAGCTTTTTAATGATACACTTTGTATTACATATACACCCTGTATTTTTTATCACCTTCTTAAATAACGAATACACTATCATAAATCCTTTCACATTTTCTTAAAATCATTACGATCTTACTTTGATATTGAACAAATTATATTTTGCATTGTTTACTTTTAATAATCAACAATTATATAATTACTAATAAATATTCATTTGTATCTATTATAATATTTGTGTATCCAACATGTATATCTTTTTAAATATAATTTGGAAAAATATAATAATAATTTAGTATACATTTTTAAAGATAAAAATTTTAGGATGTTAATAACTTAATAAAATATAATTTTAGATTATATCAAAATACAATTTATCTTAGCACTAACAATAAGTTGGTAGAAAATGTATTACTGTCTTAGCACTAAATGGATAGAAAAGTGTGATAAATTTAAAATAAAAATCTTTAAAAATTCTTTGTGTGTTAATTCTCCAAATGCATTTTAAATCTTTTATCATTCAATACATTCTTTTCAATTTTCTCAAATACAAAAACATAGTTCCTTAGTAGGTAGCCGAAAGAAAATTCAGCAGCTAATGCTATTGTTTGTAGAGTCCTCTGTCAACTGAATTACTATCCTATTTCAATAATTTCGTAGACGACTCATTCATTATTTAACTAAAACAAACAGTACTAATTGAATGCTAATGAAATGTTCAGCTTCTGTCCTATATATAGTAAATATAATTTACAGACCATCTGTCTATGGTGGAAGGGTCACATTTGTCATAAGATTATTGTCGACAGATTTGTTTGCACGCATGCATTTGCTTACATATAATTATCGATAAAATCAATTAGCAATAAAGCTAAATACTATTGCATAGCAGACGATGATTAAAAAATATAATTTCATGCATAAGAAATTATTTGCACTGAAAAATATTGACTAAATATTGACTAATATTGACTAAACGTTTACTAGACTAGACGTTTAATTGGCAATATTTCTTTAGTTTATAAATAATTTACCGTTTTTAAGTTAAACGTATGTTAATTTACCGAAATACATATTTTTTTAATTTGGATAACATATTTATTGAATAATGTATTGAATAATGTTTGTTTCTGAATAATATTTTATTGAATAAAATATTTGCTTGACAGCTGCATAATTGAATAAAAAAATATTTTTCAACTTTTTTTTCAGTAACTAAAAGTAAAAATTTAGTTAGTAATGTGTCCATTATATTTTATATAAAATGTTGAACAAAAATGTTGAAAAGTTATATTGAACTACTATCCGTAAGTGAAAAGTGTTGTGTTGAGCCCATACTCGGATCGCATTTTATATACATTTCTACAATCATACTTACCTTTTTAATGCTTAATAATAATGCGCAAAGTCTTTTATATTAAATGTCACCTACAATAATATTAATATTATAATTTTACTGCCAAATAATATAATGTATAATAAACATATTATGTGAGTTTAATAATATGTATTTAAATATCATTTATATTACGAATCATTAAAATACATAAGAAACAACAGGGAAGAGGAAAACAATATAGTTTATGAGATTTTTTGTAATTATTGCGTTGCATCCTATGTGGGACAAACAAAAAGACAACTGAGTATAAAAATTAAGGAACATAAATCGAATATTAAACTCGATCCATCAAAATATTCAATAGTTTCTAAACACATATTAAAACCATTTTTTCGATTGGGACAATGTATTGGATAATGATATTGGATTAAGAAATTAAGGTATTGGATAATGAATACAATTTTTATAAAAGAATGACATCCGAATAATCCATATTGTAAAAACAAAAAAATTAACTCCCAAAAAGATTCGGAGTGACTGAAAGCATACATGGAGAGCATACATGGAAATATTATCAGAATTTGCCAATTGGCCTTAGTTATTTTATTTTACTTATACTTTTTCCCCTTTCGTTTTGATTTGTTTATTGGTATACATTTTGCTTTTTCTCCCCGCATATAAAGATCAGTCTCTTTTCGAGCATATGTGGTGTCCAGATTGATCTTGATTTATTATAATTAGAACTAAGTTAACGTTAAAGATCAGTTTTTCTTCATTTTAATGTTTTGACAATTGTCTTATTTACTGCTATATCTATGCAAAATACGTTTATAGTTTTTTAATTTTATTAATCCATGTTAATTCCCTTTTATTTTGTGTTGTTTAAAAGAATTGTTCATTACACATATTAGATTATTATATTAATTTTTTTATATTTTGATATGGATAGTTCATGACTCTGTTATTTTTGGATCTTCATGAACATCACGGATCTTTCAATCTGTTGGAGATTATCATAAAAATGTTAAAATAATCTGACTACTACTCTCGATAAAGAACAATGAATTTGGTTGCACATCAAACCTAATTTTATAATTAGACTTTTATTGTATCATGATGGTAAGTGTTGAATTTTTTTTTTTACTCTATGACATTATGTATACTTATTTGGCGAATTTATTTTATTTTATTTTGTTATCATGTTACGTTACTAAAGAAGGTTTTGTTTGAAAGTTTTGTTTGAAGCGAAAAAACTGAACCGAATTAATTATTTATCTTATAAATAACTATATATTACTCTCATAAATTTTTATCATTATAAATATTAATCTTTTTAATATTCAATTATTAAAATTTAAATAATTTTTATTTAATTAATTTTATTTATATTATTTTCATACAATAATTCCCTAAATATTAATTAAATTTTTTCATATTTCAACTCAATATAATTTAAATTATCTAATCTACCACTATTAATTATATTAATTATATTAATTATATTAATTATATATATAATTATACATTAATTATATGGCCATATTATATTATTATTATATATTATATATTATATATCAAGTATTAGTGGCGATCATGGCTCAGAGAGATGTACGTTGGTTTAATGAGCTGAAGATCCCGAGTTCAAATCCGACCAAAAATCGTCGATTTTTATTTGATCGCCACCTCTCGGAAGGCAAACCACCGAGAGTATCTTGCAAAAAAAAAACAGTTTGTCAAATTGACGAGCTATATGCGGAAGGCAACGGAAAACCACCGCATTATTCTTTCCCAGGACAATCATGGATAATACCATGATCGCCAACGATCGGATACGGTTACGGCACTAGAAGAAGATATTATATTATTATTTATTATATTTATTATTTATATATATAATATATATAATAGAGTTATATAATGACATTATATATATAATATAATGTCATAAAAAATGTTTTTATTTTAAAATTTCACACACAAGGTGACTACAACTCTACTCAAGGTCGTACTAATATTACTATGTAGGTAATGCGTCAAGTTTTTGTGCGCTAAAAATTATTATTATTATTATTATTATTATTATTATTATTATTATTATTATTATTATATATTATTAACAGTTATTTTGCACGACAGATTTTTAAAAATACAAATAATGTTTTATTCTTATTGATACAATCTTTTTATATATTACTTTGTATAAAATACTTTGTTAAAATAAATTTTTACGAAGTTGCAACAGAATCTGATAATCTATATATTTCGATTCAGAACGTTTTGTGATGTTATCCAATACCTGATATCTGACAATAATCAATAAGTATAAATAAAATACCAATTTACAATCGGACTGAATCTTTGCCAAATAATATTAACACGAATTCTCACTAATAATATTATTTGGCACAAAAATTCAATTCGACCATAAATTGGCACTCATTTTTTTTTTTCATTAAAAAATAATTGTTTTACAACAGTAGGTATTTAGTTAACGCTTTTTTATTTTATTTTTTGGAAATTAATGTTTACTTACATTATAATTTTAATAATATTAGGTCATTTAAAAAGTATCCGCGGTTTTTGTTCAATTTTTGACGAGCAATTCTTATATTTCGTAGTATTTACAATCATAATACTCCTCAAAGAAATGATGCATACAATATTATATTTAATAGTTATTAAATACAATATTACTAAAGTTAATTAAAGGTTTGAAAACTTCACTTCTCTTATCACCAATATAATATATTCAAAAGTTTAATAACTAGAATACACACACAGTAAATACTATAAATTGTAGTACATGGAATCTACATTTTGATTTTTTACAAAGGATTTATCACATAACATTTGATAATTGTTTGATTAGATTCAAATAATTATTATTAAAATGGTGAGATACTTATATAAAAATATTTTAAACAAAAGTTATTTTATGGTTTTTATAACTAACTAATTATAACTAATTAATTTATAATTGTATTTTAAAATTTCCCAAAGATTTATTATTTTGTCTCAATTCTTATTTTTTAAATTTCTTCTTTATATTAACAAAATTGAAGTATACGTGCATGCATACGATTGTGTATCTATTTATGATGACTTTGGAATGTTCGAATGTTTTATCTCTCTTACGTTTTAAATATATCGCACTACATATCAGGGTCTTGAACTATACTAACAAGCAGTAGATATTGGTGTTATATACTTGGATATTGGTGTTATTGACTTCGGACATTGTTAACGTTACTTACAAAGAAAATAAAGCAAATAAAGCGGTATTTTAAAATTTTAGTTTCTTTAGTTTCTTATATTATTTTTTTATTTCTAATTTATATTCTTAAATTACTTATATATAAATAAAATTATTGTTTACTTTATTATTATACTTAAATTATACATAATATATTTTTCTTTTTATTCTAATATCGTATTATTACATTATTAATATCATATTATCACATTATTAATTATTACAATATTTTAATTTGCATTACTAAAATTAATATTTTATTGATTGTTATGAAATTTCTAGAATTTTAGAAGTAAATGTAAAAATGATTCAAATATGATTGAAATAATGAAATTCATACCTTGCATTATGAAAAAGTATTTTTTGTTACTGCATACATTTTAAATGTTATGAAATGAAATTTTGCATTATTTAGCAAATTATTTACATTATTAGCATATTATTATTATATTGATAATCTATTTAATACATGTTCCTACATTTCCTAGCTTTGAGTTAAAATTTCGTTTATTCAAAAGTAACGACGCGTTAATCCGCTAAAAGCATGAAATGTATTAAATGTACATAAATTCAAAATAATTATTTGACAATTTAGAAAGATCCAGTCTGACCGCAAAATGCCACGTTATTTACTTATTAATTATTACTAAAATCGATCGAGACTTCTTAAAGATTTATTAAGTTTTTAATATTTAAAATTAATTTTATATTTATAACTAATTTAACAGATTAAACTGAACATACTTTAATAAAGAAACAATCAATAAACTAAAAATTTAATAAAATTAAAATATTATAATTCAATTTATTTATTGAAATAAAAATTAGTCAATGAGACTCTTTGATTGTATTTTCGTCGATTTTTGAAGGAGTGCTTGAAAGGGCACAGCGCATGTCATGTTCAATTTCCAATCTATTTCGCGTTGCTTCGTTTTAATTTGCAACAGATTTAGAAAGATATGTCAAAGATATGTCAAAGATATGTTGATATATCATATAAATGGAAGTAATGCATGAATAGTTATTTTTAGAAAAGAATCACACATTAATAGCTAAAATTCTGAGATTGATTTCTCATTAAACATATCTCCCGAATCAGTTTTCAATTCCAGAGATTCATCTTGACCATTATCAGGAATTTTTAAACTGACAATTTAAGTGGATTTTAAATTAAATTTAACTCCTCATCATTTAATTTCAGGAAAATATCGCTAAATGCATTTTTTAATGCTGTGAAAATGCTGCAAAATGTGTAACAGTGAAAATTACAGTTAAATAAAAAAGAACAGCAAACTTACCATACAGTAAGAAAAGAAAATTGAAAAGATGAACAAAATGAAACAATCTATAATAGTATTTGAACAGGAATCTGGATGAAAGAGCATATCATTCAAAATGACAACGTGATGTAACGGATGCTACTAAATTGAATTTAAACTGTGACAACTAAGTATGTTAGGGAACATAATATAAATAAGAATCACATCAAGTATATACATATACGATGTACATTGTTTTTGTATATTTAAAAGAGGTATGATAGTTTTTATTAGTATGATAGTAAAATTTCTATTTTTCTATTAAATCTTCGCTTTACTAATAAATTATAATACTAGAATACTTTGCATAGCGGTCTCGCTAATCTTTTCTACTACTTTTAGAATAATGTACTCATTACATATTTACGACAGTACGGCGAAGATTTAATGGAATATCGTATCTTGTACAGGAATAGTTTACTTTTGTATTATTAAATAATTACCCAAAGTTGTTCTTAGATGTTTCTATAAAAGTAAATTATCAATATTCTACAAATTCTTAGATTTGTATGGGTGGATGTACTGGGTGGATGTAAATTCTACCAAAGCCGGTGGTCCAGGAAAAATTGTGGAGATTGACGAAACTCTTTAGTAAACGCAAGTTCAACCAAGGTTTGCTACAGGCAAAATGGATTTTTGGCGGATGAGCGTGAATCTCGGAAAGTATTTCTTGTGCCTGTTGCAAGTAGATCTAAGAACAATTTGCTGGAAGCCATACCTCATTGCTCTTGCCTGGTACTACTATCATGTACTACTATCAAATATGTGGCGTTCATATGATTATCTCGACAATGAAAGCTTTTAACATTTATTGGTGAACCACAAAATGAACTTTGTGGATTCTTATACTAGTAAGTATAATATAATATAACAAATATTTAAAATTTTGTTCAGGAAACAATAAATTAATTTTTTTTAATTGTTCTCAGATGCACACACACACAAGCATAGAATGCACTTGGAGGAAAGTAAGACAACATATATTTAGGTATGGCATTCCCAATACCATGCTTGTGTCAAATTTATGTGTGTGTCTTTTTCAACGTGCTCATCCAAAACGAGAGTGAACTGCAGTATTTTTTAATATTATGCGAAAATCCCAACAGAATATGGAAAACATTTTGTGAGAGAGAATTCGATCCTATTGATATTGTGGAATGCTTAGTCAGTGTGGCACTACAAAAAACTTTTTTTAATGTAAAAATGTTAAAAAGTTATTTAAAAATAAACTTTTTTGCAAAGAACGATTTTCAGTTTTTTAGTATATAATATAGTATAATACCATTTGAAGATTTTCTCTAAAAAGATATATTGTTTCCCCGTTTTTAAAACTTTATAACTCTTAATTGTAGATCCAAGAGAAATTTCATGTAAATTTTAAACCAAATTGGAAATGATGACTCTGATATAGAGATTTACTGTAAAAACTTATTTGTTTAAAAAGAAATACAAAAAACGCCAAATACACACGTCTATGGAAACATTTTTGTACATTATTTTGTATCTATTATAGATAAAAATCTTTGGAAAAAAACTGTTACGTAGTATATATATATATATATGTATATATATATATATATATATATATATATATATATATATATATATAAAACATACATTGTACATTTTTTAATATCTTAAAAAAGTATAATATTTATAAAAACTTATCTTTTTAAAAAAATAATACAAAAATGTCAAGTTTATGCATTTGTCGGAATATTATTGCTTATATCTAAAAATCTTCAGAAAAAGTTATTGTGTACAAAATGTATAATATCAGGTAATGACATCAAGTAAAAATAAATCTTAGGAAAAATCATTAATATGTCTGTTGTATATACATAAAATGTATTTAAGAAATTCCTAAAAACTACTTTGAAAACAACACTTTGTGTTGTTTTCAAAGTAGTTTTTAGGAATTTCTTTAGGAAAGTGGGTAAATATTTTCTGAAATTTTTTATTATCCTTTATTAAGCAATATTTGAAGATAAATTTCACATATTTTATTTGCAAAAAAATTAATATAATGTCACAATAGATTTATATCTCCGATTTATATATAGATACGATTAATTAATTGTGATGTCATGATTTCAGATTACCTAGTGGACTGAAAAGTGAGACGTCATTTTAATTAGAAGATTTATGATTCGTGAAACTAGAAAATTTATTAAAATTTTATATATTCGTTTTATAAATAAATAAATGGCATTTGTTTAAATAAATATTTTTACTCTACTTTTTTGTTTCCGAGATCGGAAAAAATATAAAAAATGAAGACACTAAAATGATTCTGTCGAAGATAAAAAGATGTTTATTTTATAAGCTTGTGAAGTATTAGGAATCGGCTTAGTGGTTTTCTTTCAATCATGGCAATCATTTCCAAAAAATTGGAATGTGAAAACATGAGTAAAATAAATAACCATGTTGTGTTTTATTAAGAGAGTTTTTTACTCACCTTATTGAATCAAAAAAATTGGTTCTTTTAAACGTATTTTTAATCTTTCTAGTCTGTAGAATATCCCTAACAATGTTATTTGCAAAAATTCTGAATATTGACAAAACTATTAACAGAGCAGTGAGAATCGCTCACCGCAGGCCGTCAGTGCGGTCGTCGATTAGGATATTTGCTTATTGAATAATATGTTTCACCTCACTATTTTGGAATGCCTCACTATTCTGGAAATATATTCCGATTTTTGTAGAATTTTTGTTTGTGTTATCTTCCTGCGTATAGACAAAACATTGTGTACACGAATGAAGGCAACGTGTATAAAGATAAGTTGACGAATACTGTAAAAGAAGTAAAGAGGTTAATCAGTATATGAGCCGACATAAAAAAAAATTATTTCACAGAAATCAACAACCTACTCAATAGAGTAGGACACTGGTTTTACAAGTGCATCCACCACGAAGTGCTACTGCATATTAGGTATTATTTGAGGCTAAAGAAAGTCCACTTTACGGAATCGTAATCGAGGAGTCATAAAGCTCATTCTACAATAGCAGTAAGCGGTACAGAATAAGGAGTAAGAAGTAAGAAGTACGAAATGGGATTTGCCCATTTTTACTGCCGGTTTTTAATTCATCAAATCTTACTTTTTACTCCTTACTCTGTATTGCTTACTGCTATTGTAGAATGGGTTTAATAGTTCGGGGCCACCCTGTACGTACATACATACATACATACATACATACATACACGCGCGCATGCACGCTACTATCACACACATCGCATTGACATTACACACACACACAATATTATATATATTATATGCATATAAGATATCGTTCCTGTGTGTATGTGTGTGCGTGCGTGCGCGCGCGTGCGCGCGCGCGCGTGTATGTGTAATACTTTTTTATTAATTTTCTTATTAATTAAATCATATGTACGCCTAAATAACCTAGAAATATACTACATGTGTATAATAGGACAGTGGTTTTACAAGTTATGGCCTTAGCTAATTTTAATGTTTATCTCTCTTGTTAGTTATTCTACTGAAAAAATTTTATACGTTTGCAACACTCAACGCCAATCGAAGCTCGTGAACATCTGATTCAACAGATAAACACAGCTTTGATCGACTTAAATTAAATCGGAAGGAAATCCGTAAAGCGATCAGATCGGTCACTACTCGATGTTGAAAGTGTATTGAAGTTAGAGAAGGACAACTTGAGAACATTAATTTTTTCACGTTTTTGTTCATTTTTTATTATTACAGTACTATTAGGGTATTATTAGTGTTATTTTTGTTTAAAAACAAAAATTATTTTGCTCAAAAGGATTTTTATTTTTATTTATTTTACAAAAAATTTTATTAAGTATCATTTCCTTTTCATTTATTTTTCTTTTTATCTTTTGCTCTTTCTTCCATCCATTATGATGATTGGTTTAAACAATGCAGAAAAAATGTGTAAAATTTTTTTTAGTAGAATAACTAACAAGAGGGATAAACATTAAAATTAGCTAACGTCATAACTTGCATAAATGAATAGTATTTTTAAAAAGCCTTACGATCAATAGCCGACAAAAACACTTTTTTGTATACTTGAAATTGGTTATCTCAAAACCTATGAAACGTACAATCATTTTGATCATCTCATTTAAAAGATATATATATATATATATACATAATATATATATATATATATATATATATACAATAAAAAATTAAAAATACTTTATTATCGTTGCACTTGTTATAATAACCTCGGTAAATTATAAACTCCTTAATGAGTGATTCCGTAAAAATAAATTGAAATCTTTTCAAAAGCACACACACACACACACACACACACACACACACACACACACACACACACACATGAATAATATACATATACACATCTCTCTCTCCCTCTTTCTACACGTATAAACTTCTGATATTAATGATGATTTTTTTATTAAAAAAAATTAAAGTAATTATTACTAATCTTTTTTTTTCATTTTTTTTCTCTACGTCTTATATCGAATTCTTTTATAGTAATCAGTATCGGATTAAAAAAAAACAAACTTTCTCAGCGATAAGAACGGGGCGCATCCGGGCCGCAGTAAAGGGGTCAAAGGTTTCTGTTGGAGAAATAAATACAGCATACTTTCTATGAATGGACCGTGTAAAACATAACCAATTCATACTAACATTTTAAATGACTTTGTCATACGAAATGATTAATATCCATTTCTTAAAGTACAAGTAATTCAAAGGTGTCATAAATATTTGGAATAATCATTGCAACAAAAGAATTTATGAAAGTTATTTATAATTGCACATAAAAATTAATGTAAATAATTTTTTGAGAAAAAAAAGATTTAAAAGAAAATCTTAAAAGAAAATATCGAAAATACATCGCTAAGATAAAATTTATCAATAAATGCAATCTCTCTAAATAAATATAATTAAATCATTAGATAATTAAAAAATAATTATGGAGAAATGATAATGAAAAATAATAGATGACATGCACATATATGTTAAAAAATTACAATATTCATATACTCTTAACTATATATGATCATATAAACTATAATAATAAAAAAAGTGCTATGCATTTAATAACCTATATAATCATATAGTTCATTAAATGCATAGCAAAAAAATATAATAATTTTTTTACTATTCTTATGAATTTTAATATACTCATTAAAAAAAAAAATTAAATATAAGAAAAATATGCTTTACTATATATTTTTAAATATAGAAATTGAATTAAAACTTTTACATGTAATTGATGTATACGTTATTCAAAATAATATTTTTAAAATAAATAACATATATGTATAACATTTACAACATTTTATAAACATGCATATAATATTTTTAAAAAGTCAAAATATTTAAAATTTCTTAAAAAATTAGATCGTATTTTTTTAATGTTTTTATAATATTTCAAAGAAAAAATAATTTTAATAAAATAATCTGTATATACAATATACAATATACAATATACAATATAATATACAATAGGTGTATCACATCAAGATGATATTAAAATTATTTTTTTATTTAAAAAAAATGAAATTATATAAATCTTCTTACACAAATCTATACATCTTTCTCTAGTTATGTCAAAAATATATAGATAAATATATATTATATATAAAGATTATAAAAAATACTAATTTATGGGAATTTATGCAAAATGTCAAAACATAAAAATTGGTATGTTTACTCTTTTATTAATGTTTATCAGAAATGATTGCAACTTTTTAATATTTATTAAACACATTTGCCTTAGACATTTCTCCTTAATACTTAAATTGTTGCAAAGAATATTACCTATGTCTCAGTGATCAAATTGGCTAAGGCTCAGATAGTTGGAGATTCTAAATTGGAACTCTGAGGTGATATTCCTCGCAACATATCTTTTCTTATCACGTGGAAGGAAAAGGTTTTAAAGATAAGTATTAGTATTAAATTGATAATCGATTTAATTATAAGTGATCATACATTTCTAACCGGTCTGAAATTATATCAAGACCAAAAGTAATGGTGCGCTAAAAGCGCGAAATGTACATATATTCTCACGAATAATATTCTTAAATATAAAAGATCTAATTTGACCATAAAAATTGACATGTTTATAATAGTTAATAGTCACGACTTATTAATATTCAGTACTAATTTTGTAAATACTAATTTTTGTTTAATACAAATTTTTAAAGAGTATAATTGTGACTGTAAAATTGTGATAAATTTATTTTCATGCTGCTTTATCCCCTTCATTAAAGCAGCTAAACTTTAAAAAATCTTAAATGACAATAGAAATCAACACAATAAAATGAGATTATTAAACATCTTGTAAGTTATTAATATTTTTTAATAATCTTTTAATATATATATATATATATATATATATATATATATATTACTATATATATATATATATATATATACATATGTATTACTTTTATATATTTTTTAAAATAACTAGGAAAAGATATATAGATTTGTGTAAAAAAATTTATATAATTCCATTTTTTTAAATTAAAGAATGACTTTAATATTATTATGACGTCTACATTTATATTTATACAAATTATTTTAATAAAATTATTCTTCTTTTAAAATATTTATAAATATATTATAAATAATTGTAAAAAAACATAAAAAATATAGGACCTCATTTTTGGAGAAATTTTAAATATCTTGACATATTAAATTGAAAATTGAAAAATTTTTAATGCGATTTCTTGATGAATTTTAGCTCATCCCAATTAAAAATACAAAGAGTTAAAAGGTGTTTAAAACGATGTGGTATTTGATTCTTATTCGTCGTTTAAGATTTTTAAAGAGACAGCTGCTCTAATCAAGAAGAAACAAGACAATTCAATTACACATTCTTCTTAAAGACAAAATTGATGTATTTTGACATAAATAACAAAGTAACATAAAAAAATGACATTGATGTTTATTTTGTTTTAGTAGACATTACTATATCGTTTTTAACATCACTTGAAATATTTTACACAAATTAATCAATAAGAAAAAATAAAATGAAAAATTTTCGTTGGCTTATCCTTGTCGCACATGTACACGCACGCACAAATGTACAAAAGTGTAGTAGTAGTAGTAGTAGTAATTAATAGTAGTGGTAGTGGGTAGTAGTAATGGTAACAGTAATGGTAGTAGTAAGAGTAGTGGTAGTAATAGTAGTTGTAATGGTAATAGTGGTAGTAGTAGTAGTTATGATGGTAGTGGTGGTAGTAGTAGTAATAGTAGTAGTAGTAGTAGTTGTTGTTTGTTGTTGTGTGTGTGTGTGTGTGTGTGTGTGTAACATATATTAAGTAAAAATTGTTTAAGAAAAATGCTTCTAAAATTTTAACTTTAAAGACAAATATCTCGGTAAAGATGTGTTGAAAAAAAATTGTAGAAATTTGTAAGATTTTTTGCTTGCACATGTCCCACAAGAGATTGCCATCCTTTACCGAGATACCCTGCATAGTTAAAATAAGTTCTTTAGGACAGAAATTTTTAAAAAACTTAAAATCTTATAACACCAGAGAAAAAAGATACTAATCGATAAGTAACATGCCATTTTCGGTTAGGCTGAGTCTTTGTGCAAAATAATATTATTCATGTGGATTTCTATTGTACGTTTCACACTTCTAGCGAATTAACATGTCATTACTTATGAACAAACGAAATTCTAACACAAAGAAATTTACAAATGTATATAAAACAATACTTGATTTGAAGAGAATTAATAAAAATCTTACATATTCTTAATTTTTATAACATTTAAAATTGACGTACAATTACTTTGGAATAATATAAATATTTTGAATATAAATATTTCTTTCATTCAACAAAAGGATTTATCGTTGTTATATGTAATATTGTATATGAGAATATATCATGGAGTTATCTTGACATGAAATAAAAAAATAGTATAGTTAACAGCATGAATAAGTACTTAAGGTAAAATTATTTTTATATAACTTAGGAAGTATATAAATGTTTTTAATAATTTTATACTATAATTATTTATTTTATACTATAATTATTTATTTTGTAACACTAAATCTATTTGATACGCGCACACGTGCGTTTGCGACAACAATTTTGCTTAAGTGTTTATTCTTAAAGGCTTAGTCAACCATATCGTTAACCATTTTCTCATTTGACTTCACGATATAACTCCATTTCTAATGCTATTTATATATTATATACAGCTACATTATCAGTTGCAATAATTATGTACTCAAAGATAAGATTACGTATTTTGGATTGTCACGTACTTCAACTGTATCCCAATTAAAAGATTTAAAATTTATGCATTTAATTATGTAATTAAAAGAGAAAATGTACAGTGAAGTAAATAATGAACCATTTACCTTTAGTTTTATGATTTCTTTTAAGTAGATATCCAACTTGTGTGTATATTTATTAAATTTTTTATTATTTATTAAAAGAAAAAAGTATTTATTATTCTAAATTATCGCAAAAAAATTACATTATCAATGTGTAATATACAATATTATATACTTAAAAAATATTATATATATTTTATATAATAAAAAAAATTATTATATATTATATATTTTAAAAAATATCTTTTTTTTTTAAGTAAAAAAGTATCAAGTATGGGAACCAATTAAAAAATACTTTTTTTTTAACTAGAGAAAGCATCAAGTATTAATTCATGCTTATCAAAATCAACTACTATGTGAATGTTGTTTTAATATATTTTTCTTATAGAAGAAGATATGAAATATTGAACGAATGAATTTACATCAAATTTAAATCTTTTATCATACTTAAAAAACTGATGTATTGTATTTGACTCCTATTCCATTACTTGGTTTCCATAAGATTAGTTTTATAAATATAGGAATTAAATTTTTTGTTATATGTATTACTGATATACCAGGTATATACCTATGAAATGGGGATTTTTTAATGAAAAAAACACGTTCATTCTAGGAAAATGGTAAGAAATAATTTATTCGAAATATTGTCCATCGCTAGTCACACATTTTTCCCGTCTCTCTTGCAATTTATGGATACCATGCCAATAGAATTGTTGTTCTTTTGAGGCGAACCATTCATCGAGCCATTTTGCGATTTCTTCATAGTTTTTAAAGTGCAGCTCAGCAAGTGCGTGTCCCATCGATGCAAACAAGTGGGAATCTGATGGAGCCAAGTCTGGTGAATAAGCCGCATGAGGTAACACTTTCCAGCTAAGCGCCTCTAACGTTTCCTTGATCGGTTTCGCTATGTGTGATGGTGCATTGTCGTGTAGGAAAATAACTTTGTGTTGTCTCTTTTGATATTCTGGGTGTTTTTTGAGCAAAGCACGGTTCAATTCTATCATTTGTTGTCGATAGCGTTCAGTATTAACCGTTTCGCCAGGTTTGAGCAGCTCATAATATGTATATCACACCTTTCTGGTCCCACCAAACACAAAGCATTGTTTTCTTTCCGAAGCGATTCGGTCTTGCAGTTGATGTTGATGCTTGACCAGGATCAACCTATGATTTTTTGCGCTTTGGGTTCTCAAAATAGATCCACTTTTCATCGCCAGTGACTATCCGAAGAACGACTTCCTTTTGTATCTTGAAAGCAGCATTTCGCATGTTGTTCTTCGATTTTCCATTTGCCTTTCCGATAACTCATGTGGCACTCATCTTCCAACCTTTTGAATTTTTCCCATGGCATGTAAATGATCACTGATGGCCTTTTGTGTTACATTTAACCGTTCTGCGAGTTGTTTTTGAGTTTGTGTGTCGTCTTCATCTAATAATGCTTGTAATTCTGCGTCTTCGAATTTTTTCTCTGGTCTGCCTTTTGCTTTGTCTCCGACATCAAAATCTCCATTTTTACTAAAACGATTAAACTATCGCTCACATGTATTTTGAGATGGAGCATGATCTCCATAAGCTTCAATAAGCATTCGATGGCTTTCAGCAGCAGTTTTTTAAAAATGAAAACAAAAAATTAATGCTGTCCGCAAATGCTCTTTATTTGACACGAAACTTGACGTTTTAAATAACAAAAAATTATTTGATGCTTTCACTTACACGATGAATGACATATGTAGCATTGAAGTACGAAGATAGAAGTATAAAAGTCATCAATGTCAAATAACACGCATATATAAGTTCCGCCATCTATTAGTAAAATCCCCATTTCATAGGTATATACCTGGTAAATGTTATATATAAACTTATGCTCAGTTGGCGCAATGTTTCATGTCACTTATATAGCATAAATAGATTAAAACAATATTGTTACACACAATAGTTATTTTGATAGATGCAAATACTTATTGCAGTTTCTTCACCTTGTTTAAAAAGGTATATTTGATGATGTATCATACATTTTTTGCAGTAACGACTGTCTCATATAAGTAATTTAGAGTGTATTAAAATATTTAGGGGTGTGGGTGGAGAAATGAGGTTGGATGGTGACGTATTTGAGTTGTAAAACTGTGTTAGATTATATTGAGACGTATTGGCATAAATTGAGAATATCTTTAAGACTGAAGGGAGGTAAATAGTATAGATAATTAAAGATGAGTAAGAATGTAAAGAGTATTTGGGAGTGTGGGTGTGAGTATTGAAATGTCGATTTATAATCAAGTACCGAAATGGCAACGATGTTTTTTAAACTATAAAAGTTATCTGATTTTAACATATATTTTTAAAAATCTCTCTTAATATTCGATGTAGAAAAAAAATAAAAACACTTTTATAATAATAAAACTATGAGGAATCAACTTAGCCTATAAAAATTTTATCTGTTCAACCATTTTCTAGATATGATCATCATGCCTCTGCTTAACTCATTACTTCAAGTATAGTATATCTATTCTGTGTGTTACTCGCGTACACTTGGCGCGTAACGTACTGTCTCTTGACATATTATCTAAAATAGTAATAGTAAGTAAAGTCGGGTGGGTCTAGTATAGACCTCAATAATATCTAGAAAAGTCTAAAGTAAATATAAATGCTTTTAAAATCAATAACACTCATTTTCACATTTCCACTAGTTTCCACATTTCCAATCATATAATAGAAGCAAATTTATTGTAAATATCGAAATACACTTATTCAGTATAACAATTATAAAAAGATTATTCTACTTTTATATTTTTCTTTCATTATGTAATCGTAATTTATTATGTAATTGTAAACAGTTCATTACTTTTCTTTCTAATCTAATCGTGATCGTTAAATACTTATGTATATAATTATATAATTATATATATTCTATATAATATAATTCTACTACATTTGAAAAAACACACAAATGCTGTATAAATAATTAAGTAATTTTATTTTAGATACATAAGTATCTGTAACTAACATAATAATAGAGTTGATATAATAGTAGTGAATATCTGTAAATATAACAAATAACTATATAATATATATAAAACGTAAAAAGACATTTTATATTATATATTATGTAAAATATAATAGATATAATAAATATTAAATATATTTTTGTATGTTTGTGCGTGTATATGCGTGTGTGCGCGTGCGTGCGATGCGTGTGCGTGTGTGTGTGTATTGCGTGCATGCGCGCGCGCGCCATGACAATGATGTGTGTGTGTGTGTGTTTTTGGACATTAACTTTTTAAGTAAGCATTTTTTAAATTTATTTTTTCATTGTTTATAGCAAACTTTTTGTTCGAAAAAAAAAGTTAAATTTCCTATCAGATCATAAGTTTGGATGGAATGTTATACCACACACGCGCGTGCACGCACAATATTTTATATATATTATATACATATAAGATATCGCTCGTGTGTGTGCATTTTATACTTCAGCTATTAAATGTATATAATTGTTATTTTCAGTTTTAAAAAGTTTGGTTTTTATAATTTTATTCTTGAATTACACATGTGAATTATATAATACATAATTGTATATTATATATATATATATATATATATATATATATATATAATATATGTAATTATAGGTAAATTAAAAGTACATTATAGTTCTTAACACCATATAATAATAATAATAATAATAATAATAATAATAATAATACATATAAGTTTTGACTCGTAATTTAAAATTAAAATAAAACTGAAAAACTTACCTTACATGAACATATATTTTCTTTGACAACTGTGTTTAATTTTAAATTAAAAATTATAAATATGTATTTATATAATAAAAAATAATAAAATAATAAATTTTATTATACTTCTACTATGCAAATGTATTCGATAGCTTATTATTCACATAATAGAATCTTCATTATTTGAGCTCGTTGTGAGGGTGAAACGTTTAGTCGAATAAGAGAGTAAAACAGAATAATCAATTTTTACGAATAATAAATTTGATGAAGTCTTAAAAAAGTTTAGTATTATATAATATTGTAAATGTGTAAATATGTAAATGTAAAATATGTAAATGTGCAATAAAATAGGACAGAATTTATAATATTTCTTATTTTTTCATTTTATTTTCTTAATTCTTTTGAGTTATTTGTTTAAGTATTATTCTTAGAATAAATTTTTGATTAGAGACTTTTATTTTATTGTTTTATATAATACCTAATATCATTTAAAGTTATTTCTAGAATAGGAAACGATTCAAAATTATTTGATGTTATAATACACATGTTTCAACAGCATTCTTGTGCATTTATAAAAATCAAAGTTTTAGCGGAGTTATAAAAAATATATGTATGTAACATGTGTGTGTGTTTTTCATACATACATACACACATATATAGAGTTATGTATGTATAATTTAATTTCGTTTTTTAAATGATATTTGAATAATAACAAAACATTCTACTAAATGTTCTATTAAACTATTCGGGTGATATAAAGGTTTTATAATAGATCTAAGAGAATTAAAAAATATACAAATATAGTTGCTTTATGATTAGTTAAAGATTATATTTTGGCTTTACTCCAGTTCTTCAGTTTTATTCCGTAAATATATACGATAAATATATAACATATATACGATAAATGTATAACAACTATGTTAAATTTATGTAAACCTGTATATTAGCATGATTTAATATTATCTAAATATTAAATAAATTTTTTATTCTTACCATGTGTAATCGAATCCATTGGAAAGATGTAAGATCCAACAGCCGTCGGTTACATACAAGACGAAAGCTCCGAAGTTGTGTTCCCCCGTCTGTAGTTTTCAAAATGTACTCAAAAGAAACAGACTAGTTTTATTGGTAATCCTATCATCATTATGCTTTTTCAAAAGCAACTAATATCTCATGTAAAATATACATGTAATGTACAATTTATAAATAATAAATTATTCATTGCAAAAAATTTGTATGTTATAAAGTATATAAATAATTTTTAAATTTAATGTTTTAATAATAAAAATATTTCCATATTTCATATAACAGAATTACAAATATCTAAAGTTGCAATTGCTTATTTGTTAATAAAAAAGAAAGTATTCATGACATTGATTAATTTTAATGTAATATAAATAATAAATGCTATTATAAATTCGATATCTTTTCAAATCTTCTAATGCTAATATTTTATTTGCTAATATCTTATAAATTGCATTTTATATGTAACAATTTTATGGAAAAGTGTAAATTATCGAACAAACAATAAATATTAACACAAATGTCACATCTACAGTAAATCCAAAGAAAAGCGTAATAATAATAATTACATAGCGAAGCTTTTATGGTGTACACCGAGTTAAACGGGAATAATCATGAGGTCTCGTTTTTTAATGTTATCAAATCTGCAGTGTCAGATACAAAAACGTGATGTGTAATATGGATGTGTATGTATGTATATGTGTAGCAGAAGATGTAACAAAAGATGCGAGCATAAAAAGACAGATTCACGAACTATTATACCGCACGGTCTTGCTTGTATACACCATGAATCGTAGCATTGGCAGCTGAGTAGACGAAAAAAGAAGCAGAGACACGGTCAACGGCGCGCGGTTTGCCCTTCGCTGCCTCACTGACTGGAGCGACAGATTTACCAGAGCAGAAATAAGAAAATCCCTCTACGCCTCTTAGAGTACACACAGTCTCAGCTACACAGTCTCAGCTTGTATAACGTTCCACACATACATATACATGCATGCTTGTAGCAAAGTGGATATACGTACATTTAATAAATCTGTTGAATTTAAAAAACATTCACAAAATTAAGCTTTGTCCTCAGTTGCATTATTTATTCGCTAATAGAATTTGTATATATATGTGAAAAAAATGAATCTATGAGAAAAAGAATAATGTAGAATAAAAGTAGAATGTAGTTTAAAAGGTCACAAGTGGTTAAGTATTACCAATTGGTTGTAGATGATCACAAAAAACACATTTGATCCTAAAACGCTCTTGTGTGCTTAGCGCAAATTCACTTACACGTGCGCACATAAACGTTCGTGCGCACGCTCGACTAAGCACAACGGAATTATACAGTAAAACTGGCGGATTGGGGGAGGAGGCTGGCCACACTTAAGAGGCGGAGTCACATTGGCATGGGCCATTGGTGACAGCAGCGCACGGTGAGCAACCATAGTTTACGCCTCTTCACTGTGCCTACCTGATTTCTATCCACATTTCGTTTGGCGCTAAGTATTTGGCTCGTCAAACTAACGCGTAATAGCACGCGTGTATAAACTATGCTTTATCTGCGACGTCAAATAAGATATACGATATCAAAGGAATTAGATAGAGCATAATGATGTATTTCCAAGCATATTTCATAATTTAACAGAGTTTTTTTTAATATTTTTAAATTTTTTATTTAGTTGAATTGATTGTGTTTTGAAGAAGATTTTATAATGCAACTGTGATAAGTTGTTTTTTATTAATTTGTATGCGTAAAAATAAAAATTTAAGATTTATTTATCTTCATGTAGAAGATTATTTAAATAAAATTTAAATTTATTATATTATGACATGATTCATGATAATTTATCAACTACTTCCAGATGAATTAAATAATCGAACCAATAAATTAAATAATCAAAATAATTCTTATGAAACGATACGATTTCGATAATAAAACAAAATTTTTACAATTTTCTTTCTACATTTCCTATTAATGCAAAATTTTTGAAGAAGTAAAAAATCTTAACAATTTATACATATTTTGTTGAAAAGCATACAAAATTACACAAATAACATAACAGATAACAATAAGTATAACAGATAAAATTCAGAAAAATAAATACATTTTATAAATTTGAAATATACAGAGTTATTCTAATAACTGAATTCTAATAACTGAGTTTTAATAACTGAATTGATAATTAATTTTTAAATCAATATAAAAAAGTGAAAACTGAAAAATCGTTCAGTGCAATTTAGTGTTCTGTGATTATATATATATATATATTTTTTAAATATATATGATGCACACACACACACAAGATGCAACTGCACTTTTAAAATAAAATCATATATTTTTTTCAGTCTAAGAGCACGCATACATATGAAAAGGGGAGGAAAAGAAAGAAAGAAAAAGAGAGAAAATGTAATTGCATTTTATTTAAATAAAATCTTCAAATTGTGTTATATAAATCGATTTTATAAAATATTTTGTCTAAAAAAAAGTAAATATAATATAAAATGGAATATAATATAAAATGGAAAGTAAATATAATAAAAAATGGAATAGTTTATAATATATTTTATATTTTACTTTAATCAGATCATAATCATAAATTTTTATATAAAATATAAAATGTATCACAAAACATCTACACCGAAAAATCATTCTAAAAAAAAGTATACATTGCTATGTATATTTTGATAGTAATTCTCAACTTTTACTTCAAAGTAAAAAATATTATCTGCAACAATATCAAATGATATAGAATTGACACAATAAAAATATCATGAATATTTTATAATATTTAAATATACATAAATTATTTTACTTTTATAGAGATTAGTCCTCTAATTTTATCAAAATACTATATAAATATAATTACTAATATTTCTTTCTTATATATCAACAATAACCGTTGTTATAATAATTTTTTTACTTCATTAATTACCGACCTAATCATGTAAGATTTTTATACTTTATTTTTATTTTAGGTCCGTTTTATATAACACTTAGAATTTATCTAAACTCACAAAAGAGTCACAGAAAAATAAAATAAAATGTTATTAAGCTAACAAATGTATTATCTTGTATAAAAAAATATTTTTTATCTTAAGATTTAAAGTTGTCTCACAAGGGAACTATCCCTCATCGATTTGATGAACTTTGGATATGTTGTAGAGTAGAGCATAAAAAATATTAGATATTTCTTAGCAATGTCTCAACGTTTAAGAGTGGAAACAATCTCTCAGAAATAACGGTTATTTTATTTTTAGCGAATATCTTCGAAAATATATGAAAGCATAGAAAAATATATTTTATACAAAAGTTTTATAGTATTTTATACTCTTTAATAGTGTATTTACATTTTTTGAAAATATCAAATTTTTTAATTTACTTATTATTTTTACAAAATTTAAAAATAGTGTGAGGACAAAAATTAAAAAGCATCTAATACCAAATCCTATATATAACCTATATATAATAATATTATGTTTCTACAATTCAATTTTTGAGAAAATGACATGATAATATTGTGCTACAGGCAGATTGCATTATTTCTTTTCAGTTGTACTCTACTCGGTAACTGCCTCTTATGCGTATTTTCTCACTACACATGAAAACAGATCCTAATGACATAATATGTAATGCACAAAAAATGTGAGCATAAGCGAATATGCATATATATAACAACAGTAATAATTTATGTGTAAACCGCCGTAATTTGTCTAGAAATTTCTAAAATGCAGTTTTTTAAATTAAATACGTATGAAATCTATTTTTAGTATGATATTAATATATATGGATAATATGGATAATATGGAATATTTATTCCATAAACATCTTTGCGACGAATATGTACCATAAATGTTAATATATACACTGTTTATGTACAAAGTCTGTACTGATTTATTTATACATAATATTGTTACTTTATATTTATGTTATTTATATTACCTCTTTAAAAAAAAGTAAAAAAAGGTGCTAAGTCCGCGTCAAAAAGTATCTTTGCAAAATAGTATAGTATTATTAACTCTAAAAAAACTATTAAAAAACCTATTTTCAAAATAGTGTAATTTTAATCTACACAAGTTATTTTAATCTAAACAAAATGGTTTATTTTAAACCATAAAAAAACTATAAGTTATTTCAATTATACATTCTACAAAAATAATGATATCAACAAATTGTGCTAAGTAAAAATAAAAATTTATAAAAATATTTTAATAAAAAATGTTACAAAATACTATAAAAAATAGTTGTTTTAATTTTTTTTATATCCTACTAAAATACTGATATCGAGAAATTATGCTATTTGAAAATAAAAATTTAATATTTTTACAAAAAATTAATATTTTTACATACAAATGTTTTGTAAATAATTTTTAATTTTATATTTTTACATTATTTGTTTTTCTTTTTTAAATTAAACTTTTGAACTATTTTTATTTAATATAATTTTTCTTTTAATACATATACTAGAAATTTTAAAAATATATATTTTATTAAGTAAAAAAAAGTAAGTTTTCTTTTTTTTATTATTATGTATAACTTTTTGTGAAAATATTAAATTTTTATTTTCAAATAGCATAATTTCTGGATATCAGTATTTTAGTAGGATATAAAAAAAATTAAAACAACTATTTTTTATAGTATTTTGTAACATTTTTTATTAAAATATTTTTATAAATTTTTATTTTTATTTAGCACAATTTGTTGATATCATTATTTTTGTAGAATGTATAATTGAAATAACTTATAGTTTTTTAAAATAGTTTTTTTAGAGTTAATAATACTATACTATTTTGCAAAGATACTTTTTGACGTGGACTTAGCACCTTTTTTTTTACCTTTTTTTAAAAAGGTAATTTTTTAAGAGATATCACTCTTTTTTGTACACAATTTACTTACGTACACAAATACTTTTTTGTACACGTTTGTGTATCAATCAATCTGTATTATGAGAAATAAGAGGGAAAAAAATAATTTCGCAAGTTCATCAATATCAATATGCAGCTCGTGTACAGATTAATAGTTTAATCAGGTAAATCAGAGATATTATTATTGCATGTGCAAATACAATAATAATGTCTCGTCGCCGTTAATAACCTAGCTTTCGATTATCGACGTCACTTACTGTCGATTGTCGATCACGCTACGTTATTGTAAACGTGTTCAATAAACGACGTCATGTAGCACATTTCTTCACCCCTCACCGCTGCCCCCCTTGACAACACTTTAGCGCATTTCTTTGTCCCTCATCGCTGCCCCCCTTGCCAACACTTTAGCACATTTCTTCGCCCCTTACCGCAGCCCTTTTTTTTGTTATCGAAGGGGAAATCCTTTATGGATACCCGAGAGGTCCGGGGGGACCCTTCGGGTTATGCGGGAGTCTCCGGGGGAAGAAATCCCCCGGCATACCCGCTAAAACCCCTCCGGGATAGCCTCCACAAGCCCTTAGTGAGAGGGGATGAGGAATCACCATGTGGCACCATGTTCTCACCCCCCCCCTTGGGCTGGCCCGTTAGGGCCCCGCCTAACTAATTAATTAGTTGGGGAGGAGCCGGGCTCCAACGGCCCCCCACCACCCTAAGGGGGATCGGCTGGCCCCCGCTGAGAGGGTCACGTGACCCACCCAGCACACTGACCTTTCGTGGGAGAGGGAATTCCTCTCGCGGGAGAGAGGGAATCCCCATCTCCCATGGGGGGGAGGTCCCTCAGACTGGGCCGAGCAACTCACTCAGCCCATCGGGAGGGACCCCCCCCCCGGTATAAATGTCTCCTGTGAGGGAGGGAGGGGTCGCGGGGACACCCTGTCTGGACCGGACAGAATGTCCGGCCCTCGGGGGACCCCGCGACCATCATCAACTGCCCCTTAGGTGAAACGACCACCCAAGGGGCGTCCAAGGGGGAGGAGGTCCCCCAGACCGCCCCTCGAATTGGCGCCACCTTGTCGTGGTGAAGGGGCTTAGGGAGGAACTCTGCTGATCCATCCGGTCAATGATGGTTGGTTTTTACCTCCATCATTGACCCGATGGGGAGGAATCCCTCCTGACCAAGAGCGCCAAGGACGAACGGGGCCGACACTCCGTAAGGGACTTGTCCCATGTCGGACGGTGGTCTTCGGGTTGATGGAGGTGTTGAGAAACGACACACCTTCTCCCCGGAGATAGATGAAAGGGGATCAGCACCCCGGATAGGAGTAATCCTATCCTATGCTGGGAGGAGTCTCCGGGGGGGGGGTGTCGTTGGACGAGTACACCCTCCCCCCCCCGGAGCGGAGGAAGGGGCCTGGCACCCCTGGGACTCGTCCCATTTGCCAGGACGAGTCTTCGGGTTGAGGGGGGTTTTATACCCCCTCCCCGAAGTGGATAATGGGGATCGGCACCCCGGGGACTTGTCCCTACTGCCGGGAGGAATCTCCGGAGGAGGGGGCTTACACCCTTTTCCTCCGGAGTGGAGAACGGGGCCCTGGCACCCCTGGAGTAATCCTATGCCTGGAGGTAGATGGGGCCCTGATCCGGCAGACTCGGTTCGCCGGGTCTGCCGGTGAGGGGCTCCTGGATCGTGACGGGCCGGTGGTGTCCCGGAACTCCCGGGCCCACCGGGCCGGGCCGCCCCGGGCCGCTCGGACGTTTCCGAGGCGGGGCCGGGGCGACGGTGGTGAGGGCCCCCATTCCTTGGACGGCCTGGTTCTGTCCAGGCCCGACAAGGATGGGGGTCCGGCCTGGGCGGGGGAATTAGCCCCCCTCCCAGGTGAGACGGGTCAAAGGGGGGGCGGCGTTGTGCTCTAAGGGTGGTTTGAGGCCCACCTTGCACAACGGCACCCCTCGGGTTAGGGGGGGGAGAGTTGGTGGTGGCCGGCTCTCCCCTATTGAACGAGATGGGATCCGCAAGGATCATTCCCCGGAGGGGAGCCAGAGGAATGCCATAGGGTGATGCCTGGCCCCCCTCCACTTTGGGGTCCGTGAAGGCCACCGGGTGGGGTTTTAGTGGATAGCCTCGCACGGGTAGGGGTAGTTGCCCTCCGTGCGAGGAGTCCCACATAACCCGCGGGTCATGGTGCCTCCTCAGCCCATGGCCCGTGGGTATCCATAAAGAATTTCCCCATCCTTACCAAAAAAAAAAAAAAGGTCCTCCAGACCGGACCGAACGACTCACTCGAACCATAGGGAGGGACCTCCCCCATTAATTGTCTCCTGTTAGGGAGAGGAGTCGCGGGGTCTCCCAACCGAACAGAGTGTCCGGCCCTCGGGGGACTCCGCGACTAACAAGTGTCCCTTGAGCGGCAAAAGATCACTTAAGGGATATCCGAGGGGGGGAGGTCTCCAGGTCGGGCCGAACGATTTGCTCGGCCCTTCCGAAGGGATCTCCCCCGTAGAACTGTCTCCTGTTAGGGAGAAGTCGCGGAGTCCTCCTGTTTTTACTTGGACCAGGCGGAATGCCCAGCCCTCGGGGACCCCGCGACTGTCACGCACCCCTTATGTGGGCGAAACGGCGGTGGAGTATACCCCTCACTCTCCTCCTGATTGGAGAAGGAGGGTCCCCGCCGCCGTGTCGTCGCTATCTGAAGGAGGAGGTGGGAGCACTTCCACCTCCCCCCGTCTATACGTTCCGCCTCCTCCTTCTGCGTCATAACCTTGACGCAGAATTCGGAGGCGGCCCGCCATTTGTCCTCTCCCTCCAGCATTTGGCGAACCAATGCCGGGAAGGAGAGGTCTTCGCCGACCACTGCGGTCAGGACTCGGCGCTCTTCCGCCCAGGCTACACACTCCCGAAGAGTGTGCTCTGCCGAGTCCTGACCGGCCGCACAGTGGTGGCACGCTGTTGTGTGCTCCCTGCCAATTCTGCACAGATACTTCCCGAAACAGCCGTGTCCGGTCAGCACCTGTGTCAGGTGGAACTCAAGCCCGCGTCCGCGCCTGTCTGCCCATTCGGGCAGACAAGGCTGGATGGCGTGAGTGGTCCAACTACCCGCCTCGAGGCCCCGCAAGGTTAACTGCCATTGGCGGATGGCCTTTCGGCGGGCGTCCTTCCTGATCTTGGCCACAGCCCTTGGTTTAAGACGGGCACCCCCGGTCCTCTCGGGGTTCCTCGTACGCCTGTAAACAGTGGCGTACGAGGCCGCGAGAAATTCGACCGGGATGGTGCCCGCCAGGGCCGTAGCCGCCGCGAACGAAGTCGTGCAGTAGGACCGAGTCAGTCTAATAGCGAGCCGGCGCTGTAGGCGGTGAATCACCGCCTTGTTGCGCCGGCTCTTCGCAACCGACTCGGCCTATACCGGTACTCCATAAAGGAGCACCGACTGCACGACGTTCAAATGCAAGTTCCTAACCTTGGAATCTGGACCACCCACGTTGGGCAGGAGGCGGCCCAAAGCTGCCGCCATCCTGTCCGCTTTGGGGATTGTTTGAACGAAATGTTGTTCAAATCCCCAAAGCCCATCCAGAATGAGGCCCAAGTATTTTAACTGGGACCCCACCCGGACGCGAGCTTCCCCTACCCACATCTCGGCAGAGGGAGGTCGCCCCATAGCTTTGTCATAAAAGAACATCGCCTCCGTCTTATGCGGGGCGACCTCGAGTCCCATGGCACGGATGGAGCATACAACAGCCCGGGTCGCGGCGTTTGCCGCGTCCCGGGCTTCCGTCCAATTCTCCCCCTGGGCCATTACGAGTGTGTCATCTGCGTAGCATATCAGATGACAGCCCAAGGGGAGCGCCGTGCAGAGCACCCTATCGTACGCGAGGTTCCACAACAATGGGCCCAAAACTAACCCTTGTGGAACCCCGCAGTACATAGGCCTTCGGCTTATCCGCTCCAGCTGGTTTTTTAGCTGGAGCGTTCTGCCGCGGAAGTAATCCCAGACCACCTCTCATATGTATGGGGGGAGGCCATGATGTTCTAGGACCTCCCCCACGTATTCCCAGGGGAGGAAGTTAAATGCGTTGACGATATCGAGGGATACCGCCAACGCAACCCCTCGCGCCCCCACAATACAGCCCGAGAGGGCCTTTAGATGCATAATAGCATCTACCGTTGAACGGCCCTCCCGGAAACCGTATTGTACCTCGCTAAGGTTGGGACCCTCCCACGACAAATGCTGGACGATACGGCCGACAATTATTCGCTCGAACAGTTTGCCGACCTCGTCCAGCAGACATATTGGTCGATAAGCCGAAGGTTGCTTCGCCGACTTCCCCTCTTTGTGAAGGAGCACCAGATTGGCGCTCTTCCACGCAGAGAGGAATGTGCCCGTCTTGAGGCAGGCGTTGAAAAGCCTCCTCAGACGGGCACGTACCTCGCCGAAGGCCAAGGCCCATGTCCTACCGAGGACTCCATCAAGACCGGGGGCTTTACTAGCAGCCCCCAGTCTCTTAACTGCTTCGGAGAGTTCCCGGTCCGTGATCTCTAATTCCTCGGACCAGTGGGGAGGGACCCTCTCCCCAGGGATACGAGTATCCCTAACAGGGAAGAGGGCGTTCACCACTTGGCCGAGGAAACCCCCCCCCCCAGCCTCTCCGAGATAGGGGGCGCCGCCGGCCTGAGCCTGTTAAGGACCAGCCGGTAAGGGCGCCCCCAGTGGTCCCGGTCGAGCTCCGCTCGGAGCTCGTCCCAGGCCTTGGCCTTGGCCCTGCCTATGGCTGTCCGCAGCGAGTAAAGCCGCAAAGGCGGCTAAGTACTCGCTGCGCGCCACGGCAGTCTCGTCATCGTCGTCGCTCGACGTCCCCCGTCGGGCGCGGGTCCTGAGGAAATTGCGGCGGGCCCTATTGGCCTCTGTCTGCAAGTCCGCAATTTCCTCCGACCACCAATAGGCCGCCCGACGGGGGGCGGGCCTCGATCGGGGCATGGCCGCATCACATATCCTGCTGGCCATGCGCCCGACCGCGGCGGCCTCTTCTTCGGCGTCGACGTGGTCGGAAACAGATTCCGACCACGTCTCAGCCGCGGCCGGCGTCACCAAGTGCTCCGGATTCAACTTTTTGAGCACCCATCTGCGTGGGGGTTTGCTGCCCCTGCGTAGGCGGCGGAGCAGCACGCCCCTGGGGGTGGCGGTGAGGACCACCTCTATGATTTGGTGATCCGAAAGGGTCTCCCTATCCACCCTCCAGGACTCCACAAGGCGCGCCGCACGGGGGGAAGCCCACGTCAGATCAACGATGGACTCCCCCCGCGGGCGCACACACGTGCTGACAGACCCCTTGTTTAACAACAGGAGGTCTCTCTCCGCCGCTCAATTCAACAGCCTCTGCCCCGCCAGTTCGTGATCCGGGAACCCCAAGCCCTATTCCAGGCATTGAAGTCCCCGGCCACGAGTACGGGATGGGGGCGGCATCGGCGAACAAACTGAGATAGCCGGGGCGAGAGAGACTAGGAGAGGCGTAAACCCCCACGACTCTGAAGGCACCCCACCGCGCAATAACAAACCCCCTACCCCTCTCCACTAAGGAGATGGGGGGGAGCGCGGGGAGTGCCTTCTTATTATCGCGACGGAGCCGTCCGCCGCCGCAACCCAATTAGGGTCGCGGTCGGAAATACGGTACGGCTCCGCCACGATACCCAGACCTGCGTCACGCCCGGCCAGGTCCGCAAGAAACAGGTCTTGGGCCTGCCGGGCGTGATTCAAATTGGCCTGCAGGAGTTTAGTGGACATTGTTGGTGTCCATCACCTGCTCCTCCTGCAGACCTGCCATCCCAGGACCATCACCAGCAGAGGCTGGTGATGGATCCACTTCCATCTTTTCGGGAGGGGGATTCCCTCCCGAATTACCGGGCGGTGTCGCCGTCACCGTCGTAGGTGTCCTACCCTGAGTAGTAGAGGGGGGGACCATGTTTCCCCCTCTACACTTTTTCTTCCCTTTTTTAGGGGGCCGGCAGCTTTTGCCTCCCATACGATGGGAAGCAGGAAGGCCCGCAGCGTGACACAACACGCAATGCGCGGGTGCTGTGCAGGCCTTCGCCTCGTGTCCCGCGGCACCGCAGCGGTAACAGCAGTTACCAGCTCGGTGCCGCCATTGGGACAGGCAGCTCGGACGTGTCCCATGCACTTGTAACAGTGCAGGGGACGCGCCTCGAGCAGGTCTACCCTGGCCTGTATGAAAGGCAGGCTGAGGCGACCAACCGCAGCGACCTTGGTCGCAGCCACGAGGGGGCAGCGAACCCAGGAGGTTCACTGGTTTCTAATGGACCTCCTGGGCTCCTCCACCTTAACATCGGGGATGGGGCATCCCCCAGCCTCGGTGATGGCCCTGGATACCTCCTTGGGTGTTGTGGAGGGATCCAGGCCACGCACCCTCAACTTTGCCATCTTTTGTGGCCGGGCTATTTTGATGCCCGGCCTGTTGGCAAATAGCGCGGCCAGGCCTTTTGCCAGTTTATCGGCCTGGTCTCTACCGTTCGGGCCAGGGATCTCAAGGATAAAGGCCCCTGTTTGGCCCGTCCGGTACCTCGGCTGGGAGACACCCAGGGAGGCAAGGGAGATCTTCTCCTTGGCCTCCCTCAGCACCGCCGCATAATTACCTGACTCGCAGGTAATAGTCACTGCGGCGGTACTCGGCGCCTTTCTTCTCTTCCTCCTTTTCCCCCCTTTCTGCTTGGGGGGAGTGGAGGAACTCTTGGGGGGAGCCGAACCGCCAGCTTTAGCAACAACTGCTTTTTGGCTGGAGTTGGTCCCCTTCTTTCTCCTAACTACCTCTGAGAACAGGGGAGGTCTCTGTTTCAGAAGGGCGGCTGAGGTGTTGTTCGCCGCAGGAGGATCGACCATATGGGGGGTCGCCGAGCTCGATTCCTTGACCCGGGGACTCTTCTTCTACCCCGTCGGAGGAATTAGAGGGGGGGCGGGATTAGTCTGCCGCGATGCGGCAGGCTTGTCCCGCCTCCCCTTTACTTCTTCTCTGCCCTTTTTCTTCTTTTTCTTCCCCCTCTTAGTGGCCGGGCCCTCTGCTGGAGGAGATATCCCCTTGACCGGGGATTGGCCCGGAACACTGGAAAAGTTAGGAGAAGAGGAGTGGGGCTTGGGTGCAGAGGAGGGGGAAAGGCTTTTTTTTGTTAACCCAGGGGAAATCCTTTATGGATACCCGAGAGGTCCGGGGGGACCTCTACGGGTTATGTGGGACTCACCGGAGGAAAAAGAAGTTCCCCTCCGGCATACCCACTAAAACCCCTGGGGGTGACCTTCCTAGGCCCATAAAGAGGGGGAGCAGGGTATCGCCATGAAGCATTCTTCCTGCTCCCCCTCGGGCGTGGCCTTTTAAAACGGCCTCTATCCTGGGGGGGGAGACAAAACTCCCCCCCAAGTTAAATACCAAACTCCGGGAAAGGTTGGGTTACCACAACCTTCCCCCGCCCCCCCTGGATGTTAGAAGGGGGGCCGCCCCCTGATGGTGTGGGGCTAGGGACGACTGGGGGCCCCCGCCCCCAGCCGCCCCTTCTTACCCCGCTTCTTCCCCTTAGGGTGGAGGTCTGTAGGAGGACCCTCCTTATCCTCCAACCCCTCGGCGAAGAAGCGATTTGCTTTTATACACAAGTCAGGAGGGGGAGCTTATAAGGCTTTTTCCCCCCCTGACTTGGCCTCAACTAAGGCCTCCGAGCCTTGACCCGGAGGCACCTCCTCTAAAAAGCATTGAAGCCCCCAAACGGGGTACTTCCATGCTATGGCCTTAGCGGAATCAAGGATGCAGCCGACGACACTCTCCCGCGTGAGGGGGGGGGCAGTGGCGAGGACTTGAATCCCCTCGTAGGAGGGGGAGAGCCTGTCACCCAAGAGCTCTTTAAGAACTTGGCTGATCGTACCCTTCAGCCTCTGTTCTACCTTATTGGTAATTGAGCCGACAAGGTCCGTGCCCTCTTTGATTAATATGTTGCTCGTGATAACTGGCAACGGACGATCAGCCAACACCTTACTAACCCCCTGGACTGGAGGTCGCCTGGCTGGAAAGCGAGCCAGGTCCTCCTCTGTTATCTCGGGAGGTTTCGGGGACGGGATGTCAGTTGGTTCCCCAGTGACGCTGTCCGTGTCCATCTCCTCCTCGTCAGCAGCCTTAACTGCAGCCCGAGTAACCGGAGGAGAGAGGGAAGGGGAGGTCCTCCTGATCTCCGCAATCTCTTTGTGAAGGTCGTTCACCTCCTCCTCCAGGCGACGATTTGCCAATAGCAGCTCCTCCACCTGCCCATTGACAGATGAAGGGGCTCTCCCGGCAAGGGGATCATATAGCCCCCTTTTCGTCGCACGAGAAGCCATAGTTTTGGCTCCCGCCTCAAAGGCCGTGGCAGCGGTGTAGAGGAGACCCCTCAGGTCCCCCCTCATGCTGTTGCACTTACTCGCCATTTCCCTTATCGAATTAACCTGTTTTTGGAAAATATTGATAACCTCCTAAACAGGTGCATCTTCAAATTCTTCGATTTGAGCCTTCAAATCCCGCGTGTACTCGTGGAATTTGCAGGTCGTCCGTTCCACCTCGACTCCGTTTATAATGGAGAGCGCGAGATCGGCGTTCATCTCGTCCTTTTTGAGGGCCTCTTTTTCCCTCAGGCTTCGGGCGGTGAATTGCCCCTCATGTCCGGGTGTTTTTACCGGACGACCCCGCTTGATTTTCTTCCGGGTCTCAAGAGTCGTTGACTCGGCCAACTCGTCTTCAGAGGAGCCCAGAATCGGTTGTGCCGTCTTCCTCTTCCTCGTCTGTTTCCCCTCAATGAGGGAGTCCACGGAGGAAAGGGAGACGTGGGAAGTATCTGACTCCCCGCTGTACACCTGCTCACCCTTCCTTCCCTGTTCCAACTCCACATCAGAGTTGGTAGGGGTGGGATTGGAGTCAGTAGTATGTGACCCCCCCCCCCCTTGTGCGGTTTTCAAGGTTTGAGACCGGGTGGAGTAGCTTGGCCCCATAGTACCGCCCGAGGAACTACCGGGAAGTGGTTCCTTGGTGGACCTCTTGCTGGTGTCTGAGCCCCCTCTTAACCTAAGAGGTGGGCTTTCCACCGGCGTACCCAGTTGCCCTGATAGAGCAACATTCACCTGCGTAAGAACGCAGCTTAGCTGTGACGTTTCACAGCTTCCCCTTTTTTTTGTAACGAGGAGGAAACCTTTTATAGGTACCCTAGGGACCCTGGGGAGTCCCTGAGGGTTATGTGGGACTCACCCGGAGGGGGGAAAAAGTCCCCCTCCGGGCATACCCACTAAAACCTCCCCGGGGTGCCTTTCCTTGGCCCATAGTGAGGGGGAGCAGGGTATCGCCGATCGGCATTCGTCCTGCTCCCCCTCGGGCATGGCCGCTAACGGCCCCTGCAGGGGGAGAGGGCAAAAGCCCCTACCTCCCCACTGCCTCTATGACAAAGCCATAATGGGGAAGGTCCGGCACCCCGGAACTTTCCCCGCCCCCGATGTTAGTGGGGGCTGGAGTCGGTCAGGAACCCCAGCTCCTGACCGACTCCCCACTGGGGAAAACGTAGGATTCCCCCCCAAAAACACCTACTAAGAAAATGACAAGTGGCCCCCCACCGGGCTGAAGAAGGTTCCTCAGCCCTTAATGTGGGGAACCACTAATTATTTTACCTCTTTTTCTTCTTTTTCTTGACCCCCCCGGGCCTAAAGGGGGGGTCAATAGGAGCAGGGGGTGGCTCAACAGGTGGCCCTTCACCACGTTTACTGGCGGCCACCCACTCGCTCTCGATTGCATCCATAGCCAAGGCAAACAGCTCTGCCTCCTCATCCGTCTCGGCCGCAATAAGACGCTCCCTAAGGCGTTTGAGGCGGACCATGGGGTGGAGGCGGATTAACTTGGGATCCTCCTCCGGATCCCCCGCCTCCACCCCAGCTTCCACCAATTCCACAGGGAGGGCCGGAACCTCTTCCCTAGTGGGGGCGGCGATTTCAAGGGACCCTCCACAAGAGGATCCCTTTCCCACCCCTAACTCTTCTATAACAGGGAGGGGAGATGAAAACATCTTTCTCCCACTCTTCTCCTCCCTTCCCACCTCAATCATAGGAGGGTTTGCAGCCTCCTCAAATGGGGCCGCCTCTTCCTCTTCGCTCAGGAGGAGAGAGAAGCTCACCCCTCCCTCAACGCCTGCCACCGAGCCGGCAGGGGACGCACCCCCCGCCGACTCAGCGGCAACCTCCACTTCCATAGTCTCCCCTACGGGAGAGTCCGCCCCAGTGGGCGGATCCCGCCGCAAGGGAGAATCCACCTCCATGACCTCCACCTGGGGAGCAGGTACCCCAACCGGCGGGAGCGCCTCCCCAGGTGCCTCAGGAGGGGGTATAACCCCCCTTTCCTTAGACCTCCTTCTCCTCTTTCCTCCCCCATTGCGGGGAGGGACCACCGGGCATCCGCCCCCACCAATCCGGTGGGAGGCGGGAAGCCCCTCCTCATAACACTTGGGGCAATGTGCGGCCCTGGCCGCATACGCCCCAACGTGGTGTCCCTCCACCCCGCACCGGAGGCAACAATTGCCCCGGTCGGGGGTGGAAAGACACCACCGTCTTATGTGCCCCCTTCCCAAGCACTTAAAGCACCTGGGGAGGGCACTGACCTCCAGGGGGGTCTGAGTCCCGATCGTCCTTGTGGACTCAGACCTCCCCCCTCTCCCCTCCGTTGTACGCCACCTTGCCGTGGTGGAGGGGCTCCCCGGGAAACTCTCCCGGGGTCTAAGAGCGTACACATGGAAGGAAAACCATGTTAAAAAACCCGGGTAGGTCGGACTCGTGAGGAGGGTTATTCCAGCCGACCTAGGAGTGGGGGGCTCAGAAATAACCCCCCCGTGGAAGACAACCACGTTAAAAAATTACATTTTTATGGATTTTAATGGAT
>CABEGB010001089.1:39855-163688 GCA_901521435.1 Crematogaster levior
TTCTAGCTAGCTCGTCGATCCCCGCCTCGAAGGCGGCAGCGGCGGTTAGTAAAGACTTTGCAAGACCTCCCTGGAGACCCGGGGACACTCCAGCCACCTTTCGTATCGTGTCCACCTGGGACCTGAGAGTCTTCACGATAGCCTCGGGAGGGGTCGACTTAAATTCCTCGATGGCCTTCTTGAGTCTCGCCTCGTGGTGGCGACGGACCGCGTTCGTCTCGTTAACCGGTACGTCCGGGTCGACGGCCAGCAGGGCTGCTCTCTCTCGGTCAGCCTTCTTCTTCTTCGCCCGTGTCCTGACAGTGATCATCTCCCCGGTAAACATGCCCGAGTGAGATGAGTCTTTGGGCAGGCAACCTCTGGGATCCATCTTCATGATCTTCGAAGAAGAAAGACTCCCAGTCTCCCCCTCACTGGAAGAAGATTTCGGTCTAGTAACCGTTTCCTTCTTCCTCTTGGTCGTCCCCCTCTCCTCCATTGGAGCGTCCCGATCGGGGCCGGGAGGGGGGACCGCCCTCTCAGCGATGTATCGAGAGGGAGCTTCGAAAAGTCCTCTACCGATGTAGCGGCAGAGGGGGCAGAGAGGGCGCGGATCTAGGCGGGCTACTTGCTTTTTGGGAGGCCCTTAAGGAAGTCGTTTTAGACTTCGGGCCCGGTTTGTGAAAGGATGCAACACTCTTCTCCTCCCCCTCCGAGTCAGCACCTCCTCTCAGTCTCAGCAAGAACTGAGGGGTGGTGCTCTCCTGCGCAATAGCGCAGTTAGACTGCGATTTCTCGCAACCTCCCACCCTGTCGTCCAAAAAATTAAATAAACAAAACATTTTAGGTTTGATCCTCACCACCCGTCACGGCTCTGCCGACCGGGCGTGCCCTCACCCGGGTATTACTACCCGGGGCCCCGAGTTCCCCCGGGGGGTCGGCATATGGCTCGGGCACCGGGATGGGCATCCGGTGCGCTGGCCTCCAGCCCCTTACTCCCCCCCGGTGTTTCCACCGGGGAGTTTCGGGGGTCCCACACCTCCGACCTTGTGGGCACCGTGACGGGCGCCGCCACGCGGGGGGCCCCGTGGACGGATGGGGCGGAGGGTCGTGGCGACCCGACTAACTGCCTTGCCCGTCGTGGCAACCAGCATGCACGCTCCTCGACGAGACACTCCGGGACCGGTCGCAATGACCGGGAGTGTCCGTCCTCGCTGCTCGGCTCTGCCTTGGAATATGTCCGAGCGGCCCGAACAGCCCCTGGGTCAGGCCGGAGTCCACGAGCTATGCTCCAAGACCCGCCCTGACCCCCTCCGCCACCCCAGCCCCGACCTCGGAATACGTCCGAGCGGCCTGGGGTGGCCCGGCCCGGTGGGCCCGGGAGTTCCGGGACACCACCGGCCCGTCCCTCAACTTCACTTCCGCGTACTCCAGGGCCGCCCCCTGTAGCCGTTTGGGAGGAGAGGTGGAGTCTAAACATTGTGGGACGCCGCTCCCGCCCGTGCCAGGACGCGCCTCCCCCTGCCCATGTAACTGGATAGGGACAGGCCGCCCCCAGACACGAGCGGACCGGCACCCACGTCCCCCCTCTAGGACGCCCATGCGCCCGGAACACCAGGCGCAAGGGAAACCCAGGTACGCCGGGATCACCCGGCCCCCCCTCTGGGACACCTGCCGTCCGGAACACCGGCCGACAGCCACCCAGAAAGCTGAGATCACTCAGCACCCCCGTGGCCGGCGGAGAACCAGACGTTCCCCTAACGGTCCCGGCCGACCGGGCGATTGAAGTCAGGGCCGCCTACCCCTACCGACAATGGAACCTATTGCTAGGTCCCTAAGGGAAGCCGGGCTCCTTGGACGCTCTTAGTCAGGAGAGACTCCTCCCCGTCGGGCCAATGGCGGAGGTTGGAACCACCACCATTGACCCAACGGATCAGAGGAGCCCTCCCTAAGCCCCCTCACCATGACAAGGTAGCGTCCACGAGGGGGTCCGTACCTTGCCATCCGGATGCTGCGGCAGCTCGCCGACGATGAGGGTGCCAAATATCCTCTGAGGGCTTCCGCGTTGAAACGGAACGTGTACGACGTCCTGTCCGGCGCACCAACCCAGGAGGAGACTAGTCGCCTACTGCAGAAGTTGCGGGAACTCTGCATGGCGGGCGGCTTCCCGCTACGGAAGTGGGCGGCAAATGACAGTGCACTGCTCCACGAGCTCCCGGCGGAGGAGCTCTCGCGTCCTGGCGTGCGCTCATGGCTGCCTCACGACAGCCACTCGGCCCTGGGTCTCATGTGGCGTCTGAGCGAGGATGCCTTCGCCTTCTGCGCGCGGATCGAGGTGCCCGTCCGCCTGACAAAGCGCTCCGTGCTGTCACAGGCGGCACGGCTTTTTGATCTGCTGGGGTGGCTTGCCCCGGTGGTGGTTCGGGCCAAAATTCTGTTCCAGAGCACCTGGCTGCAGGGGATGGGATGCTCCCCTCACCCCCTCCGATGCAGCACTCTGGACTACTTACATCAAGGAACTGCCTGGATTGGCGGAAATCCGGGTTCCGCGGTGGCTGCGCTGCTCGCCCACGGACGAGGACATGGAGGTCCACGGGTTTGCTGATGCGTCGGAGCGGGCGTATGCTGCCGTGGTCTACCTGCGGACAAAAAAACAAGGAAATCAGCGATTGGACTGCGACCCTAGTCATGGCGAAGACGAGGGCGTTAAAACAAGTCTCCCTACCTCGGCTTGAATTATGCGCGGCGTCACTCCTCGTCAAGCTGGTGGCACATGTCCGCGTGGTGCTCGGCGCCGAGGACCGCGGAGTGCATCTCTGGTCGGACTCCACTGTGGCACTTGGATGGATCCGGAGCCACCCCTCACGGTGGAAAACCTTCGTGGCCAACCGGGTGTCGGAGATACAGACTACCCTCCCAGCGGTGCAGTGGCACCACGTGGCGAGCGAGGACAACCCGGCTGATGGCGCGTCTCGGGGCATGTCCCCTTCCGAGCTTGCATGTCACCCGCTGTGGTGGTGCGGTCCTCCATGGCTGGCGCAGGGATCTCTACGGCTGGACTCGGGCAACGATGCCGGCCCCTTCGAGGACACGGACTTTCCGGAGGCACGCGGGCGGGTGTGCCTGCACGCAACACCGCGAGACGAGGAGCCGGAACTGCTCATCCGGTACTCCAGCGTGGCACGACTACTGTGGATCACGGCCTGGTGTCGACGTTGGCTACCAGGGGCGGTCCGCTCCACGAGGTTTCCCACGGCAGAGGACCGGAGTCTCCTGGCATGGGTGAGGCGGGTGCAGGCTCACGCCTACGAGGAGGTTATAACACGGTTAGCACGGGGCACCCCGTTACGGCACACTGACTTGACGAGACTTACCCCGTTCGTCGACGACCAGGGATTGCTGCGGGTCGGCGGCCGCTTGAAGCACGCAGTACTGGCCTACGATGAGAAGCACCCTCTCATCCTGCCTAGGGACTCCACTCTCACTCGGCTGGTGATCGATTCCTGCCACGCAAGGGTCCTCCACGGCGGAGTGCAGCAGACACTGGGTCTGCTGCGCCAGCGGTTCTGGGTGCCAGGCGGACGGGTCGCCGTCAAGGGCCGCATTCATCGCTGCTTACGATGTGTGCGATGGCGGGCGGCGACCCCCCAACAACTCATGGGACCACTTCCGGAATCGCGGGTCACTCCATCCCGGCCTTTCCAGCACACCGGGATGGACTACGCCGACCCATTCATGGTGAGGACCGGCAAAGGACGAGGCCACAAGGCGCATAAGGCGTTTGTTGCAGTCTTCGTCTGTCTCTGCACGAGGGCGGTGCACGTGGAGGTCGTATCGGATTACACCGCTGAGGCGTTCCTGGCCACTCTCCGCCGCTTTGTCTCCCATCGCGGAGTACCGCAGGTAATGTGTAGCGATTGCGGAACAAATTTCGTAGGTGCCGAGGCGGAACTGCGCGCGTTGTTCACGGCCAGCAACCAGGAGGCCCAGCGGATCGGCCGAGCGCTGGCCGAGGAGCGCATCCAGTGGCGCTTTAACCCACCGGGCGCGCCACATTTCAGTGGCCTTTGGGAGGCGGCTGTCAAGGCCGTAAAACATCACCTGCGGCGGGTGCTGGGTGACAGCACGCTCACCTACGAGGAGTTGGCCACGTTCCTCACGGAGGTGGAGGCCTGCCTCAACTCGCGGCCGATCGCCCGCCTGTCCGACGATCCGGACGACGTTGCCGCGCTTATTCCCGGGCACTTCCTTGTCGGCACTGCGTTGCTGGCGGTCCCGGAACCGACACTCGCGGATGTGTCGGTTAATCGGCTGTCGCGTTGGCAGCATATCCAGCAGCTGAGGGACCACTTTTGGCGTCGGTGGTCCCAGGAGTGCCTTCACCGTTTGGCTGAACGCCCGAAATGGCAAACGACGGCACAAAACCCGCGTATCGGTCAGTTGTGTCTCGTGCGTAACGAGCTCACCTCACCAGCACGGTGGCCGTTAGCGCGCATTACGGCGATTCACCCGGGCAACGATGGCCACGTACGAGTGGTCGACTTAAAAACCGCGACGACAATACTCACGCGGCCACTCACAAAAATCGTGTTTCTACCGGTGGAATCGGGCACCGGTCTTGACGCACGCGGCACAGCTGATTGATAGAACTAAATCACACGCGTAATGCGATGCGAAGCACGGCACGCGGCGAGCACGTGCTTCGTTAGCCGCCTGCACCACGCGGGTGCCACTCTTTGCGCCGGGTGCGCGTACACCGTTCGCGACACCACACCGCGGCTGGCGCGCTACTTAGCCGCGACCGTCACGCGCTTCGCGCGCTCGCCGCGCGCGATGCAAATTCGTGAAGTTCGTCGGGTTTCACCGGACGAGGCGGGCAGAATGTTCGCGAGCGAACGAAGGGCTCCGCCGAGCCTTCCTCACGCTGCATTGCATCGCCTGTGTTGCATGGCCTGTGCAGCATAAGTGGTGCAATGCAGCAATGATACACATGGAGAAGTAGCGGCAGTAATGTGTGTTACATCGTACGCATTGCTGTCGTTGCCCTCCATCCGCGTTGCATATGAGACGTACGTCCCAATATTAGTAATACATTATAGAACTTAGCCGCGCTCACGCTGGGCGCGCTTAAGACGGCGACGCTGCCGTTTAACAACATATTAAAACCTTACGATCGTCCCCGAATTGTTTATCAGAATTTTCCGAGCTTTTCTAGGAAAGAAGCTCTCCGAGCTTCTTTTTCTGGCGTCATTTTCTTCAAAAGGAAATGACGACAGAAGGGAACATTCTGGAAAAGCGCGGTATAAAAGCAATTGCGGAGAGGGGACGATCGCCAGTCTGCTTTGAGCAATTCGAGTACGACCCGCATTTCTTTCGCTTATAAATTCACATTGTAATTCGCACGCTGTTTTCTTGGATAATCGCACTTTATCCGATCTCGAGCGGTATTCGCGATAGCAAAGTCGCTTTCTTTGCTGCGTTTAACACGCGCGCTTCCTTGGAGTCGCTTGCTCCACGCGTTCGCGGAATCTCTAGTCTCTCACGCCTCAATTGCGTCGTGTTTCGCGCTCCTCACCGTGGACTCGCATTGTCCGCGCTGTGTTCCGCCGGCTGAAAGTGTTCGAGTGTGTGATAAAAACTGTGTATATAACTTTGTATATATTTCGACTTTTATTGACTGTGACTTTTAAATATATTCTGTTAAGTACTGTTAAAAACTTGCGTGTGAGTTCTTTCTGTGTGTGCGTGTTTGTGACTTTCCGTCTCTCTCTCTCCCACGGCTCCATTCCGTACTGAACAATGACAAAACATGAAAGAATTTCGGCTTTATAACCGACTACCTGCAAGGAGATTAAAAACCTCTCGTTCATTTACCATTTTGTGTCCGCTTCTTTTACCGGTTTTAAATTTAAACAATTTGAAAATTCAGATATGTTGCCTTTATATATTGTTGCGCCTCCGCGCCAGTCGCTCCAGCACAGTCGCACACACTCCGGCACTCGCGGCACTCTCTCCGCCAAAGCGGAATAAGCACTCAATAATTATAGAAGAACTCTTTAATAGAATCGAGAACGTAATACAAATAACACGTCCGTACACTTCAAAAGATCCGATCACAATCCGCCGATCGCTGTTTGACAACGACGGCCCGTTGCCAGGGAACGCTCGCGCTTCTAACGCATCGGGTGGCGCGAGCGGATGCAACACTGCCCTCCTTCTCCAAGAATGTCGTCCCGACATTCCGGAGGGCAGCTTCCAAGAAACTTCCCGTTTCTTCATTTGCGGCGAGGGTGCGATCTTCTCGGGACCTCTCGTCCCTTGACCCGCAATCTTCGGACGGTTCCTTGCCCTACCCCGAGCTGCTGCTACGGGTTACCGGGCACCGTCCCCCCCGTTTCCGCGTCCTCTTCCGCTTTCTTCCTGCCACCACCGCGTCCTCTTCTAATCTTCGGGCAAGGGGGGTGTATCTTTCCCCATGGCACCTACGTCCCGCAGGACTCCCCAAGCCCCTGCCTCGGCATTCGCCCTGTGTCCCACGGAAAAACCACGGGGCAAAAACCGTGGGCGAGGCAGTCTTCTTTTAACGAAAGAATTCTCCTTTGTAGGATAAGGAAGAGTTTCTTTTCCACAGGAGCCGAACGTCTCCTCGTCCACCGACCTCTGTCACGAGCGCCGTTCCCCTTCCGCAACTCCTTGTAAAATGTGAAAAGAAAACATAGCCAGAAACTCAACTCAACTTAAATCACCCCGGGCTCTGATCACGTCGCCCAAGCCTCCCCCCCCGTTTCCGCGTCCTCGAAAAACGCAGCGTCTCTCGAAAAACGCAGCGCGAGACAACCCGCATTAACTTTAAAACTTCCGAACGACCTCCGTCCAACCCAGCGAACGGGGAGCTCCTCCCCTCTCTCTTCGAAGATTATTCAACCGGCTTGAAGATTCTTAGACGACAACACCCCCTTCTCAAAAGACATCCCGAAAATAAATTCAAATTCACTTTCGAAAAGGAAACCGTCCCCCAAAACATAATCCCGCAAACGTCCGTGCCAAGAAAAGAAAGTTCCAGAGAAATTATTTCTCAAATCAAACCGAACCTGCGTCTTCGATCCGCTCACGAGGCAATACTTAGAGTTGACGCAACAGAGCCCGTGTCAATCTTAAATTATTTCTTAAATTAACAAAATATTCGGCTCCCATCTAAAGGGAAACATCCCCGCGGTCGCCCGCGTCCGCGTCGCTCCCCATAGCAGACGCATTCCCGCGCTCGCGGTAACCCGGTATTACGCGTCGCGTGCCCCGCACACACGCTCTCGCCCGCGCCGGCAAAACGCGACATCGCAGAAGGAATATTATTAGAAGGACTTAGCTGAGTAATTTGATGTTGTAAACGCTGTAGCTCGGCTTCTGTACGCTCTTTCTCAGGCTGCCAGCGCTCTCGCTCCAGGCGTCGCTCCTCTCGGATCTGCTCAAGCTCCCGCAGAATCTCACGTTGTATCTCCGTTTCGGAGGCAGCGGCGGGCGTCCGCGAACGCGTTGCAACAGGAGAGCGAGGCGTCGTCATGTCGAAATCCTTGTCCATCCCGGACGAGCCCCCAAAATGTTGCGCCTCCGCGCCAGTCGCTCCAGCACAGTCGCACACACTCCGGCACTCGCGGCACTCTCTCCGCCAAAGCGGAATAAGCACTCAATAATTATAGAAGAACTCTTTAATAGAATCGAGAACGTAATACAAATAACACGTCCGTACACTTCAAAAGATCCGATCACAATCCGCCGATCGCTGTTTGACAACGACGGCCCGTTGCCAGGGAACGCTCGCGCTTCTAACGCATCGGGTGGCGCGAGCGGATGCAACAATATGTTACCTATTACAAATAACTTATATATTATTATTATTACTTATTTATTATTTTAAATATTATTGATTACTTGAATTAAAATTCCCTTAAAATTAAATTTAAATTAATGTTTATAATGTGATATTAAATTAAATTTTCTATTTCAAAAATTTGCATACTATATCAGTATCATCAAAGTAAATAAAAATAAAAAAAAAAAAAAATTACTGACCACCTCCGTGAGCGAACTTGGATCTTACGAATTATGAAGCAAGCACCTAACTCACGAAGCCAACGCACTGGTTGGAAGAACAGTTACCGGGAAGGCTCATATGGCACGCCGCGGTGCGCTTTGGATATGGCCAATTTTCACAAATTTATTACTCCGAAACTAAGGCCTATTCAATCAAACGCCGAGACACGTAATCTTTTTTTTTCATCTCAAGAATAATTAAAAAAATTGGGGTCAAAATCCCAGGGTGAGTCACCTCCCCTTGTAAGTATATCCGATTTTATCCACACATATCGCCCCTGGTTTGAGTCCGGGCTGAAGATTTCACTCCTAGGTTCGAGTCCATGCTAATTAACTACGAGACGAGAGAGAGAGAGAGAGAGGTGAGAGATTTACAACCTTCTCCTTCGCACGCCGTACATCGATAGCAAATATTTCAAGTGATCGGAGTCGAGAATACCGATTTTCTTTTCCTCTAGTTCAAGATTTTTGTTTTATTAATAATAATTAATTAAATAATAAAAAAATTTAAACTTTTGTGGAAATTGGCAATTTGTTATTAATTTAAGATTTTATTGATCTAACACTTTTATTAAAATTATTACATATATGACTTTTCAACCTGTAATTTAGATCCTTTTTAAGTGACTATTTATTATAGCAAATTGAATCAATAAATAAATGTAGCAATATATGTATATATACATATTAAGTGTACAACTTTGCTTGCAGTTTTTTTTCCAAAATTTGAGGTTTTGTCATCAAAAACTGGTTATACATTTATGATTCAAAGTATTGTCCATCGCTGACCATTACTTTCTCCCATCTTTCGAGCAGCGTACGAATCCCGCGTTGAAAAAACTAGTCATCTTTTGAGGCGATCCACGAATCGATCCAATTTTTTACTTCTTCATAAGACCAAAAGTCAGCTGGTCAGCCAGGCCGTGTGCCATTGATCGAAACAAGTGATAGTCAGAGGGAGCAACGTCTGGAGAATACGGCGGGTGGGGTAGGACTTCCCATTCAACGTATCCAAGTATGTCTTGACCACTTTCGCAACATGGGGTCGAGCATTGTCATGCTGCAAAATCACTTTATCATGTCTCTCGTTGTATTGCGGCCGTTTGTCTTTCAATGCTCGGCTCAAACGCATCAATTGCGTTCGATACCGATCGCCTGTGATTGTTTCAGTCGGTTTTAACAGCTCATAATACACTACGCCGAGCTGGTCCCACCAAATACAGAGCATGACCTTAGAGCCGTGAATATTCGGTTTGGCCGTCGACGTGGAAGCATGGCCGGGAACTCCCCATGATTTTCTTGGGGTTATCGTAATAAACCCATTTTTGTCCCCAGTCACAATGCGATGCAGAAATTCCTTCCGTCTTTGTCTTTCAAGCAGCTGTTCACAAGCAAACAAACGTCGTTCAACATCTCTCGACTTCAACTCGTACGGCACCCAATTTCCTTGCTTCTGAATCATTCTCATGGCTTTGAAATGGTTTGTTGAGTCACTCCCAGTGATCATGCCAATTCTTCTTGATTTTGACACGACTCTTGATCAAGTAATACCTCCAATTCGTCAAAATCACCGTTCTTGAAGCGTTGAAACCACTCACGACACGTTCTTTCACTAATATCGACCTCACAATAAGTATTTGAGAGCATTCGATGAGCCTCAGATTTCTTCATATTGAAGCAGAAAATTAAAACCTCCCGCAAATGACGAGAATTTGGCTCGTAAACTGACATTTTCAATCGAGAATAACTTTATGATGCAGACACAAATCGACTAATGTTTCTATGGGGTTATGTTGACAGATGCTCAAGTTTATTGTATGACGTCTATGATCTATTTATTTCGACCACCACTTACCGCTAAAGCCATCTATAGGAAAACGGCAGAAGCAAAGTTGTACACCTAATACATACATATATATATTTTTTTCAGGAAGGCAAAGGGAAACCACCTGATTACACTCCCATGAGCACATCATGCAGAATCAACTAGCTTCACTAGCTGCATGATGTCACCACACCCTCTTGAGGGTTAAGAATGAAGAATATATACAGGGTGTCCCAGACCACCCGTCCACCCCATTTAAAAGCTAGGGATGCGATTCTATCAAAAAATGTTGTAGACAAAAGTTGTATGGTTTTAAAGGGGACATAAGATGGTGTCATTAATTTGACCTTGAATAGTTACTTGAAGGTCACGTGAAGGTCACCTTTCATTTTTTAAATCGAAACCCCTATTTTTCATTAGATATTCTTCTAGCTTATCTCGAGAGCTTTCCAAAACACTATAATAAAGTATTTTTTCATTAAGTATTTTTCGAGTTATAAAGCTTGAAGTAATTTCTTAATTTTACATAAACTGTAAAATATCTCGTAAAATATTTACTTTTCGATGACCTTACCTCAATACTTTTATGCACAGAATAATGAGAGGAACCAATTGGTGTCAAGAAAACACATAGTTGTTTTTAAGAAAAAATATACAATTTGTAACTAACAATTACATATTTTTTCTTAAAAATAACTATGTGTTTTCTTTACACCAATTGATTCCTCTCATTATTCTGTGCATAAAAGTATTGAGGTAAGGTTATCGAAAAGTGAATATTTTACGAGATATTTTACAGTTTATGTAAAATTAAGAAATTATTTCAAGCTTTATAACTCGGAAAATACTTAATGAAAAAATACTTTATTATAGTGTTTTGGAAAGCTCTCGAGATAAGCTAGAAGAATATCTAATAAAAAATAGAGGTTTCGATTTAAAAAATAAAAGGTGACCTTCACGTGACCTTCAAGTAACTATTCAAGGTCAAATTAATGACACCATTTTATGTCCCCCTTAAAACCATACAACTTTTGTCTACAACATTTTTTGATAGAATCGCATCCCTAGCTTTTAAATGGGGTGGACGGGTGGTCTGGGACACCTTGTATATATGTATATATATATATACAGGGTTGGGCAAAAGTCCGGAAACGGTCAAATATCTCGAAAAAGATCAACTATAGCGAAAAATATGTAAGTAGCAAAGTTGTAGGGCTTAATAAAATGTACCTAATGATGGCTAAAACTTTGACTTTGGGTGGAGGACGAAGATCATATGAAGGTCAAATTGAATTTTTTAAATGGAACTGCCTACTTTTTATTGCATATTCTTGTAGCTTATCTCAAGAGCTTTCCAAAACACTATAATAAAGTATTTTTTCATGAAGTATTTTCCGAGTTATAAAGCTTGAAATAATTTCTTAATTTTACATAAACTATAAAATATCTCGTAAAATATTCACCTTTCGATGAACTTACCTCAATACTTTTATGCACAGAATAATGAGAGGAATCAATTGGTGTCAAGAAAACACATAGTTATTTTTAAGAAAAAATATGTAATTGTTAGTTACAAATTGCATATTTTTTCTTAAAAACAACTATGTGTTTTCTTGACACCAATTGGTTCCTCTCATTATTCTGTGCATAAAAGTATTGAGGTAAGGTCATCGAAAAGTAAATATTTTACGAGATATTTTACAGTTTATGTAAAATTAAGAAATTATTTCAAGCTTTATAACTCGGAAAATACTTCATGAAAAAATACTTTATTATAGTGTTTTGGAAAGCTCTTGAGATAAGCTACAAGAATATGCAATAAAAAGTAGGCAGTTCCATTTAAAAAATTCAATTTGACCTTCATATGATCTTCGTCCTCCACCCAAAGTCAAATTTTTAGCCATCATTAGATACATTTTATTAAGCCCTACAACTTTGCTACTTACATATTTTTCGCTATAGTTAATCCTTTTCGAGGTATTTGACCGTTTCCGGACTTTTGCCCTGTATATATGTATATATATACAGGGTGACCCATTTTAACTTCCCCACCGGATTATCTTGAAAGGAATGCACTTTCTGAAAAAAAGTTTCAGATATAAGTTTTAGTATTTTTCCCTGGCTATTGAATGGCGATATTGAATTTGACCTCGATTGTGAATGTGAAGGTCATTTAAAGGTCAAGTTAATTTTTTAAAATGGGAACCACTATTTTTCATCGCAGATTTGGAAAGAGCGGAAAATTTCACGTCCGAATATGACCTTGACAATGATCTACAGTTCAACGTCAAGGTCGTTTCAAAGTGAAAGTTCCAGACGTCCGCTACAACAAAATATCTCGGCGGGATTGCATTGTTTGGAAAAATGTTACGTACATAATTTTCAGTATTTCGAGTTGGCTACCTGGTGGTGACCTTGAAAGTAACCTTGGAACCAAGATTAGGGGTCATTTTAAGGTCAAAATATTTTTCTTAATGGGACCAACTATTTTTGAATCCGGGATCGAAAAGAGCGGTAAATTCTGCATTCAGTCATATCATTTTGTAATTAAAAATAATTTCGTCAACTCAGGCTTTAATGTTTTAAATAAGTGTTCCAGTTTCATACGTTATTTGTAGGTCCCTGCTCTTGGCATTACCCAGGATCAACGACGTGGACGTAGCAGAAATCTGATCGCTCCAGTGTGATAGATTAACGAGAGTGTGGCACGCGTTTGAAGATAATTTCAAGGTCAAGTTAGTTTAAGGTCACATTTCAAGGTTATTGGGTCCAATCCGTTTTACGTTGAAATGATATTTAAATTTGCTCCCAAAGTGAAACACACACGACCTTGAAATGACCTTCAAATTTTTTTCAATTTAATTACAAAATGATATGACTGAATGCAGAATTTACCGCTCTTTTCGATCCCGGATTCAAAAATAGTTGGTCCCATTAAGAAAAATATTTTGACCTTAAAATGACCCCTAATCTTGGTTCCAAGGTTACTTTCAAGGTCACCACCAGGTAGCCAACTCGAAATACTGAAAATTATGTACGTAACATTTTTCCAAACAATGCAATCCCGCCGAGATATTTTGTTGTAGCGGACGTCTGGAACTTTCACTTTTTGAAACGACCTTGACGTTGAACTGTAGATCATTGTCAAGGTCATATTCGGACGTGAAATTTTCCGCTCTTTCCAAATCTGCGATAAAAAATAGTGGTTCCCATTTTAAAAAATTAACTTGACCTTTAAATGACCTTCACATTCACAATCGAGGTCAAATTCAATATCGCCATTCAATAGCCAGGGAAAAATACTAAAACTTATATCTGAAACTTTTTTTCAGAAAGTGCATTCCTTTCAAGATAATCCGGTGGGGAAGTTAAAATGGGTCACCCTGTATATATATATATATATATATATATATATATATATACATACATATATATATATATACATACATATATACATTGTAATTGCGTTGTAATTATAATGTAATCATAATTACTTTTAATCATAATTATATAGTAATGCAATTAAAAGTAATTGCGATTACATCTTAATCTATGGAAAAAATAAAAATAAAGAAACTTAATTCTTAAGTTTTTAATTACGTAAGTCTTTTTAGTATTAATCACATTAATTATATTACTGTCTCTCTGTGCGTGCGTATATATGTATGTGTGTATAGTCACATTATTATATATTATCTTATTATTATTAGAGTTTATATCATTATATATTATAATTATTATATTATATATAAAATATAAGAATTATATATTATACATACAATTATATATAATATATTATATATTATGTATTATTTGTACAATTATATATTATAATTTTTTGAGGTTTACTTACAATTAATTCAGTCTTGTCACTTTCGAAATCAAGCATTAAGCTTTGTTTTGTTAGTTTCGAAATAAAATACCAATCTATTAATAAAAATATGTAATACTTGAAATATGTATACTTACAATAAACAAATTAAAACAAGAAAACGATTTTATTATTTCTGATGTGTGTTTAACATCTTTAATACATTGTTTTTAATTTCTTTCTTTGAACCTTTAAGAAAATTTTATTAAAAATTTTAAACTACCTTTGATTGCTAAAAAGTTTATTAATTCTAATTAATTATCTATAGGATAAAACATAAGAACACATAATGTATTCTTTCACCCCATTTCCCAAAAGGATTCTGCGTGATATTTTTCTACAACTCAATAAACAGTGGTGGAGCTTCCATGACAGTGTGTGCATGTGTGTGCGCGCGCGTGTGTGTGTGTGTGTGTGTGAGAAAGAGAGAGGTTAGGTTAGCTCAATCACTGTCTATGTCAAAATATTAACCATACTTACCTTTAAACAACGCGTACTTCTAGTCGCTATTATCTTAACCTTACAGTTACAATTCTATAATAATTACACTTGCAATTACACTTACAATTACAATTTAATTAACAATTAACAATTACGTAATTGTAATTTTTACAATTGCATTAAGAATTACATCGTAATTGTAATTTGTATTTGTTAATTAGATTACATTTTGTGTGTGTGTGTTGCAGAGAAAAAAGCAAGAAAGAGGAACAATTTCTCTTTTATAATTTTTTTATTAATATAAAATTTAATTATTTTTTTATTTTATTTTCAATTACAATTAAAAATAAAAACAGGGCCTCAGTTCCCTGATCCACGTCTTAAATTTTGATATCTCCACCCTGCTCTTCTCCCTCTTCTTTTTCTCCATTGTCCTCCTCTCCACCCTCTCCTTCTCCATGCTTCTCCTCTCCACCCTCTTCCTCTCAATTCTCCTCCTCTTCCTCTCCCTCTATTGGTATTTCTTGAATAATAACTATACAGAAAATATAACAAAGCAATCAATTAATTTGTTAATTATTTTAATTAATTTAGAAATAAATGTATAATATGAATGCATTGAGTAACATACTTACTTTTTATTTCTTTCTTTTAAATCTCTCCCTCCTCTTTTTTCTCTCTTTTTTCTTCTTCCTTCTCCACGCTCATGCTTTTAGAATTGCTCTCTTCCCGTCGTCTTTCTTATTAATATTTCCTAAATTATTGTATGCAGTTTATTATCAATGTATCATAAAAATATAGTTATAAAATAGTGTGTACATTACAAAGTTATGCATTGCTTTTTCATCATTATAAATCGCTACTGCTGCTTTTCAGAGCCAGTTTGTTTTTTAATTATAGTAACATAATTATTAATTATTAATAAAATAGTATGATTTCCTCATAAACGAAACTTTATGAGCAAAATAAAATGATGACAAAGCAATGTGCAAGTTCCTAATCCACTACATTTATTTCCTTAAATGTTTTTTTAGGTAAATTAAAGCAAATTAGAAATCTAAAGAGCAGCAATCTGTAATGATAAGGTAGTAATATTCAAGTTTTTAATTTGTACACTTTTAAAATTAAACTTGGAGATTACTGTCATATATATTTATATTTAATAATTTGACAAGTACTTAATTAAAAATGCCTTTAAAACTTTCAATTAAAACATACATTTTTTATTGCATATTCGTACAACTTACGTGAAGACTTTTTATTAAGTACTTATCAAGATATGAATATGTACACACTCACACGCACATGCACACGTACACGCACATGCACACACACACAACTTCCTCTATGATGAAGCAAATGACATGAACAAGTAATAATGCACTAACCTTTTCTCTCGAATTTCTTCCTCTCTCTCCTTCTCTTTTTCCTTTTCTCTCTGCTTCTCTCTCTCTTTTTGTTCTTCCTCTTTTTCTTTTTTTTTCTTTTTCCTTCTCTCTTCTTTTTCCTGCTTCCTCTCTTCTTGTTTTTCTCATTTTTTTTTCCTTTTTGGACATAAAAAATATACATTAAAAATAATATTGCACATTAGTTACACATTAGTACTGTTGAGATATTTTGTAATTACTACAAAATATCTCAACAGTATTAAGAAATGCTTTTTATATACAGAATACTCACATGCTTTCCGCTTTATGTCCTCTCATCTTCTTGTCACATATAACATCGACTGTCTTTTTTTTCACTAGCTCTTCAGTCCAGGCTGTGTTCCGTTTTTACTGGCAGCACGAGCAGTACTACAAATTTGTTCCGTTATAAGACTGCAATGAACTGCAACAGTATCTAGTTCCATCAATGACGTCATAGATGGTAGCCATATTGCCACTGCAACTACTGCAGCTCCCAAGGTGAGACAGTTACAGTGCAATATGGCGGCTAGGAAAGTCAATTTGGCGGCTAGGAAAGTCGATTTATTAGATGCTGAAACAAACAAGTTATATACATTATACTTAAATGAAGAAGATGCAAATAAAGCAGAAAATGGTAAATAAAATTTACATTATAAAATTATACCTGACTTATATTTTAAAATAATTTATTTATATAGTGTGTTATAACCTTATTCTAATGTATGTCGGTGCAAAAGTTCTTGCCGATACGAATTGCAAGCGTATTGCTTAATGAAGACTCGGCCCAATCGACTCGAGAGCTTGCATTACAACTGGAAGTTGATCATTCAACAATACTCAACTCCTAGTTGTAATGCAAGCTCTCGAGTCGATTGGGCCGAGTCTTCATTAAGCAATACGCTTGCAATTCGTATCGGCAAGAACTTTTGCACCGACCTAATATAACTGATAATTTCTTTACATACTAAAAAGGATATATCATATTATATTGTATTGTACTATATTGAATTTAAATTTACATATGTTTTACAGATATAAACTTTGCTTCCGCATTACTGAAATATGCAAAAGAAAATATATCTAATTCTGGTATATATATTATATTGTCTATTATAACATAACTTTTACATTATAGTACATTTTATTTGAACTTTTACATTATGTGTGAAATATATACATAATTTTATTACAGGTACAAGTACATTACAAATTACAAATAGTTTTGCATCAGATGATGTATCAGATATTAGTGGAGATACAAAATCTAATAACGAAGGTATTTATTATACGTATTTCAGACTGCATGCAGCAAGCAGCAAGGATTGGAGCAGCAGCCAATTCTGCTCGCCCAAAATCCAACAGTGTTGAATTTTTGCGAGCAGCATTGCCTGCTGCTCCGATGCTTGTTGCTTGCTGCGTGCAGTCTGAATTAAGCCTTACACACACATATATACATACATACATTTCATATTATTTTTCTTTTATAATTTTTGTATGTACATGTATTACAGATGTCTACATATGGAGTAAAAAGGAAACTTTATTGCTAATATACAAAGAAAATGAAGAAATATTTACCTCTGGTAAAATGAAACAACATTCATGTTGGGCGCGGATAGAAACGGAAATGGCAAAGAAAGGTTACAATACCTCCGCAAAAAAGTGTTGCAAAATTTCAAACGTTAAAACGTACTTATAAACAAATAAAGGACCACAATAATAAATCCGGCAACTCAAGGAAATCATGGGAATTTTTTGATGTATGTATGCTTGCGTGTATTGTAAAATCTTATGTCCACGATGCTAGAAATTGTTTCGAGATTTCAGAAAAAAATTAATCGTTTATCAATTCTTTTTCTGTATGAAATCTCAAAACAATTTCTAGCATCGTGGACACAAAATATAAGTATCAGTCATAAACACTGCATATACACACACATATATATATGGGGCATTCTTTCTCAACTTTACACCCATGCTGCCCATTTTCTATTTGATCTAAAAATTTTTGAGAAAATCTTAAAATTTACAGAAAAATGTAAGCTTTCCAATGGCGCGTGGCAAAATTATCACATTCAATAGGATCATCCTTAAAATTTCAGAAAACCGAAAAAAAAAATAAAAACGGTAATTATTAAAGTGTAGCGATTATTATTCGACGTTTTTCTCTTCCAATTAACACTTTAGAGTACTCTGTTTATCTGTGCACTGTCATATGAGTCTAAACTAAAATGGCGGATCCAATATGGCCGCCAAAAATTTAAAAAATTTAAGAAATTAACGGATTTTTATCAAACTTGGTATCAAGGGGTTACTGAATACGAGTTTAAAGTTATCTTTCGAAAATACAAAATGGCGGATCCAATATGACCATCCAAATATTTTGAAAATTTTTAGAAATTAACGTTTCTTTACCGCGATATTATCGCCATTCATTACAACATTTTAACGTTAAAAAACGTTTCATTGTGATTCCGGTCAGATATATAAATATATCTTTTAATTTTATTTGTTAAATTATTATTATAGATTCAAATGGATTGAGTACCTTAACTGAAATTAGTTATTTAGAATATAATAACGAAATAGAATATAATAATGAAAATGAACAAAATGTAGAAAATATAAAGGGAATAATTTGTAAAAAGAAAAAGGTGCAAACAGAAAGAAAGAGAAAAGGTAAGTTTACATGTGTAAACTAGTTAAAAAATGTGTGTATATTCACTGGTGTACACAAAAATTATACATATATAAGATGTAAATACAAATAAGTAAATATAAAAAATTCGTATGTGATATGTACATGAAGTCTTATTTACATAGACAAAGAACATTATAAATATGATCTCGAGAATTGATTGAAAGAATGTGTAGTATAGTAGAAAATAATAAAAAATAAAAAATAATTGAAAATAATAAAAAATTATTCGTTCTGAAAGATAATGTGCATATTAACTAAAATTTACAAACCAATTTCTTATAAATTGAAATATATATATATAGTATAAATAAAATGTTATAAATAAAATGTTGTCAAACTGATAACATACATGTCTTATATTATAAATTATTTAAAAAAATGTTTAAATAATATTGTATAAATATTTAAGAACCTTTTCTTTATTCATAAGAAATGGTAACTTTTCTTTATTTTTTCAGCAATTTCTATTAATCGTGCACGATGGACCAAGAATGAAAAACGAGTTGTTCTTGATGCTTTTGGTTACTACTTAAAAAAAAGTGGCACAAAATTACCTACATTTAATCAAATTGCAGATCTCATTAAAAAATATCCTCACATATTAGAAAAACGAAATGTAGCTACAATTAAAACTTTCTACACGAAGCAAGTTCCACCCACACTTATGTGTGTAGTTTTTCGATAGTGGAACCCCCCCGTAGGGGGGGGGGCGGAACACACTGCCTCCACGCGTACACTTTTCAATGCGAAGTGAGGTTTCATTTTAAGATAGATTATCAGAATGTTATCTGTACGAAAATCTATCGTATATTAGTTTACTTTTCGGATTCCGTTTCAAAGTCATAGAAATATTAACAATAGTAGGAATGCCATATACACACACAATGTCATGAAAGTTCTTTGTTCATTGATCATTGGCGGTAAATGTGTAAATGTCCCGTGTGGGGTTGCTAGTCCCCCATCGGGCGCCTCCCCAGGTGGCGGATTGGGGAATGCTCTCCAGTTTGGAGGGTACCGGGGAAATAAAATACCCGGGGCGGACCAAAACTAGCATTATAGCAATGAACAAAACAATCACGGAAAGTTGTACCCCAGGTGGCAGCCCGAGCAATGTCTCGGAAAATCCACCCTCCTTGGAGGCAGGCCCCACGGATTCTGGGGGGGGCCAATCATTGCATAATAAGGAAGTGATCGACAACGCCACCCTAGTAGATGGATTGCATACAAATAAAGAAAAACTGTCATCAAAAGGTGCACCAAGAATACCCGCACATCTAAACAGGCCACGTTCCCAATCTCTAAGTGCTCCAGCTGGCAAGACAAAGGGCGAAGAGTGGACAACTGTATCCAACAAAAAAAGACTGAGAAATAGCCCCGAACAAAATGCCAAGACCCATAAGCAACTTAAAATAAATGAATATTGGCTAGCTGCAGCAGTCCCAACTTCCAACAAATTTGACGGACTCAGTGATAATATCAACGAATCAGAAGACCAACCAAAGCATAAATTGCCGCCAAAACCTCCTCCAATTTTTGTTGATAGAGTCAGCAACATACAGCCCCTTGTTCAAATTCTTAACGAGTTCGTTAAGACTGACTATAATCTAAAAATACCAAGGGACGAACAAGTAAAAGTCCAACCCAAAACATCCATGGCATACACTACCATAGTTAAACAGTTACAACTAAAAGAAACTGAGTTCCATACATACAAGCCCAAAGAGGAAAGAAGTTTCAGAGTAATACTGAAAAATATACATTTTTCAATTGATGTAACTGAAATTAAAACTGAATTAGAAAAATTGGGGCATACAGTCACAAATATCTGGAATGTCAAACAAAGAATAACTAAGAAACCTTTACCTATATTCATAGTTGAGTTAAAACGGGATACAAACAATAAGGATATATACAACATCAGAAATCTACTTCAGTGCCGTATTATTTTTGAACCCCCGCGCCCGAAAAGGGTGATCCCACAGTGCGCGAGATGCCAGAGGTACGGTCACACTAAATCTTATTGTCATCATAAAGCTAGATGCATAAAATGTGCTGGTAACCACCTTTCAGCCGACTGCACCAGGAAAGGAAAGACTGACAGTGTCACCTGTGTGCTATGTGGTGGTAACCACCCAGCCAACTACAAGGGCAGCTCAGTGTACAAGGAATTACAGTCCAACAAATATCCTAGTATGAGACCCCAAGAAACAACCCTCTTTAACAAAAACGGTATAGAAAACGGTAGATAAAACGGTACTAGAAACACATAGTCAAGCAAATAAATCTTATCCCAACGTTCAACCAGGCGTATCATACGCGCAGATAACTAAACCACATAGAAATCCCTCTATTAATGAAGATCTCGAAATCAAACCCGTCTCCATGCAGTTGCCTAATGACACAAATAACTTTCATAAGTTAATAAAAATGCTCAACGAAATTATAGAACAAATAAGTACAATGACAAAACTAGTGGTAAGTTACGTAGGCAGACTGACAGCATCTTCAACGATATAAAGTTAGCACTATGGAACGCCAATGGGCTTTCCCAACACTCACTTGAACTAAAGGCATTTATTACAACCCATGAAATCGACATAATGCTGATCTCCGAAACACATTTTACGCACAAAAATTACTTTTCTATGCCATACTACAAGTTTTATCAGACAGATCACCCGGATGGCAAAGCTCATGGTGGCACAGCTATTATTGTGAGGGAAAGCATCAGACACTTTGTGAGTAACTCATTCAGTAGTAACCACATTCAAACCACTTCTATCGTTATTGAAGGTCGTACCGGACAACTTACTATAGCAGCGGTCTACTGTCCCCCTAGATACTCCATAACGAAAGACGAATATGTGTCATTCTTTAATGCACTTGGACGACGCTTCATAGCTGGAGGAGATTACAATGCCAAGCATCCCTTGTGGGGATCAAGGCTTATAACACCGAAAGGACGTCAACTTTCTATCGCAATTGATACCCTGAGATTGGAGGTCATCTCCACAGGCCAACCTACCTACTGGCCTTCGGATAGAAAAAAAGTACCAGACCTAATAGATTTCTGCATATCAAAAGGCATATCCAAAAATTACTTCCAATGTGAATCGAGCTATGAGCTATCCTCTGACCACTCTCCGATAATAGTTTCATTGCATTCCCAAGTTTGTACAAAAACCGCAAAATGCAAGCTACATAACTGTAAAACAAACTGGAATAATTTTCGGGAGATTGTGGTTGACACCTTTGACAAAAAAATATTGCCCTAAAAAGCTATGATGACATAACCCATGCGGTACAGAAATTTAACGAATGCGTGCAGAAAGCAGCATGGGAATCTACACCTGCTATCCATCAGGTAAACCTTAAGCCAACCTGCTCCCATACAGTCAAAGAACTGATAAATAGTAAGAGGGATTCGCGCAAACTCTGGCAATCGACAAGACATCCAAAACATAAAAAACAGCTAAACTTCTTAACAAGAAAATTAAAGGATGTTCTGGTAAAAGAGAGGAATGCTGGAATCCAGGACTATTTAAGGAATTTGGATGCCACAGAGTCTGACTATTCCTTGTGGAGGGCCACAAAAAAAATAAATCAGCCTCCCATGCCCCTTTACGTAAGCAAGACGGAAGCTGGGCAAGAAGTGACGAAGAAAAGGCATTAACGTTCGCAAACCATCTCAGTGAAGTCTTCACACCGCCGGATGAGGGAGATTCCCAAATGGAGTGTGGAAATTCTACTACTCAAGACGTAATAGATCTAACTCCAAAAGTCAAGATAAAAGACGTTGGAAACATCATCAAAAATATGGACCCCAAGAAAGCTCCTGGATACGATCTTATAACAGCAAAACTACTTAAGGAACTTCCTCCGGTTGGTGTTGAATTCCTGACGCTCATCTATAATGCCATCCTGCAGAAATCCTTTGTTCCTCCGCAATGGAAAGTGGCTGAAGTTATCATGATACAAAAACTTGGCAAACCTGCGGAAGATACGAAATCGTTCAGGCCTATCAGCTTATTGCCTATTCCGTCGAAAATTATGGAAATATTAATTCTAAATAATTTAAATAAAATTATTGAAGATAAAAAAATAATTCCTGAGCATCAGTTTGGCTTCAGAAGAAACCATAGTACAATAGAACAAATTCACAGAATTGTCAATAAAATAAATTACGCTTTCCAAAATAAGAAATACTGTTCTGTAGTCTTCCTAGACATATCCCAGGCGTTCGACAAGGTGTGGCACAATGGCCTCCTGAGTAAAATCAGGAATATATTCCCCATAAACTATTTCTTATTACTTCATTCATACCTAACGAATAGACGCTTTAGGGTTAGACATGGAGACGCAACAATTAAATTACATAAAATCAAAGCCGGGGTACCTCAAGGTAGTGTGCTAGGACCTACGTTATACCTTTTGTACACTGCAGACCTACCAGTGACGGAGGGAACGTTAATTGGAACCTTTGCCAATGACACGGTCATCTTGACCACACATGATGACCCGACTATTGCATCTAATAATCTACAAAGCAGCCTTAACGAGATCGACCGATGGTCTAAGATGTGGAAGACCAGAATCAATGAATCAAAATCAGTTCAAGTTACATACACAACCAGACACGGGACTTGCCCTCCTGTCAAAATTAATGAATCCCAAATTCCTCAAGCTGACGTTGCGAAATATCTAGGTATGCATCTAGACAGGAAACTAAATTGGAGAACTCACATATTTACAAAGCGCAAGCAACTAGGACTCAAACTAAGAAAGATGTACTGGCTCTTAAGGCATAATTCACAAATAAAGAATAGTAAATTGCTACTATACAAGTGCATACTCAAACCTATCTGGACTTATGGAATCCAACTCTGGGGCACTGCTGCCAGCTCCAACATAGAAATTCTACAGAGATTTCAAACCAAAGTATTGAGAATAATAACGAACGCACCATAGTATGTATCCAACGAAACTCTTCACAAAGATCTGAGCATCCTGACTGTTAAGGAGGAGATAAGCAAAATGGCAACAAGATATAAATCACGCCTGAAAAACCATCCTAACGTTCTAGTTTGTAATCTTGCAAACATTGACTATAGGAGACGAAGACTAAAACGTATTATTCCTCAAGACTTATTTTTAAGTCAGACGTAATATATTATACTTACGTATAAATGAGTATAGGGTGAATCACTGGATTCTCTCCTAGCACGCCATAGTAAATATTGTACAAACCTATTGTTAAATGTCCCACTCGAAGTGACAGATCGCAATAATATTGGGGTTAAAAAAAAAAAAAAAAAAAAAATGTGTAAATGTGTATTCGAAATAAGTGCCAAATTTTTCAAACTTCTTTTGTTTATAACTTTTTAACGAGTAGTGACTGAGGGCTAAAACCTTCTGAAGGTCACTCAGGAGGATGACCTTGACAACATATGTCAAGGTATGTCAAAGTTGGGGTGTGTGTGTGTGTGTGTGTGTGTTCCAATTCGCTATTTTTCAAATCGTTTTTTGTTAATAACTTTTTAATAAAAAACGAGCGACGGCTAAAACCTTCAGAAGTTCACTCAGGAGGATGACCTTGAAAACATATGTCAAGGTCAAGGTCATTGAAGGGTGGTCTGTTAAACCGAATATTGACCATTTATTTCCATTCTTAATATTTCCTCTAGTATGCGCAGAGCCTAAACTTATAATATGCAATACATAGTACAAAAAAATAATAATTACACATATTTATATAGGATACATACATGTAACATGTGTAACATAAGATTTGTAAGTGCAATACTTTTATATAGTACAAAACATAGTATTTGAAGTAAGTGATAGATAGGGAAAAAAAATCAAAAGAAAAAATCTATGAAATACTTACAAATTGTTATGTTTACTCTTAAAAGATATATATTTTTGAGAATTGCTATTCAAAACAAATTCAATAATATATAAGGCCGTTTTATTACTTGAAGGATACTTTTATTAATTCAATGGATGTTAGGAGTTTCCTAAGAAACAGTCCGCACTGAATTAATAAAAATACAAGTGCATAGTTTATACTACATAGTATATGTGCATAATACAAAAAACTCATACTACAAAAGTTTAAATAAAAATAGACTCGACATTCAGCAATAATATAATATTATTCTATATTATTACTATTATTACATATACTATATATATCTCACTTTCTCTCTTAAATCAATGTTTTCAATTTTAGTTTATTTAAAAAATATATTTAAGAAAAATATATGCAATATCTTTCATTATAAACATAATAATAATAAAAACTATATAATATAATACATAAAAATATATAAAATATACTACATAATATACTACATAAAAATATATTTGAAATATAAGCAATGATTATGTTTATAAAAAAGCAACATGAGAAAGAAAGAGAGAGAGAGAGAGAGAGAGGAGGTGCAATAAGTATAATTTTTTTTCCAAAATAATAATTATAAAAATGACAAACTTTTAAAAGCATACTTTTGACTTATATCATAATCTTACGTTTAAATTTAATATATTAATGTTCGCGAGCGAACGAAGGTCTCCGTCGAGCCTTCCTCACGCTGCATTGCATCACCTGTGTTGCATGGCCTGTGCAACATAGGTGGTGTAATGCAGCAATGATACACGTGGAGAGTAGCGACAGCAATGTGTGTTACATCGCACGCATTGCTGTTGCTTTTCATTCGCGTTGCACATGGGACTTACGTCCCGATATCAATACATTGTGAAACTTAGCCGCTCACGCTAGGCGCGCTTAACGAGAGACGGCGGCGCTGCCGTTTTTAAAAACATCTTTAACCTTGCGATCGTCTCCTAATTGTTCATTAGAATTTTCCGGGCTTTTCTGGGATGTTCCTTTTCTGGTGTCATTTCTTTCAAAAGGAAATGATGACAGAGAAGAACATTCTAGAGAAGCGCAGTATAAAAGCAATTGCTGAGAGGGGACGATCGCCAGTCTTTGAGCACTTCGAGTACGACCCGCATTTTCTGAGTTTTGTAAATCGCACGCAAATAGGATAGCAATCTTCTATCCCATCGCGAATAGTGTCCGCGTTAGCAAAGTCGCTTGCTTTGCTAATAAAACACGCGCGCTTCATTGGAGTCGCTTGCTCCACACGTTCGCGGAATTGTGATCGCACGCGTCCTACACACTTTCGGGCGTGCCTCGCGCTTCTCACCGCGGACTCGCACTGTCCAGCGGTGTACTGTATCGCGACCTGAAAGTGTACGAACTGTGTAAATATCGAGACTCTGTACATAACTTTTATTCGTGACTTTTTCTGTGAAAATATTATGGTGATCTAATTTTGGTTTGTTATTAAAAGGATAAAATAGGAAGATGTTCAAAATATAAGTATCCCTTATTATGTGGTAGTAATAATTTAATTAAAGCTTGATTACATGTAGAGCAAACCCCGTCGCTCTTGTCGTTAATATTCAAAAGTCACAATAATCGTCTCTCAGCGAATATATGAAAGAATAGAAACTCCGAACGCGCGAACCCCGTCTCTGTCCGTTCTGTCTCTCTAGCACACACTTTGTCTCTTTCGCTCCCGCGGACTCTGTCAGTAACGCGTATTACTCTCTGAGGCCTATCTCGCTCCGCGACTCACAGCGGACTCTCTTCGCTCTCGTTTCGGGAATCTCGTCAATACGCAGGATCGCGTCAGTCAATATTTTTGACCAATAACATCGAATCTCCTTCGTCTCGTAGGAAGTCTGTTAACTGTCTATCTAATATCGGTTAAATATTCATGCTCCTACAACTCGGCCATTCCTGCAGTCACATTCGCCCTCGAATGTATACTATTGGATTGCACTACTCAGAATCCTCGTCCTTGCCTTCATCCTCGGAAAGATAGTCATCGTTTTCACGACTCCATGGCTTCATATAATCAGCTGCCTCTCACCAATCTTCCGCACCATGTATCGATGATTACGCAAGACCTTGATGATTTCGTATGGTCCTAAGAATTTGCCTGCAAGTTTCGTTCCCGGTCCTCGCTGTGTGCGCCTAATAGCGACCAGATCTCCCTCGCGGTAGTCTCTAGCCTTCTTCCTCCTCCTATCAAAACTCCGCCTATTCTCTCGTTGCATCTTGACGATGTTCTTCCTCGCCTCAGCTCGCAACTCCTCTCGGGTATCCTGGAACAAATCGAGTTGCTCCTTCTCCAGTATCTCCTTGATCTCCGGGCAATCCTTCAATCTTGGATGTGTCCCCAAAAGCACCTGGAACGGAGATGAACCAGTGCTTCGATGAGGTACAACATTCAAACATTGCTGTGCCGTATCAATGTAACGATACCACTCATGCGGTCTTGGAGAAGCCAACTTGGTCAGCAACGGTATGAGCGTTCTATTGACTCGCTCAACCTGCCCATTTGCTCTCGGTACTCCTGCAGTAATTAAAATGTGTTCGATATTTTGCACCTTACAGTACTCTTCAAATTCGCTCGACGTAAAAGCAGTCCCCCGGTCGGTGACAATCCGCCGCGGATTGCAAAAAATTGCTGCTTGCTTCCTCAGGCGCGTCAAAACCTCCCGCGTACCCGTAGATTTGGTGGCATAGAGCCACACAAACTTGGAGAAAGCGTCGATGACCACAAGGATATGGTTGTAGGTCTTCTTCGTCGATGGTAATGGTCCTAGGTGGTCTATATGCAACGTATCCAATGGAACATGTCCCTTCTCAATAGGGTGCAAGAAACCCTCCTGTTTTCCTTTCTTTCTCTCCGCCAGAATGCATGCGACGCAGTTGCGCACGATCTCCTCGACTCTTCGCCGCAGACTCGGAATCCAGTAATCATTCTTGTTGTTAGGTTAAGTCAATGATACAGAGTTCCAATGAAAGGATAAAAGAAAGTTTAATTGAAATAATAATTCTCTCTTTACACACACGTGCAATATACCAAATGAAATAAATCAAACAATGCCCAAATAGATCAACTATAATACACGTGCTAACAAAGTATAATCAGAAGAAGAACAAGAAGGTCTCAAGACCGACACACACACACTATAGCTCTCTTTTGAGAGTGACATCTACATGCTAATCTAAATACTATACTAAACTCGAAGATTTATATTCAACAATTCTTCACTAAGTTTTCGGTCTTATTCACCGAAAAATGGCCCCGCTCATGCGCTCGACGGATGATCTGCGCTTGCATCCTCCTCGGCACCACCAGCTGCAGATCGCCATTGGATTCTCTGAAAAGCAAGCCACCTCGCAACGTGTACTCCTGCGCTTGTCCTCGTGCAACCAACTCGCAAAGCCTCTTCACGCTGCCGTCCTCCTCCTGGGCTCTCCTGAGTCTGGCTGTCAACCCAGCATCCGTCTCGTCAGTCACCAAACACGCCGGTAACGGGTTGCGACTAAGTGCATCAACGTGCACCATATTTCTTGCGGGCCGATGCTCTATGGCATAGTGGAACTCCTCCAGAAGCAACGCCCATCTGGCAACTCGTACGCACAGCTCCTTTTTATTCATGGTTAGCGTGAAAGCACGACAGTCGGTCACAATTTTAAATGTGATGCCTAGCAAGTAGACGCGAAATTTCTTCAGTGCCTTGGTTATCGCCAAGACCTCCAGCTCATAGCTCGCGTACTTAGGCTCAGCCGATGTCGTTTTTCCGCTCGAATAATAAACAGGATGGAAAAGGTTGTCCTCACCGCCTCTTTGGAGCAATATTGCACCATACCCGAGCGCCGAGGCGTCCGTGTGCAACTCGGTCTCTGCTCCCGCCCGGTATAGGCTTAGGACTGGTCTTTCGCTCAGCATCCACTTCAACCTCTCGAAGGCGTTCCTCTCCGCCGTAGGTTGAAGCTCACGTTCGCCCTCAAAAGATTCGACAGCGGACGCGCCACTGTAGCATAACCCGGAATAAATTTCCTAAAGTAACCACTCAAACCCAGAAAACTCTGCATCTGCCTGACACTGGTTGGCTCCGGAAAACGCTGCCCCGCCTCTGTCTTTCTATCGGATGGTCGTACATGCCCCGCTTTAACAATGTGGCCCAAGTACTCCACTCTCGTCTGCAGAAAGCAACATTTCTTCCAGTTGATATCAAGACCAGCCTCGCTGGCAACCTCAAGCACTCCTGCAAGTCTCCTCAATCCGCTATCAACATCGTCCGATGGGATAATTAGGTCGTCCATGTAGATCAGCACTATCCCTTCTTGTATTAGATCTCTGAAAGTTGAATTAATGAATCTTTGAAATACAGCCGGCGAATTGCACAGGCCAAACGGAACCTTTAGGAATTCATAGTGTCCGTCAGGAACAATAAACGCTGTATATCTCTGACTTGTTTCCTCTACTCCTACGTGAAAAAACCCATTCTTAAGGTCGAGCGTGGTAAACACCCGAGCGCCTTGCAGCAAATCCATGTGGTCTTCTATCAAAGGTAATGGATACCGGTCTTTCAGAATCTTCTTATTTAAATGGCGGTAATCCACGCACAACCTGGCCGCTCCATCCCTCTTTCGAACCAATACCACAGGGCTAGCATACTCTGATGATGATGGTTTGATAATTCCCTCAGCAAGCCATTCGTCAATTTGTGCGTTGACCTCGGCTCTTTCCGATGGAGATAAACGCCTCGCACCCTGATAGACCGGTTCCTCATCCTTTAGTATAAGTTTCATTTTAATGTTAGTCTCACGTACTTTGTTTGGCTTATAATTTTCGATAAGTCTTTGCAACGATGCTCTCTGTTCAGCATCTCCCGCGCCGGCCTCGTTCACATGATTTATCTCGAAATCCGCGCATGTGAGATCTGTGCTAAATATCTCCGGTACCGCATCCCCACTCTCGTGTGTCGACTCCTGTAACGGACTAATGGATATTTTCTCCGCTTTAAAATTAACCTCGACCGTGTCCAAAAAGTCAGTGCCTATTAGCATTTGATGCCGCATCAACGTATCCGAAATTACTCGAATACACACGGCATAGGCATGCTCGTCAACACGAATCTCCGCCTCAAATTCTCCTAAGGTCGTGTTATTGTCCGATCCCACTCCACGGAATCGCATTCCGCTCAACCTCAATCGCGGTGAGCCTAACTTTATGTATTCGTCTGCACGCATCAGCGTGAGATCGCTTCCAGAGTCTATTAAAGCTTTTATTTGCCGACCCTGGATCGAAACGTCTTTAATGTATTTTCGACCCATAGATCGCATCGCAGCAAGGTAGCTCTTCGATGTTCCCGCTTTTTTCGGACATTTGGATGCAATGTGTCCGCGCTCGTTACACATAAAACATTTTGCGCCTTGATCCTTCGTCGGACAGTTTGCCGCTAGATGGTCCCGCATACCGCAATTATGGCAACGCACCACCGCGTCCGTTGACCTCTTTTTCGCATCACCCCTTTCGGATCTCTCTCCTTTGTTCGCGACACCATACCCTTTTCCAATTTTTGGGTTAGACGTACCTCGCTCTCGCAGAGTTACCCTCTCAAACGCGCTTAGAAGCGCCTCCACCGTGTCAAACCGCTGTATACGCGCCTGGTTTCGAAGCGCATCGTCGGGTATACCCTCGACAATGTACTCGAGCATCTCATCGTTGCCAACAGGAACTCGATTTCCCGCAATAATTTTCTCGTGTGCGTATTCGTGGAACGTTTCCTCCTTTTTCCACGTACGGTCCTCAAATTTTTTCCGCATAGTCACTTTAGATTGACGGTGCTGAAACATGCTCCGCAATTCACCGAGGAGCGCGTCAAACGTCATCGTAACATGCTCTGGTTTCGAATGTAGCCACTCCAACGCCTTGGCCTTCAACCACATTCCGATTATCAGTCTCGCCGACTCGTCTTCCAACTTATATGTTGTCCTCAATAACCGAATCTGACTTTCCCACGTTTCGTAATGCGCTGTTTTTCCGTCAAAATAGCCAAGCAAATCCGCGATAGCCGTTATATTCGTTTTCGATTGAGTTTGCACGGTATTATCGTTAACGTTCGGGTTTTCATTAATCGTCACGCGTTCCATCCGCTGATTTTGTCGCAGCATTTCTATTTCACGTTGCGCTAATTCTAACTCGCGCCGCGTTATCTCTCTCTCTCTTCTGTACAGCTCAATTTCCGACAACCGCACGCTCGTACCTTGCTGCGTTTCTGGAACGCCAGCTTGCGAGATATCACCTACGTCGTCACGCCGATCGTGAGACCCTTCGTCATCCTCACGTAGCCATTCGCCATTCGGATCAGCCTCCATTATTCGGCAGATCAACTCGTTTTTCGTTCCCGCAGTAGACAAATTACGCCTCTTTGATATTTCCTTGAGCGCCTCCACCTTGTATTTAGTCAGGTCATTCATCGTTGACTGCTGAATACTGTCCACTGCACGCACGTCACTCGAGTCACTCAGTATATTAGCACTTGTTATTGTATCTCTGTCTCTCGCGAAATTCCTTTTCCGGTCGGATCTCACGTACACAACACTTTGCTTTCGTGCTTGTCTCTTTGTCCCGTGTAGCGCACACCGAATTGTTTGAACTGTTCAGGAATTTTAACGGTTTTCGCATGTAATGTATAAATAAATTCGCATACAATTATAAATTACGACACTTATCTCTGGACAAGCCCCCAATTTATGATGATCTAATTTTGGTTTGTTATTAAAAGGATAAAATAGGAAGATGTTCAAAATATAAGTATCCCTTATTATGTGGTAGTAATAATTTAATTAAAGCTTGATTACATGTAGAGCAAACCCCGTCGCTCTTGTCGTTAATATTCAAAAGTCACAATAATCGTCTCTCAGCGAATATATGAAAGAATAGAAACTCCGAACGCGCGAACCCCGTCTCTGTCCGTTCTGTCTCTCTAGCACACACTTTGTCTCTTTCGCTCCCGCGGACTCTGTCAGTAACGCGTATTACTCTCTGAGGCCTATCTCGCTCCGCGACTCACAGCGGACTCTCTTCGCTCTCGTTTCGGGAATCTCATCAATACGCAGGGTCGCGTCAGTCAATATTTTCGACCAATAACATCGAATCTCCTTCGTCTCGTAGGAAGTCTGTTAACTGTCTATCTAATATCGGTTAAATATTCATGCTCCTACAATATACTTTATTGTTTTGTTGTAAACTTGCGTGTGATTCTTTTGTGTGTGCGTGCTCGTTCATCTCTCCCGTCTCATTAATCCGTTCTGTCACGAACATTTTTTGGTCCTTCGAGCCGGATATCAGCCGGAAGACTTTCAGTGTCCCGTGTCGACTGCAGTTTCCAGCCATCTGAAAATGGAAGCGCTCATTGCAGTGCAAAACGACCACTTCGGGCGTATGGCGCGCACGGTCGAGAACATGAAGAAGGTGGGTGCCTCAAAAATCACCGCAGCCTTGGTGAAGAACACCCTCCACGTTCTCGACAAGAGATAGGAAACATTTGAGGCTCATCACGAGACCTTGGTTCGCTCCTTCCCTAAGGAGCTCGAAACCCATGATTATTCCGTGAACGACCTCATGGGCTTCGCAGAGGGCACTTACCTCGAACAAAGGACGCTGTTCCTTGAGTACCAATCCGCCGCAGCACAGGAAGCGGATGTGAAGCCGGCATCCGCGGAGACAGCTCCACCTCCCCGGACGACCTTACCGAGGATTCAGCTGCCAAGCTTCTCAGAAAGGTACGAAGACTGGCCGCCTTTCCGGGACTTATTCCGGTCTCTCATCGTTGACAATCCCTCCATCTCGGACGTCACCAGGCTTCACTATCTCAAGATGAGCCTGAGAGGAGAAGCGGAGTCATTGATAAGGAGCCTCACTACAACAGAAGGGAATTTCACCAGAGCGTGGGAAGCGCTGCTGCGCTACTATGAGAATCCCCGTCTGCTGGTGCGTTCATATTACGCAGCGTATACGGCGCTGCCTAAAATGAAGAGCGAGTCGGTGACCGAGCTCTGCCGACTATTTCACGCAATGACGAGCACCGTCGGCTCGTTGCAAAGTATCGGCCGACCCATCTCCAGCAGCGAGGACCTGTTTGTGTTCCTCTCCGTGGAGATGCTCGATCCTCGCTCTAGGCGCGAGTGGGAGGACACAATCGGTGGCACAAGCACGCCACCCATTTACGAGGAGCTGCACGAATTCCTCGAACGCAGACACACGCTTGAGGCCGTGCAGCCCACCAGGACTGAGCCAACCTCGCGAGTCGTCGCCAAGACTCACCTGGCGCAGAAGAAGGAACCCAGCAAGAAGGAGAAGGAGCGGTGTGTCGCAAGGATCACTTCCTGATGGCCTGCGATACCTTCCGTCAGAGGACTGCCATGGAGAGGAAGCGCTAGAGGACCATCATCTCTGCCTCAACTGCCTGGGGAAGCACAAGGTGGGTGAGTGCCAATCAAAGCGCAATTGTACCGTTTGCGAGAAACGTCACCACTCCGCGTTGCATGACGCGTTTCGCGAGCCCGTCACAGACTCGAACTGCGTTGCAGCGGGCGCAATAACGTCATACTTCGCGTATTACCCTCCGGAGGGTAGAGTTGCCGTCCTCCTCGCCACCGCGCGTATCCAGGTGCGCGACCGGTTCGGTAACCTGCACCCCGTCCGGGCATTTATCGATCAGGGCTCGGAAGTCTCGATAATTACCGAGGCCCTCGTACGACAGCGACTTCCGCGATCGCGAGCCTCGGTGGCAGTGTTCGACGTGGGGGGACGACAGACCGGCATCGCGTGCGGACAAGTGCGACTCGGTGTGGCAAGCGCGAGTGGTGACGATAATCACGTGTCCGCGATTGTGCTTCCCCGACTTAGCGTCTACGCCGGACTCGCGAACGGCGCTGGACAGGAGTGGCCACATCTCCGGGGCATTCCGCTGGCCCGGAATTCACCTCGGCGGATCCTATTGACGTCCTCCTCGGAGCCGATGTGCATGCCACGATCCTTGCTCCGGGCATCCGACAGGGCGGGGATCTAGAACCTGTGGCACAGGAAACAAAGTTAAGTTGGATCGTGTCGGGCGCCGCGGGTGCCGTCGCGTCGCACACAGCATCACTACACGTGTGCTCCGTGGACGAGCCGCTCGACTCACTGGTCAGGCAGTTTTGGGAGCAAGAAGAGGTAATCGGGAGCCGGGGCGCGACGATCCCGGATGAGCAGGAGTGCGAAGCCTTCTTCGCACGGACGCACGCTCGCACCGAGAGCGGGCGTTACGTCGTGCGGCTTCCAACCGTGTTACCATTTCCGGACCTCACCGCGACTCGAGGCGTGGCCGCGCGAGTGCTCGCGAACATGGAACGGCGGTTCGCGCGAGACAGCCAGCTTTCAGAAAAGTATCGGACATTTATGCAGGAGTACGAGCGGCTCGGGCACATGACGCGGGCCGCGGCATTATCCGAGGACAAGCAGGGGTGCTACTTACCGCACCACGAAGTGCTCAAGCCGACGAGCGACTCCACCAAACTCCGGGTAGTCTTTAACGGCTCGGCGACCCTCCCCGGCGGCGACTCCCTCAACTGATTCCTGCGGGTAGGGCCGAACTTGCTGCCGTCGTTGGCGGACGTGCTCCTTCGCTGGCAGTGGCACCGGTGCATCATTGCCACCGACGTTGAGAAAATGTACCGGCAGATCCTAGTCCACCCATTAGATCGGGATCTGCAGCGGATCCTGTGGAGAGACAACAGGGGTGAGATCGCGGAATATCAATTGAACACCGTTACTTACGGCTTGGTGTGTGCCCCCTTCCTCGCGATCCGCACGTTACAACAACTCGCCTACGACGAGGTTTCCCGCGGGCGCGTCCATCCTGCGGCGGGACGTCTATGTCGACGACGTCTTGTCCGGGGCATCCATCGCCGAGGAGACCAGGGACATCGCACGGCAGCTGCGAGGCCTCTACTAGCGGGCGGCTTCCCCCTAAAAAAATTGGCATCCAATGAACCAGGCATATTGGAGGGCATTCCGGAGGAGGATCTAGCGCAACCGGGGGTTCGAATGTGGACGGCGCTTACCACACACGCGACGTTGGGCCTCCATTGGCGCCCGGGGGACGACACATTCGCGTTTGTGGTCCAGCCGGTAGCGCCGAACCAGGTCACCCGACGAATCGTGTTGTCACGGGCAGCCCAGCTCTTCGATCCGCTGGGCTGGCCCCCGTGGTGGTGCGCGCCAAGATTTCCATCCAGGAAACAGGTTGCTGGCGCGCGACTAGGATTCTCCCCTTCCGGCGGCAGAGGCAGCGACGTGGCGGGCCTTCCTGGAGGATCTTCCGGCGCTGGCGGAAATCAGGGTCCCTCGAAGGCTGCAGGGCACCAGGCAGCATCAGGCGGAGCTGCACGGCTTCGCCGACGCGTCGGAGCGGGCCTATGCAGCTGTAGCGTACCTGCGGGTCAAAGTTGAAGGTGATTGGACGGTGCGCTTGGTGACAGCAAAGAGTAAGGTCGCACCGCTAAAACAAGTGTCCTTACCGCAACTAGAGCTGTGCGCCACAGTCCCGCTGGTCCGATTGGTGGCGCACGTGCAGACGGTCCTGGAGCTCAAGACCGTGTCAGTCCATCTGTGGTCCGACTCCACCGTCGTCCTGGGCTGGATCCCAGGTCATCCGATGCGCTGGAAGACGTTCGTGACCCACCGCGCATCTGGAATTCAAACGACATTACCCGGCGCTCTATGACATCACGTGGTTGGCCACGACAACCCCGCCGACTGCGCCTCCCGGGGGCTGCCACCAGCAGAGCTCGTGCAGCACAAGCTATGGTGACAAGGCCCACCCTGGTTGCGCGGTGACCTACCTCGAGGATCGGAGGACGAGCTGCTGGTGACCAACTTGCCCGAGGAGAGGACGCGGGCCATCGTCGGGGCGACGCTCACCAGGGAGGAGCCGGACATGTTGCGCCGATACTCGTCCTTGCGCCGGCTATTGCGCATCACGGCGTGGTGTCGGCGCTGGTTGCGGTCGAGTGGAGGCAAGACGGTCCGGCGGTCCCGAGACCTTACGAGCGACGACCTGGAGGGCGCACTTATGGCCTGGGTGCGAGTCGCGCAAGCTGAAAATTACAAGATGGAACTCACTCAGGTAAAGGATGGAAAGCCAATCGCTAAGCGAAGTGACCTGCTAAGACTCATCCCCTTCCTGGACGACCTGGGTGTACTGCGAGTCGGAGGCAGGCTCCGACGGGCGCTTCTCGGATACAATGAGAAGCACCCTATCATTCTCCCCCGAGAATCGGCACTCACCGCGCTGGTCGTGGACTCCTGCCATTCCAAGACACTTCACGGAGGCGTGCAACAGACGCTGGCGGCGGTGAGGCAGTGTTACTGGGTGCCAGGTGGACGGGCCGCCGTGAAGAGGTACATCCATCGCTGTCTTCGATGTTCGCGATAGCGGGCAGCATCCGCGCCGCCACTAATGACCGATCTAATCTCCCTGCGCCCCGTGTCACTCCGGCGTGCCCCTTCACGCACACCGGAGTTAACTACGCGGGTCCGGTGCTGCTGCGAGCCGCCAAGGACATCACAGCAAGGCCTTCGTCGTTGTGTGGATCTGCTTCTGCACAAGGGCTGTGCATCTGGACGTGGCTACCGACTACAGCGCAGAGGGATTCCTGGCCGCTCTTCGGAGGTTCATTTCCCGTCGGGGAGTGCCGCAGGTGATCTACTCCGATCAGGGCACCAACTTCGTGGGTGCCGATAAGGAGCTTCGGGCCCTCTTCATGGTGAGCTCTCAAGAGGCCCGCCACATCGCCCGGACCCCAGAGGAGCGCATCCAATGGCGGTTCAACCCCCCGGCGGCTTCCCACTTCGGTGGCATATGGAGGCGGTCGTGAAATCGGCGAAGCATCATCTGAGGCGGGTCAACGACGCCACCCTCACCTATGAGGAGATGGTGACCTTCCTCGCCGAGGTAGAGCCATGCCTCAATTCGCGACCGCTCTCCCCCCTGACTGATGACCCGGACGACGTGGCGGCCCTCACACCGGGACACTTCCTCATCGGGGCACCTCTCCGTGCCATCCCGCAGCCGTCTCTTCTCGACATGCCGGTTAACCGGCTCTCACGGTGGCAGCACGTCCAGCAATGAGGGATCATCTGTGGCGGCGGTAGCGAGACGAATACATCCACGGCCTCGCAGAACGTCCCAAGTGGCAGCGTGCAACGGAGCCGGTGCAGAAGGGCCAGCTGTGTCTCGTGCGCAGCGAGCTGACATTGCCCGCGAAGTGGCCACTCGCCCGCATTGTCGCCGTCCATCCTGGCCACGACGGACAGATTCGCGTCGTTGAGGCCACCTCAACCCTCACCCGACCGGTCACTAAGATCGTAGTGCTCCCCAGAGACGAGGCGGGAGCATCGCAAGGCGCACGAGGCACAGCGGGTCCTCCCGGCTCTGTAACGACGAGGGATGGCACGTAAGCACTTCACAACACGCACATTCACCGCACCATTCATCACATGTCATATGCTCACATTTTCATTTTCACTGTTCTGCTCCTCATTCGGTACGCATTTACATCCTCACTGGACTTCATTGTCGTTCATCTACTACGATGTTCGCGACTTCACACATCACATCCACTCACTTCACCCATTTTCGTCACATTACTTCGCGGACTCAAACCATATATGTAATACTCCTATATTGCTAACTCCATATCTTCACAATGAGAAGATCGAGGCCCATAAAAGAGAGACGCACGATTTCCAAATATGGTCAGACGCTTAAGCCTCGTTATGCGCAGGCGCGTCTATTAAGTAAGTGTGAGCGAGAGACTAAGAACACGAAACAGAGAAAACATTACCTGGTCGTGTTTGCCTAACGCTGTTAGCGCATGCGCACAAAGCAGCTGAACCGTGCGCGAGAGAGAGACTATTATACGTCTGTACCGTAATGTTTGACCTGAGATTGGCACTCTTCTAGCAATATAGGAGTATTACATATATGACTCAAACGCACGCGTACGTATTTGCGACGGCGCCACGTCGCGTGCCGTCGAATGCGTGTTTCGTCTACCACGACGTTATTCTCGGTTAGCACTTCGCAAATCGTGCGCGTAATTGTTTGATCAGCTGACGTCGCGAAACACGGCACGCGGTGGACACGTGCGTCGCGAGTCACGTGCACCACGCAGGTGCCACTCTCTGCGCCGGATGCGCTTGCACCGTTCAGGGTTGCCAGATTGGGGGATAAGTCTACAATTGGGCTACTCGAAAGCCTCGCGCCGCGACAAAAAATATGATTTGGCGATATATCGCCGATTGGGCGATAAGCGATTTTTATTTGAGCGATTTTGGGCTATCGCTATAAAAAAAGAAGAAAAATTATGTGATTTGGATTATATGCAATACTTCTCAATGCCGTAGCTCAAATTTTTAATTTCGCGCATTATAAGTTCACTAGATTGCCGCTAGAAGCGCTTTAACTCAGTAGTGACATTCGAACGCACCCTAAGTCAATCACATTTCAGTATACTGCATGGTAGACTTTTGTATACTTAAGGCGGGAGCACAGACTTTGGCATAACGCATAAAGCATAATGCATAGAGCATAACGTAACGTTCGTCAACGCACAAGCTTGTGCATAAGGCTTTACATTCTAACCTTAAAATTATTTGAACACCGAAACATGATGAGTGAGACGATGCATAGAGAGCATAGAAATTTTAAATATCTTTTATTCTGTGGCGGTTGATGTCCACGCGCCCCCACCGGTGCCGCCACCAGTCGGTCCGGCGCCCTCCAAACGCAAGCAGAAGATCATGACGCGGCCGTTCTTCTAGCGCTGCCGGCGGCCAGTGCTGAGATATTCAGTACAAAACCGCACCGCCAGCCTCTGTGGTGGGGAGACACGCACACACAAACACGCTAGTGTACGTGTGATTCGGAGTCGTCGGATTGCTCCAACGACTCCGAGTCACACGTACACGTACACGTAGCGTGTTTGTGTGTGCGTGTCTCCCCACCACAGAGGCGTGCGGTTTTGTACTGAATATCTCAGCACTGCCGGCGGCGTGAGTCAGCGCCATCGCTCTAGCGATGATTCTAGAGTTTTCGGAGCAACCGCCATGTGCTCCGATTTTTCCGACTCTCGTTTCCTTCTTCTCGCACGAACTCTCGCCGTGTTCGCACGTGCGTGACGTGACCGTTCTTGCTAGTCGCGACTGTGATAGTTTCTGAGTATTTGTAATTCTAAGTACAACATTTTTGTAATAAAGAGCTTTATTGTTTTCTGTTACATCGTGTGAGTTTTAATCTAAGCGCTCCCTATCGTTTTCGTGTGGGTTAGAACCCACAATTCAGTTTTTATTTTGAGATAGAATTTTGAGTTTTGATATAGAAGATAATGTTACAGAGGAAATAAATAGAACACACAATATTGGAAAGAAAATCAAGAGAACTTTTTTTGTGATTATAAAAGTGATGATAGTGAGAATGTAAGTATTTGCAAAGATATATTTTATATAATTTATTATATATATAACTATTATATTATGATTATTTATATGTGATTGAATATAGTTTTAATTTTTATTATTTTTATTAGGAATGGTCTGATCTATCAGAAAAAAAGAAGGGACAATAAAAATAAGATTTTTTTGTCAACACAAATATACAATTAAATATTGCAAAAGATTATGAATCAAGGTAAATTTCTTTGAAGAGTACTAATAATTCTTTGTGCATGCTGTAAAAATAATGAACTAAATATATGACAAGAATATGCGAATAGAGTCATTTGTTATAAATTTTTGTATTTTTAGATACATCATGGATGTGAATTCAATGAATGAAGATTTTCTTATTTTATGTTTTTTATAAATGTGCTTATTACTATTATTAGAAGAAAGAAATCGAAAAAAGAGATGGTTAAATCGAAGATGGTGGGTGAGACTCATTAACGTTGCACGTCCTTTGTATGGGGATTTTGAACATCTCTTTCATCTCTTTCATTTTGTTCCAATGATTCTGCATTATTAACTTTTGAAGAATTCTGTTGTAAAGTGGTCGCATTCGCCAAAGAGAAATTTTCTTTTTCGTTACTGAAGTTAAAGTTTCTAAAATTAGAAAATAGAAATTTTATTACAGATTTGCAAATAAAAGCGCTTTTAATTTTATATGAATTATGTATACATCTTACTTTTGAAGAGAAATACATCGTTTTGTCAATGGAGAACTTTTGACATGTTGCACATTAGTCATTGTCTTGAAAGAAGAAAAAAATAATGTCATGAAATTGCTGTAACATGCAAAGAGTTTTGAGACTAATATACAGAAAAGGAATCTTGATTATTCTAATTTTTCAACATCTTAATTTTTACTATACCTTCTTTTCAATCACGCACCAAAGAAATGAGCAAAGCATCTCCATCAATTTCATTTTGATTCTCTATTTCACAAACATTTTCATTTTCAGAATATTGAGAACCTTGATTCTCTCCACAGTAATTTTCATCTTGATATTGAGACTCAAAAAAATATGAATTATGATCCATTTTCCTATAAAAGAAAATTTCTCTTTGGCGAATACGGCCACCTTACAACAGAATTCTTCAAAAGTTAATGCAGAATCATTGGAACAAAATCGATTTACAAGCTTAAATGCCAGAAACGTTAATGTATCTCCTACAAATACAACTACCTTAATTGAACAACAACCTTTTACAAAAATAAATCAAAGGTAAATATTTTTACAAGCATTTTTATTTATAGCATTTTTTGTTTTATAAATTTTTTATTTGTTTCGTTTAAAAAAAATTCATTATTTGTGTTTAGAGACTCAACTTCACTTTTATACAAATCAAGCGACGCGGTAACATCACGATGTCAGTCTGATACTTCTTCAATATCAGTATTAAGTGCCTCTGATTATACGCGAAAGAAAGGTTTAAATAGCCAAATCAAAAGGAAAATCGCAGCCAGATGTTGTAAATGCAATTTATAAAGTTACATAAAAAAAATATGAATTATGATCCATTTTCCTATTGAAATAAAATATATTGATGTAATTGTTATATATATTAATTATATATATTAATTTAGTAATTATAATATACAGGGTGTTCCAGATCAACCGCAGGTCCTTGAAGGAGAGGATAGATCTCGACAATGTGAGTAAAAAATGTCTTTACAAGAAAGTTGTGAGATCAATAGTTTTTGAATAAAACGCATTAGAAGTTAACCAACCATGGGGCCCGCATTTCGCGCCGTCAGGAGCGGCGCGGCATGAACCATTCTTGTTCGCAATACATTCTACCACATTAATTACTCGTAACATTTGTTAATAAAATGTACAATTAACAATAAAGTTAATAATTACTTGTCGTTCAGTAATTGTAAAATTAAGTTTTGTAGAAGCTATTTTTTCATATCGTAATCATATCGTTAGAAATTATTATTAATTTAGAAATAGTTTAGAAATTATTATTAATACTATCACGTTAGTAAACATTAAAATAAAAATCAATTGTTTTAAACAATTGTTTGTGTATAAAAATAAATTCTTCAGTTACTAGACAAACATTTTTTTCACTAAATACATAATTTCACTATTACTCTCAGTTGTTAATTTATTTGTCGACATTATTTCATAATAAGCCATTTAATTATAAACAATTTCAAATAGTCATACGAATTTTTCAATCACGAAATCATGGTATCACTGTCTATTTTCATTATCTTATTAAATAAAGTTTACGTGTTCGTAAAAATTAAAACTAAGAAATGGTCAAGTAAGCTGACGATAGACGCGAAGTAAATTTCAACCACTTTATTTTAATCAATTGTTTTTAATTTGTCGTTGGTTTTTAATTTGTCATGTAAATAATTATTGATATTACAATTTGAATTATACTTTTATGATTGTAACAGAAATATTTCCATAGAAGATTCTTTAAAATTGGGGATCAATGCATACATACTTTGACAATTTAAAACTCTTCGAATTAAGATTCTTCGTTGATGCCGCTTCGGATATTTCCAAAAATCAGTAGCAACATCAGTAGCAAAAACGATGGAAAACAAATGAAAACAATTACGAGTAATTGATGTGGCAGAATGTATTTCGAACGAGAATGGTTCATGCCGCGCCGCTCCTGACGGCGCGAAATGCGGGCCCCGTGGTTGGTTAACTTCTAATGCGTTTTATTCAAAAATTATTGACTTCACAACTTTCTTGTAAGGACATTTTTTACTCACATTATCGAGATCTATCCACTCCTTCAAGGACCTGCGGTTGATCTGGAACACCCTGTATATACAGGGTGATTCAAAATAACCATATGTCCTTAAAGAGACATATTCCTAAGCGTATTCTAAGACAACTTTTCCTTTGCCAAAAATTTTTCCGGAGCTTAGTTTTCAAAATACAAAGGAAAATAGGTAGCGTATCGTGAGTCGAGTACAAGAGACAAGCAGGGGCGGACCACTCACCGTTACGCGGGTGTTTACGCGAGGCGCCTGCTACAATCAGCTGACGATACATAAATATGCATACACACACACACACACACACACACACACACACACACACACACACACACACACCGCACGCAGCTGACAGACGGACGGACAGACAGACAGACACACGTACGTACGCATGTACATTTATTCATGCACTCAAGAATGCGTCAGAGAGAGAGAGAGAGAGAGAGAGGAGGGAGAGGAATGTATCGAAGAAGCTTCAACATGTTTACTTACGTATCATTTTGTCTAAACAATTGATTGCTTCCGCGATGAGACAAATTCGTATGGAGTGATTTTATCCTTTTTCTTATTGTTCACGTTTCGAAGCACACAACACATTCACATCTCTGTCACTCACTTCATCGATAAAACGAGGAAATATTTAATGATAACTATTCAGCGCGAAAATTACTCGAAAAAGAAAAACACGTTTTCGACGAACACACGACACACGACGTGTTTACTCGACGCGGCAAGCAGTCGACTGACTTGATAGGTTATTGTTATCACGACAATCCCGTAACCAATTGAAAGTGGCTGCGTTCAGCAACAGAGCAGATCAGTGAGCGCTTAGTGATTCTTTTATTTAATTGGTTTCTGCACTTAGATCCAACGAAGATCTAAATGCAAGAACCAATCATATTAAAGAATCACTAAGCGCTCACTGGTCTGTTCTGTTTGCTGAACGCAGCCAATGTGAAACGTGAACGTACGATGATAACCTATCAAGTCAGTCGACTGCTTGCCGCGTCGAGTAAACACGTCGTATGTCGTGTGTTCGTCGAAAACGTGTTTTTCTTTTTCAAGTAATTTTCGCGCTGAATAGTTATCATTAAATATTTCCTCGTTTTATCGATGAAGTGAGTGACAGAGATGTGAATGTGTTGTGTGCTTCGAAACGTGAACAATAAGAAAAAGGATAAAATCACTCCATACGAATTTGTCTCATCGCGGAAGCAATCAATTGTTTAGACAAAATGATACGTAAGTAAACATGTTGAAGCTTCTTCGATACATTCCTCTCCCTCTCTCTCTCTCTCTCTCTCTCTCTGACGCATTCTTGAGTGCATGAATAAATGTACATGCGTACGTACGTGTGTCTGTCTGTCTGTCCGTCCGTCTGTCAGCTGCGTGCGGTGTGTGTGTGTGTGTGTGTGTGTGTGTGTCTGTCCGTCCGTCTAGCTGCTGCGTGTGTGCGTGTGTGTGTGTGTGTGTGTGTATGCATATTTATGTATCGTCAGCTGATTGTAGCAGGCGCCTCGCGTAAACACCCGCGTAACGGTGAGTGGTCCGCCCCTGCTTGTCTCTTGTACTCGACTCACGATACGCTACCTATTTTCCTTTGTATTTTGAAAACTAAGCTCCGGAAAAATTTTTGGCAAAGGAAAAGTTGTCTTAGAATACGCTTAGGAATATGTCTCTTTAAGGACATATGGTTATTTTGAATCACCCTGTATATACAGGGTGTCCCATTATAAAACATCCAGTCGAATATTTCGAAAACCAAGCCCGGGAGAGAAAAATTTTTCAGACAAAAGTTATTTGGTTTCGAGGGGCCCATAAGATGATACCATTGGTTTGACCTTGAAAAATTATTTGAAAGTTACATGAAAGTCACCTCAATTTTTTTAAATGGCATCCCCTATTTTTATTACATATTCTTGTAGCTGACTTCAAGAGCTTTCCAAAACATTATAATAAAGTATTTTTTTATTAAGTATTTTCCGAGTTATAAAGCTTGAAATAATTTCATAATTTTACATAAACTGTAAAATATCTCGTAAAATATTTACTTTTTGATGACCTTACCTCAATACTTTTATGCACAGAATAATGAGAGGAACCAATTGGTGTCAAGAAAACACATAGTTGTTTTTAAGAAAAAATATGCAATTTGTAACTAACAATTACATATTTTTTCTTAAAAACAACTATGTGTTTTCTTTACACCAATTGATTCCTCTCATTATTCTGTGCATAAAAGTATTGAGATAAGGTCATCGAAAAGTAAATATTTTACGAGATATTTTCCAGTATGTAAAATTAAGAAATTATTTCAAGCTTTATAACTCGGAAAATACTTCATGAAAAAATACTTTATTATAGTGTTTTGGAAAGCTCTCGAGGTCAGCTACAAGAATATGTAATAAAAAATAGGGGATGCCATTTAAAAAAATTGAGGTGACTTTCATGTAACTTTCAAATAATTCTTCAAGGTCAAACCAATGGTATCATCTTATGGGCCCCTCGAAACCAAATAACTTTTGTCTGAAAAATTTTTCTCTCCCGGGCTTGGTTTTCGAAATATTCGACTGGATGTTTTATAATGGGACACCCTGTATATATATATATACAGGGTGGCCCATCGAAAAGGAAACAAACTGAATAACTCTTACAAAAATGATTTTTCGAAAAAATGCAAAAACATGTCAATTATTATTGGAAGGGGGACATCTATTGACGTAAAACTCTTACCCTCAACTTCCACCCCCTAAGCGGGGGGTGGCAACCCTTAAAAATTTTAAACGAGAAGGGGGGTCGAATAATATATCATTGGAAAGGTCTCTCAATTCTCTATAATTCTACGTTTGATTTTTTAAATTTGATCGATTTGTTTAGAAGATACAAGGTGTTTTACAGGGTTACAGGGTTGTATCTAAAACAAACAAATCTGCATATCTTCAAATTTTTTTTATTATCTATTGTCAGCGTAACAAATGTTCAAAATGTTGACCACTAGCTTCCATACAATAATAAAGATTCTGCTCAAAACGTTGTCGCACATTCTGGAGCATTTGTGGAGTAATTTTATGGCATTCGTTAACAATACGTTGACGTAAATCTTCTAAAGAAGCTGGTTGTGTTTCATAAATTTTACTTTTTAAATGTCCCCATAAAAAGAAATCCAGTGGCGACAAATCTGGAGAACGAGGAGGCCATTCAATAGTGCCTCTTCTTCCAATCCAACGATTTGGAAAAGTTTGATCCAAATATTTACGAACAGACAGTGTATAATGTGGAGGAGCTCCGTCCTGTTGAAATATTAATTGATCTTCGAGATAATGTTCATCATTTTCGATAATATTGGTTAACATTGGATCAATTATGTTTTCTAGCAGTTCCAAATACATATCTCCAGTTAAATTGCCAGATAGAAAAAAGGGACCAACAATACGATCACCAAAAATGCCAGCCCAAACATTTAATTTTTTTGGGTGTTGAGTATGGGTTTCATAAAATATGCTTGGATTAGAATCTGCCCAATAGCGACAATTATGGCGATTTACTGTACCATTTTGAAAAAAAGAACATTCGTCAGAAAAACAAATATTAAAGAGGAAATTTGGATTATTCGTTATTCGTTCACTCATGACCTCACAAAATTGCAACCGACGGTCAAAGTCGTCTTCATTAAGTTCCTGTAACAACTTAATTTTATATGGGTGAAACTTATGATGTTTTAAAATTCGTTGAATACTGGTTCGACTAACACCAGATACAGCAGATAATTGCCTTGTACTCAACGTAGGATCAGCAGCAACATGGCCTAAAATCGCTATTTCCACCGCTTCATATCGTACACGATTTTCAGCATTCCGTTTTTTATTAACCACAGATCCTGTCTGTTTAAATTTTGCCACTAACTGCAAAACGTATTTACGATTGACATGTTTATTTGCATGCCTTTGATTGAACAGCTCAGCTGTTTTGTTAGCACATTTATTATTTTCAAAATAAAGTGCAATTATTTCGATCCTTTCTGCAATCGAATAAACCATAATGTCAAAACAACGAATTATGAAATTTACTTGTCGCAAACACTAGATAAGTACTGATCTTGCTTATCGAAGCACACTGAAGAAAGATTAGGCTTCGTATAAGTTTAAATTTCGTTCAGTGTAACAAAAAGTAGCAAAGAAAAAACCAAAACATTGGAGCACATTGACGTAGAAATTTTCTTCAGTGTAGGCAAAGTAGTAAAGAGAGAGAAAGAGAAAGAATCAAAACATTGGAGTATACACATTGACGTGGAATAAATTCAAAACTTGAAAGCTTTAAGCTTTATCAACATTTCAAACAATTACTACGCTAACTAACACAATTTGAACACCTCTTGCAACCGATTAATGACCTGGTTAAAGATTATAAAGATTTATTTGTTTTAGATAAAACACTCTGTATCTTCTAAACAAATCGATCAAATTTAAAAAATTAAACGTAGAATTATAGAGAATTGAGAGACCTTTCCAATGATATATTATTCGACCCCCCTTCTCGTTTAAAATTTTTAAGGGTTGCCACCCCCCGCTTAGGGGGTGGAAGTTGAGGGTAAGAGTTTTACGTCAATAGATGTCCCCCTTCCAATAATAATTGACATGTTTTTGCATTTTTTCGAAAAATCATTTTTGTAAGAGTTATTCAGTTTGTTTCCTTTTCGATGGGCCACCCTGTATATATATATATATATATATATATATCGGACGTTTCACGTCAACCGGGCCAGCTGGCTGCCCAGAATTGGTATGCATCGATTTAAAAGTTACACATCTCAAAATGTTGGTAATTTTAAGCTCTATCAAAGACCATCTGGTGATTTAAAAAAAACAAAGATGGCGGTTCCAATATGGCGCCTGAAATCTTGAAAAATTGTGTTTAAGGGGTTTCATTGATATATAACAAATATAAAAAACTATTTTTACATTTAAAAATAACTTGTCTATATGTTTTCGAGGTCGCTGAATCCGAATCAAGTATTAGTTTCATCCCATCTAGTCACTATTTGTCCCTAACCTCAAAAAATGCCTTAAAATGACAAATTAACACCATTTGCGATGAATATCACAGTCAAACTATCTTATCTTTATGTTTTTTGGGGTTGCTGAATTCGAATCAAATATCAGTTTAATACTACTTCGTCACTTTTCATCCCTAACCTCAAAAATGCCTGAAAACGACGATTGAATCTTGTAGTCTATTAAAGTATACCTCTCTGCGTTTTACAGGGTTGAGACTGTCATTATGCTGATAACATAATGCCCGCATTATTTTTTTTTTGTTTTTGTTTTTGTTTTTTTTTTTGTTTTTTCTCTCTTTATTTTATTAATTTTATTTTAAAGTTTTAATATTGTTATGTTTAGTAGTCTATAGTGTTTATTGGATTTTTATCACCTGAATATCTGTAGATATTCAACTTTTTACCTGATACTAAACAGGAGTGTGCACTTTGAATGAGGTATACTTGCGGAGCTCTATCAAATCTTTTCTTAAGATGACGTTGAGTCCTATCATGGTCTTTCTTGCTATAATAATGAATCCTAAGTTTTGTAAATTTTTTTTTGCCCAATTAAACAGTGCTGTTGAATCTAGTATTGCCTTATTTGGTTTAGCAAAACAAAAATAAAATACAAAACAAAAGGAAAAAAAAAATTTACGAAACTTAGGATTCATTATTATAGCAAGAAAGACCATGATAGAACTCAACGTCATCTTAAGAAAAGATTTGATAGAGCTCCGCAAGTATACCTCATTCAAACCCGTATGGAAAAAAATTATAAGAAAACTATTCAAAAAATTATTGGAACACTACTGCGAACAATACAGGAAAACTATTAAAACACTATTGAAACACTATTGAAAAATATTGGAATACTACAATAAACTTATTATAACACTATTGAAATCCTATTCGTGAAGTATAGTGTCATTCACTGTAGTATTTTCGTCGATAACTACTTAAACACTTATACTAAAACTATTTGTAAATTATTCAAGTGAAGGAGACACCAAGTTTCACCCAAGTTTTCCAAAAAATAAAATTTGAAAAAATATTCAATCTAAAGCTATTCACACACTGATTCTTTATATGTAGATGTCTAAGTCGACTCGGGTCAGGATTCAAAGATTTTGGTCCAAAATAATACTAAAGAACAACAGCTGATCTTAGCGTTATTTTACCGATTTTAATCCCTAAATTTTTGGATCCTGATTTGAGTCCACTTTGTACCTACATCATATTTGAAATTAGTGTGTCATAAGCTTTATTTTGAGTATTTTTATTTTGAGTATTTTTGTGTTGAAAAATTTGGGCGAACCGCCTACAGGTTGTTGGCGTTTGTATTTTTACATTTAAAGGACGAAGATGTAAGACTATAAATTAGATTTAAATTTATATTTATTGCACAAAAATGAAAATAATATATTATTATAATATAGTATATTGAGAAACAATATAAAATATAAAGGAAAATATAAAACAGGAAAATATAAAACATTTTAAATAATAAACACTTTAATAAAATAATTAAAATCGAAAGATGATTTTAATTCGTTGTTGGCGTTAGGCTGACGTTCGGCGCGCAGATCATTTATTGGTTGAAAAGCCTTCACGTGGCCAGTTTGCCTGTCAAATAATACTTTTATGTGTTATCTTAATTACTGGCGAAGAAAAGACTATTTTCAAAGTTAATAAAATAATCTTAATCTAGTATAAAAGAGGATGGACCATTTGGGCTGATTTTGACCTCCCATAAATTTCGTTCAAGTTCATGAAATATATATATCTTGAATAATTTGAATACAATCACTCAAGATATAGATTTTTTATGAGTTTGAACAAAATTTGTAGGAGGCTAGAATTGTGTCCCAAATGGACCCTCCTGCTTATACAATATGTTTGTTATATAAATTTTATTATAATATTGTAATATACGATAATATATTAATTTTCCTTTAACAAAACAGAAAGTAAATATAGTCTTGTGACTATACGTAAAAAAATTAAAAACATCTTTTAATATTACATAAAAATAGAAACATCTATTTTGATATAAATAAGTAAATATGTCTTATAATGTTATAAACAAAAAACAAAAATAAAGAAACATTTGTTTACACTAAAATTGACTTAAAAATAATTATTTCTTTTTTTATATACTTTTTAATATATTATCGTCTATCCTTCTCTAAAGTTAATCTAACAATAATTTCATCAAAAGATATTACTCACCATTGTCCTCCTGCTTTTTTCTGCTTGCTCGAGGTACAGCGTTATTGCACTTTTGTCTCACTGCTGCTTTAAAAAGTTTTTGGGTGTCTTTATTGCACTCAAATATTGAAAACACATGTGCTGTAATAATAAAATAAAAAGTAATTATTTTGAAGGAAATTTTAAAAATAATTTGATAATAAAACATTACGTTATTTAATACAAATACATATATATATCAATTGTGTATGTGTGTGTGTGTGTGTGTGTGTGTGTGTGTGTGTGTGTGTGTGTGTGTGTGTGTGTGTGTGTGTGTGTGTGTGTGTGTATGTACACATTAATTCTTCATAAAGTAAGATTAGGTTCCGAAACATCCTTTTTGAGGAAAATTTTACTGGAAATATAATAAAACACGTTATGTATTCTATATGTATTACATCGAGTAAAATTTCTTCTCGAAGATGTTTTGGAATGTAGCTAAAGTATACAAAAAAATATGAACTAACCTGTATGTATATTTTCTGTTTTTTTGCTTTTAGACGAGAATATCTTGTTGTTATAGGAATTTCTTCAGATTCATCTGTTAGATATTTTTTATAAGATCCTCTTTTCCCTTTCGACATTATGTCTGTTGATGCAGTATATGCTTATTGGACTATTTGCGACCGGCACAACGCGCACATGCGTCTACGTATTGTAGAAGTAAAGCTTTCTGATCACTTGTCCACTTCCTCTTATATTCGTATAAACGGACTAGGATTCAAGAAAATCTATACGCTCATTAAACTATTTACGACCGGCACTGGATTTGCACTGACCGGCACAACGCGCGCATGCATCTACGTAGTACGTAGTACGTATTGTAAAAGTAAAGCCTAGTGCAGACTGCACGCAGCATTAAGCGTCAAGCAGCGAACTTCATGGATTGGCTGTTGCTTGCCCAAAATCCAATACTGTTGATTTTGGGCAAGCAGCAGCCAATCAACGAAGTTTGCTGTTTTACTCTTGCTGCGTGCAGTCTATGCATGTGCGCGTTGTGCCGGTCAGTGCAGGTCCAGTGCCGGTTGTAAATAGTTTAATGAGCGTATAGATTTTCTTGAATCCTAGTCCGTTTATACGAATATAAGAGGAAGTGGACAAGTGATCAGAAGGCTTTACTTCTACAATACGTAGACGCATGTGCGCGTTGTGCCGGTCGCAAATAGTCCAATAAGCATATACTGCATCAACAGACATAATGTCGAAAGGGAAAAGAGGATCTTATAAAAAATATCTAACAGATGAATCTGAAGAAATTCCTATAACAACAAGATATTCTCGTCTAAAAGCAAAAAAACAGAAAATATACATACAGGTTAGTTCATATTTTTTTGTATACTTTAGCTACATTCCAAAACATCTTCGAGAAGAAATTTTACTCGATGTAATACATATAGAATACATAACGTGTTTTATTATATTTCCAGTAAAATTTTCCTCAAAAAGGATGTTTCGGAACCTAATCTTACTTTATGAAGAATTAATGTGTACATACACACACACACACACACACACACACACACACACACACACACACACACACACACACACACACACACACACACACACACACACACACACACACACACACACATAACACACACACACACACACACACATACACACACACATACACAATTGATATATATATGTATTTGTATTAAATAACGTAATGTTTTATTATCAAATTATTTTTAAAATTTCCTTCAAAATAATTACTTTTTATTTTATTATTACAGCACATGTGTTTTCAATATTTGAGTGCAATAAAGACACCCAAAAACTTTTTAAAGCAGCAGTGAGACAAAAGTGCAATAACGCTGTACCTCGAGCAAGCAGAAAAAAGCAGGAGGACAATGGTGAGTAATATCTTTTGATGAAATTATTGTTAGATTAACTTTAGAGAAGGATAGACGATAATATATTAAAAAGTATATAAAAAAAGAAATAATTATTTTTAAGTCAATTTTAGTGTAAACAAATGTTTCTTTATTTTTGTTTTTTGTTTATAACATTATAAGACATATTTACTTATTTATATCAAAATAGATGTTTCTATTTTTATGTAATATTAAAAGATGTTTTTAATTTTTTTACGTATAGTCACAAGACTATATTTACTTTCTGTTTTGTTAAAGGAAAATTAATATATTATCGTATATTACAATATTATAATAAAATTTATATAACAAACATATTGTATAAGCAGGAGGGTCCATTTGGGACACAATTCTAGCCTCCTACAAATTTTGTTCAAACTCATAAAAAATCTATATCTTGAGTGATTGTATTCAAATTATTCAAGATATATATATTTCATGAACTTGAACGAAATTTATGGGAGGTCAAAATCAGCCCAAATGGTCCATCCTCTTTTATACTAGATTAAGATTATTTTATTAACTTTGAAAATAGTCTTTTCTTCGCCAGTAATTAAGATAACACATAAAAGTATTATTTGACAGGCAAACTGGCCACGTGAAGGCTTTTCAACCAATAAATGATCTGCGCGCCGAACGTCAGCCTAACGCCAACAACGAATTAAAATCATCTTTCGATTTTAATTATTTTATTAAAGTGTTTATTATTTAAAATGTTTTATATTTTCCTGTTTTATATTTTCCTTTATATTTTATATTGTTTCTCAATATACTATATTATAATAATATATTATTTTCATTTTTGTGCAATAAATATAAATTTAAATCTAATTTATAGTCTTACATCTTCGTCCTTTAAATGTAAAAATACAAACGCCAACAACCTGTAGGCGGTTCGCCCAAATTTTTCAACACAAAAATACTCAAAATAAAAATACTCAAAATAAAGCTTATGACACACTAATTTCAAATATGATGTAGGTACAAAGTGGACTCAAATCAGGATCCAAAAATTTAGGGATTAAAATCGGTAAAATAACGCTAAGATCAGCTGTTGTTCTTTAGTATTATTTTGGACCAAAATCTTTGAATCCTGACCCGAGTCGACTTAGACATCTACATATAAAGAATCAGTGTGTGAATAGCTTTAGATTGAATATTTTTTCAAATTTTATTTTTTGGAAAACTTGGGTGAAACTTGGTGTCTCCTTCACTTGAATAATTTACAAATAGTTTTAGTATAAGTGTTTAAGTAGTTATCGACGAAAATACTACAGTGAATGACACTATACTTCACGAATAGGATTTCAATAGTGTTATAATAAGTTTATTGTAGTATTCCAATATTTTTCAATAGTGTTTCAATAGTGTTTTAATAGTTTTCCTGTATTGTTCGCAGTAGTGTTCCAATAATTTTTTGAATAGTTTTCTTATAATTTTTTTCCATACGGGATGACGATGTGCAGACGCGTCTGGGAGCGATTGATAAGAGTGAGGCGAATCATGCTTCCTTTGAGGACTCGTTTTATCTTTATCTTCTGGAAGGATGCGCGAACTATTGCATCCCGCACCGCTAATGCGCATTCCTACCACACCATCCCCCACTCCTCAACCTCAGGCGCAGCCGACCCATCGGAAACTCGAACGCACGTTCGCCTTCTGAAATTAAATTTACCAACGTTCTCGGACAAATACGAGGTTTCCGTCTTTCGATACTTTTAGCGCCATTATTCACACTAACGCTGCTCTGGACATACTGAAGCTGCAATACTTAAGAGCTTCTTTGATGGGCGATGCCAGTCATATAGTCAATTCCTTAGAGATAATTGCGGTAAATTACAAGGTCGCGTGGAAGCTCCTAGGAGCGTTATAACAATAAGCGAATGATAGTTCAAAGCCACATTAAGATAATAATGGATTTACCGGTAAGGGAAAATTTCAGCGAATTGCGCCAAATTGCAGACGGCGCAACGAGGCACATAAACGCGTTGCAAGCATTGAAGCGTCCGACTTCCCACTGGGACGATCTACTAGTACAGATTCTGGCAAGCTGGACGCTTTAGCAATGCGCGAGACGTCATTAACGACGCCAGAACTGTCCACAATTAAACAGTTTACAGATTTTCTTACCGCCGTATACAGGTGCTACAGAAACTACTAGTAAATTAAATGTCACGGTTTCTAAAGGTCAGAGAGCATCTGGCAGGAGCCAAGCTTCTGCGTTGCGACTATCAAATTAAAATGTAGTTTTTGTAAAGGAGTATCCTCCATATATTCCTGTAAGGAATTTTCAGCACTCCCAATTTCCCGTAGGATTGCCGAAATTCATAACCGCAAAGTTTGTTCAAATTGTTGGAATTCCACGGCTCATCTTTCAAACAAATGCATGTCCGGCAATTGCAAAATTTGCGGTGAAAAGCACAATACATTGCTGCACTTACCCACCGCCTCACCAGAGGCGCATCAGCGATGAAAAGACACACGAAGACACGAAACCCACGAACTCATCTTCCGCAATAACAATCCTGTGGACGCATGATCGTTTCCCGACTTTTTTCCCACACCGGCATAGACTATGCCGGTTCTCTGACGTTACGAGAAGGGCGTCGCAACGCGAAGAATTTTAAAGCCTACGTTGCAGTTTTTGTGTGTTTCGCCATGAGAGCGGTCCATTTGGAAACGGTCAGTGATTTGACGTCTGATGTGTTCATCGGAGCACTCAAACAGTTTCTCGCATAGAGGCAAGCCGGCTTACTATTCCGATAATGGAACCACCTTTGTTGATACCCAGAAAGAGAATTGCATGAGGCATTAAAAAACGAGCAATTGCATGTCGATATAACAAATTTCTGCTCTGATCAAGGAACAATGTGAAAATTCATTCCGCTCCACGCTCCGTATTTCAGGGGTATATGAGAAGCCATGAAAATCTGTGAAACATCATTTACATCGGATAGTGGACAGGACGCATTTCACTTTTGAGGAGATGCAAACCACCTTATGCGAAATCAAGACAATCTTGAATTCGAGACCGCTTATGTCACTTAGAGACTCTTTACTAGAGACTGGCCAACTGGGGGTTCCGCGTGATTAGTGCACGTGACTTATGCTCAAATAATGGCAGCGCCAATTAGAAACGCTGCTCACCAAGCGCAAATGAGCAAAATTTATATTGAAATACGCCTGCACTCCGAATTTATAGTCGTATCGCTGAATTAATAATATATAAAATGTATAAATAATAATCTAATGCCGCTCACAAGGAGATGCCTCAAACTGCTAACTCTACTTTCGAAGCCATAGTCCATTCGAAAGGGGCAGTATAGAGTATAAATCATGTTAAAGGTTTTGCGCGTATGGGCCTTAATTTTTAAGAAAATTGCACTTAAATATAAACATTTTTCAGTTGTAAAGGAAATACAATGGATTGTTGTCGTTCCGCGGGGGTACGAATTCTTTAGGGAATCTGCCAGAGGTTCAGAGCAACGGGGTTTTAAAGATGTAATAAACACTTTTAACTTTTAGTTTTGTGTATTTTCTGGCGAAATCCCGTTTCTTACAATATGACTGTTGACTCGCGTGTTGACAGTATCGCTGAGCGAGCGTTACATCTTTCCTTGTGCCTTATATCCGGTTTAAGTCGGTCAGCCTACGTCAAGGCTTTTCGATCTTTCGCATTCGCATTCCCGGTACTGTTTATCGGTCACCGGGTCCTTGCCGCGTTGGCATTTCCCGAATCACGATTGAAGTCGCTCAGTCACCAATTACCCAATTCTATTATCGTTATGCTTTAAGTTATTGTCGCGCCATAGTTACGAAATGGGAGGGGGCATAACATCCCTCCCCCTTTGAGAAAAGAAAAACGAACGGTTATTTTTGTTTATACAATTTTTTTCTACTTTTCGTTTTTCTTTCTTCTTATTTACTTGCTAGTAGGGTTCTTATTATTTTACATTTGTGATTATTTGATACATGGTATTACTTATTAAATACAGCATAGCGGGATCGCGTTGTACAGCTAGTTGGTTTATCGGTTGTTGTCTTTTCCGCTTTATACCAAGTATGGTTATTATTGCGCTTGTTGGTTTTAGATCACTAAGCGCATCTGTGCATAACTCATAAGTTTTACCAAGATAATTTTGTTGGTATCGGATGCCTAATGCTACGACATCAGTTCTGACCACCAGTTTCCATTCGGCGTCGACTTCTTAGAGCTGTCCTAGTCTTTCATAGTAGATTCCTGGCTCGTGGTCGAATTTCTCTACCTCGAATGGCGGCAACGTTTTGGTTTTTGCTGCCAGTGCAAGGATTATCGTTAGAGTCCTGGAAATTGAGAGCTTATGTTACTTTCCCTTCCCCTTTTGTTATCTCTTAACCGTCGAATACGTGATGATTTACTTTAATTAGTCTCGTCTTGACTGTTCGAGAGGTTTGTTTCAGTTTGTCGCGTGCCGTTGGCAATATCATCTGATTTAGAGTGGTATCGAGGAAATTGTTTAATATGAGGTGCGTTTTGTGTCGTAAAGGCCAATGGTTGTATCGGTGCGTATTTTTATCTATGTTCCGTCGTGCGCGGATGGAACATATTGAACGTCAGAAAAACGAGATGTTGGAACGTCTTATTTACAATACTATCTATTATCCCTTACAGGTTACCTTGACTTCTGATGGTGAGCGGATTGTGGAGGTTCTTCCCTCTCGTAAATCTTTTTCTTGCTTTATGTTTATCTGTGTTATTGATCTATGAATGCCTTTAATTTATTTACATAGACTCGTAGGGTTTTTCGTCCTTTCTTGATTGTATAGTTGACTTCGCTATCTTTGGATATAACTTTGTACGGTCCGATCCAGAATGTGTCTAGTTTTTTCGATCGTCCCCGTCTGATAGCTTCATCGTACAATAGTACTTTATTTCCTATTTTAAAGTTTACTGTTTTAACTTTTTTGTCGTATTGCTTTTTTGCCTTTGCTTTTTCTTCCTTTATATGTTCCTTGGCAACCTGGTTTGTGGTTCTTAACCTCTCCCGTAATTCTTGTGCGTAATCGTCGTATGAATATGTTGACCTCGGGGGGTTGTTTAGTGCTGTGGGCAGTGCTGCCTGATGCTCGTATAGTAATTCGAACGGAGTGAATCCTATCGCCATATGAGGGGTTGTATTGTACGTAAACATGGCGTAGGGAACCTATTCGTCCCAGTCAGTTTGATCGGCATTTATATAATGACGTAGATATTTGGCTAGTGTCCGGTGAGAACGTTCTAAGGCTCCGTTGCTTTCCGGGTGGTATGCCGTTGTTTGTATTTTTTCTATCTTTAACAGTTTGCATGTGTCTTAGAATACTTCGCTCAGAAAATTTGTCCCTTGATCGGTTAATATCTTCACCGGGGTTCCGTATTCAAAGATTATTTTGGTTACGAAGTGTCGCGCTACTGTGTCGTGGCATCCTGATTTGGTATCGCCTTACTAAATTTCGTGAGATTGTTCTGGAAAGTTAGTATATATTTATTTTCGCTATTTGTTATTGTTAATGGTCCTACTATGTCTAAAGCACATTTCTCGAATGGTTTATTCGGTGTATCGGCGATTGCTAATGGTGCTTTGACTCTTCGTGTTAACTTATTTTTCTGGCAATCTTCACATTTTGTGATGCAATTTTCTACGTCCTTGGTCAATCCTGGCCAGTTATGCTCCAGTCGGATCCTTTTTATTGTCCGCTCTATCCCTTGGTGTCCTCCCAAGGATGCATTATGATACTCGTGCAGAATTTGTTTCTATTCCTTTTCGGAGTATTCCCTTAATTTATTATTTTTCTGTATGTGTATGAGTCCTTCCTCTGTGGGGTAACGGCTCAACGCGTCAGCATTTGTGTTTTCTTTTCCGGCCTTGTGTATTATCTCGTAGTCGTATTCCTCGAGTTTCAATCTTCAACGTATCAATCTTGAACCGAGGTCAGAGACATTAAATACCATATCAATGGTTTGTGATCCGTAATTATTTTGTTCCGTATAAATACGGTCGGAAGTGTTTAATTAACTGCCCACACAATCGCTTGCAATTCTTTTTCTGTAGTATTATAATTTTGCTCCGCCTTACACAATACACGGCTGGCGTAAGCTATCGGTCTGTCCTGACTTGCGATATCTTATGAAAGGATTGCTCCGATGGTGTAATCGGATGCGTCCGTTGTTACTAGGAATTTCTTATTGAAATCCGGGTAACCTAATACCGGTGCTGTAGTTAATCTTTCTTTTAATTTCTCGAAAGCGTTTTGTTGTTCCATTGACCATAAAAATTTTTCGTCCTTTTTGGTGAGCTTGGTCAATGGTTTCGCGATCTTCAAAAAATTTTCAATAAATTTTCGGTAGTATCCAGCCAATTCTATAAACGATTGAATATCTTTTACTTTTTTGGGCGTCGGAAAATCTTTTACGGTCTTCAATTTGGAAGGGTCAGGCATGATCCCTTCTTTTGAAAGTGGCCTAGATAGCTTACTTCCTTTCGTAGAAATTCGCACTTGTCCGACTGTAACTTTAAGTTGTGCTTACGTAATCTCTGCAGCACTTCTATTAACCGTTTGTTATGTTCCGTCAAGCTGGAACCGTATACCACGATATCATCGAGGTACACGAGGCATCTGATGCCCTGTATTCCCGTTAACACTGAGTTCATCAGTCTCTGGAATGTTGCCGGTGCGTTTTTAAGTCCAAACGACATTCTATTAAATTCGTAATGGCCGTATGGTGTGGAGAATGCTGTTTTATGTCGATGTTCCTTGTGCATAGGAATCTGATGATAACCTGATGCTAAATCGAGTGTTAAAAAATATTTGGCACTTCCCAGCTGATCCAATATGTTGGTTATATTCGGCAATGGGAATGAATCTCTGATCGTTAAGTCGTTTAGTTTCGAAAGTCTACAACGATTCGTAGTTTTGTTTTTCCGGATGCGTCCGGTTTTAATATTTTCTTCATCTTTATCTTATGATATTAAATGTTATTTTCCTGCCAAGTTATTATATTTTATTATGTGTTCATCATTTTTCAGTGGAATAGGCCTACTGGGGAAACCACTTAAAAAAAAACGCATCCACAATAGTACCTCAAGGGTGATGTGGAAAGCTATTGTGAAAATTTTAATTTAAAACTTTAAAATTTTAATTATTATATATTGTTAATAAATGTATTATTATAATGTATATAATATGTATTGTATAATACATTACATAATATATTAATAACATTTCGATTAATTATTTATTATGAAAGCAGAAATGATTTCTTTAGGAAAATATTACTAATGATATAAAAGGTCCTAGCTTTCTTTTTCTTTAGAGACGTTCCTGAGTTAAAGCAATAGACACGCTGTCGGCCGCAGCGTCTGCTCGAGCGTCGAGTGGTAGTGGGGGAATAGGAGGCGTCGCCTCGGGAATCGGCTCGAAATGAGCAACTAATTCCGAGCACTGTTCTATGGGATTGATATTCTTTAGCACGTAGGTACATGCGCTCAAAAATTCGTTTAATTTCGCTTGGGATGTCCCATCAAATTCGGGCACCATGTCGCGTGCCTCTTTCAATCGCAAGTATCCGCTTACATAGGCGGCTTGATTACATACATCGACGTGTGTTCGTCCGTACGTGATGTCTAGGGGATCGCGCCAGTGTTCGCGCCTTGTCTCGTTGCTCTTATAGTATGCCATTTTGACTCGGCTTAATCGTTCTTGAATTGTTAGTATTTCTTCTAATATTTTTCAGTAGGGCGTTAGTATCTTCCCCTTGATGTGAGTACCTGTCTCATGTTTCCTAGGTTATGTTGCGTTGGAGTGCATAGCGCCATGTTTCGCATGCGACTAATTTCCGCGTCTACCTCTTCGTCGTTTATCGGTAGTGCATTTTGTTCAGGCGGTATATTTTGCTGTGCCATTTCTGCTTCGTTTGCGTTTCGTCTTGCAGTATAGTATTCCTCGGGGTCAAAGACACTGCTATAGTAGGACGTGAGCGAGAATTCTCGTCGGTGTGCGAGTTGGACATTGTCTATATCTGAGTTTATGTCATCTAACACCCGCCTTGGACGCTGTCGGTCTTCGTTAGGGCGGTGTTGTAATATACTTTTGTTAGATTCGTCAAATTGGAATACGCGCTCTATAACTACGGATGTTCGGATGTTCCGGTTCCGGGGAATTTTCGCTGAGTATCGCGTTTTCAAATTTTGTTGTTCGCGGTCGCGGATATCGCTTATAACCTGGTCTACTATTTGCACGGGGTTTGCAAAGCTAACGGTACGTATTCGCTGTGATTCGCTGTGTAACCACGACGTGTTTCTCGAGGCGGTAATTCGATTAGAGCCTTCCGACATTTACAATTGATTCGCAGTATACAATATATATATAATTTTTTCTTTATTTGTGGACTTACATTAACACTGCTCTTTGCATGTTCGCTTCCTATTATTCCATCCCTGCAATGTAGGATGAGTCGTTGCGGTGAATCGGTGTCGTCGGATTTTGTGATCTGCTTATCAGCTGCTCGCTTAGTCACCTTGGTTTCGCTTGAGACGATGTTTTGATTCACGTTCCACGTGATTTCTTCAGGTCCCTGATGTCGTTCCTGGACGAGTTCGAGGCAGATCCCACCGCTGCCATCAGTTGTTGTCGTTCCGCGGAAGTACGACGGATTCTTTAGGGAATCTGCCAGAGATTCAGGACGACGGGGTTTTGAAGATTTAATAAACACTTTTAACTTTTAGTTTTGTGTATTTTCTTGCGAGATCCCGCTTCTTACAATATGACCAAACTGTTGACTCGCGTGTTGACAGTGAGGCTGAGCGAGCGTTACATCTTTCCTTGAGCCTTATCCGGTCTAAATCGGTCAGCCTACGTCAAGGCTTCCCGATCTTTCGCATTCGCATTCCTGGTACTGTTTATCGGTCACCAGGTCCTTGCCGCGTGGGCATTTCCCGAATCGCGATTGGGATCGCTCGGTCAGCAATTGCCTAATTCTATTATCGTTATGTCTTAAGTTATTGTCGCGCCATAGTTACGATATGGAGGGGGGGGGGCATAACAGGATAAGTAAATTTAAGCACGAAGCTCAGCACGGTAGCTCAGCAAGTTAAGTTTCAGTATTTTGCCAACCGCGCCAACCTGGGTTGATTCGCACACCATGATTCGCACACCATGAACATTTTATAAATGGAAGTCGCGCCTTGCAGATACATTTATTATTATGTACATTGGTTGGAAAACATAACTGATTTACGTTATAAAATATGTCGCGCTCATTTCCTAACTTTGACGCGTACCAAGCGAATTCGATAATTTTTCTAAACTTTGGAGCACATAATCATTTATGCTTTCAATGTTTTTATATAGATTATCACCCGCAACACTGTTCAGCAATGTCAGAATTTTATAATAAAAGCACATTTTAAAAATATACAAAAACTATTATTATTTATTATACATATATATTATACATATAATAACAAAATATTTTATAAAAGCAACGGCAAAATATTTAATAAAACTGTATAAAAAATAAATAAATTATTTACTGCAACAAATAAAAAAATTAAATTAACCCTTGTTGGTCACATTGGGTCAATTTGACCCGGCCAAACTTTGAATCATTGCTGAGCAAAAATACGATATATTGAGGAGAAAAATTTTAGATACATAATTTCAACATCAAAAAAGGAATTCTCATTGTTATTTTCATGAAATTTTGATTTCTAAGTTTTGATAAAAATTCACGAAAACAAAATTTGAAAAAACTTATTTTTTTACTTAAATATTCGTAATGAGATATAGCCCTTTAAGAAAAAAAAATTATTCTCCCGTTCCACATTTAATGCAAATGTATTCTCGATGTTCGTCGCACATAGGCCGTTTGCAACTCAAGCACAGATCTCGCATTTTTCTGTCTTTCTTTGAACTACAAAACGCACAGCGGGCTCGTTTCTCTTATTGTCTATAATTCAATATCATCCTCTTCTTCAATAAGAGTCTCGATCACGGGCCGTCTCAGCAATGTATACGGAATGTAAACAGTTGCTTAATATAAATTCGGAAAGCCAAAAAAAATTTTGACTGGTTTTACAGTAAATTTTACTTTATTTTGGAGATATCCAAAGACAAAAATAAAATAAAACATTAGGCTACGATTTCACTGTATGGCACTGATTATGGTCATACTGGGTCAATATGGCCCTGCTCTTTCAAACCGTCCGCACTCAACTGCTGCTGGCAGTACACTGACGCCTTCAACAGCTACGGCAAATACACAGTTGTAAACCAGATATCCCAAAACACCAAAAAATGGCGGTACAAGTTCAATTTTCACATGTTTACTGCTCGTAATTCTTATTCGAAAAATATGTATCGGGTCAAATAAACCCACGGTGACCAACAAGAGTTAAAGATAGAGTCTGAAAAAAAATGTTCACGGCCTCGAACCCAGCTTGCGCAGTTGGCAAAATACTGAAGCGCTCACTTAATCTGCTGGGCTACCGCACTTCATGCTTAAATTTAGTTATCCATTGTATTTCCCTTACAGCTGAAAAATGTTTATATTTAAATGCAATTTTCTTAAAAACTAAGGCCCATACACGCAAAACGTCTAACATGGTTTATACTCTATACTACCCCTTTCGAATGGACTATGACTCGAAATTAGAATTAGTTTGAGGCATCTCCTTATCAGTAGCGATCCCAATGATTTGGCGTGTTTAACACCCAGTCATTTTCTGGTTGGCACCCCCTTGAATAGTTTCCCTTGCAACGACCTTGCCGAAGTCAACGAAAACCGACTAGTTCGGTGGCAACGAGTCTAGCAGTTACGACAACACTTTTGGCACCGATGGAGCTCGGAGTATCTCTTAACACGCTGCAAGAGAGGCATAAATGGAGAGTAGCCAATGGCAGCAGTTAAATTAAATCAGCTCGTGATTTTGAAGCCAAACTCAGCTCCCTTACAATGGCCTATTGGCAGAGTGGAGCAGGTTTATGCGGGCAATATACGTTCCACTACTATTAAGTTTGCGTCAGGCTCGCTTGTGCGACTGTTGACAAAAATAGCGATACTTCCGACTCTTAGCCTTTATCCTTTTTTGATACAAGACGTCCCTTGAGTTCAAATATTTGTATTTCTCCGTTAGATTTAAGTCTATATTGTTATTCAAGCGTTTAATTTATAAGTTCTGCAGCTGGTCTTAAGGAGTATAATCGGTGTAAGGTTGGTCAAGTATAATTTTTCTTTAAGCGGCCAGCGTTCTACTGCAGTATACTATTCTTATGTTTCATTTACACATATGGTATGCCAGTTATTCTCGCTTTAATTTGGTTTCGAAGCACACCCCCAGATGTATTTCGTTTTTTGAAAGCAGGGTCAAGGAGGGCGGGAATGTTAAGGGGGGAAACTCGTATCTACGGCCGTTTCTTCAAGAATTTTTTTTGAGAAAATGAAAAAGATTATTAAATCGATATAAAGTACATTATAATATATAGGATTTAAGGTATATTATATATTTTTTTCAAATAAAAATATTTCAAAATGGCGGCGCAGCAGTTGCTTGAAGTGGGCTCTTACAATTTGCGCCGTGCAACGCCCAGGTCGCTCTAATTAACTAAAATAAAAAAACAAAAATTTTTTCGTTAAAATACATTAATACGTTTTGCATGAGTGGGCTCTTACAATTTGCGCTGTGCAACGCCCAGGTCGCTCTAATTAACTAAAATAAAAAAACAAAAATTTTTTCGTTAAAATACATTAATACGCTTTGCATGACGAAGTTTTAAAAAAAAAATTCAAAAATTAAAAATTCAGGACCATTTTGAAAAAAAAATCACTGTTTTTGTTATAAACAAGTGATAAAAAACAATATTTATTATTGAATTTTTAATAAAATCTCGACGTCATGCAAAGGCCAATAAGTCAAAGAATATTTGTGTAAAGTTTCATTAATATCGGTCGAGAATTCTTTGAGCTACATTGCACGGCGCACGAAATTTTGCGTTTTGAGAAAAACGCATTTAAAGTTTTCGATAGAGAAAAGTAGTGTTTAAGGGGACTTACGACTATCTAAGCTTAGTTTGCGATATCAGGGCCGTACAATGTGCCTTCCTCTTCTGCAAATGCATCCATTTGAGCCGCTGCTTCCTGTTTTTTAACTATCCTGGACTCTTTTGACCTGCTTTCACTTGCGCGGTCGTATACCTGCACTCGTTTGGAGCGCGTCACTTATATGCGCTATAGGGACATTTCGATTTCAATTTTCGATTTCAATTTCAAATTTCGATTTCAAACTTTAGGAGCATATTTTTCAAATGCTAAACTGATTTTTTAAGCAATAAAAAAAAACGTCAAAAAATTTCGAAAAATACGAGTTTCCCCCCTTAAGTACGGTTGCGTCGCGCGTTGAGAACTCTATCATAGAACTTTCGGTGCGCTCGGTCGCGTCCGCTGATGTTCGGGAGGATTCGGGCGTAAGTCGCGGTTTGTCAAGGGAGCGATGCGCATTCACTGTCGTCCACCATCACGTGCGCGCACGATAAAAGGTTGTCTCAGATTATCGCTTGCAAAACACTGTGAAAGGAAAGTGTTCCCCGGTCTCGCCTCTCGAATGGAACTTGATAATAAATATATATTCAAGATAAAAGGAAAGTTTTAATTATTCCTTACGCACGAAGACCGTAGAATCTTTTCCGATCGTGTGGGGACTCAACGTCCATTACGCAATAGTTACAATCTTGATTACTTTTTATATCAAAAATAAATTTTTATTTGAATAAATTTTAGAAAGCAATATAATATGTTGATATGCATGATAATGCTTATATTATATTTTATATTTCAGAACAATAAAATAATAAAACTGAAAGTTTTTATATCTCTGCAATGTTTTTTTAAATTTTTTCTTGAAACATTTACTATTACTATTTTACTAAACATTTACTTTACTATTATTACTAATTTGTTTTTTAAGAGAGTCATTACATGTGACGGCTGTTTTTTTTTTCGCTTTTTGGGAGATTTCTTTTTTTTTGATAAACCATTAAAACACACTATCTTTGAATTTTTACCACACATTTATTAACATTTTAACAGTCACTCAGAATTTTTTCAAACCAAATTATGGAGCTGAATCGACTTTATACCATTCGAAAGACACTCATGTGAAAAAAAGTTAGTTGACGGCTTCCATGATTCCGGAGGTTTTGCTTATCTGAAATCAAAAAATCAAACAGCATTTTAATTTGTAAACCTGTGGCTATCGCCGGAAAGAATAAAATGAAAATATTGAAAATTGAATGTTTGGCACGGTTTTAAAAATTAAGTTCCAAGTTTTGTCTTTTGTTTTCGACTTTTTCAGCTTTAAAAAAAACTATGTCAGATATCAGAATTGTTTTGGTTCGGCCGAGAACTATAGATGTACTGAATATATCATACAAATTTGACCGAAATCCGTTTAATAGTTTTTAAGATATTATGGTAGCCAATTTAAAAAATACAGTTTTGAGAAAAACGCGTTGAAAAGTTCAAGTACGATTTACACAAAGAAAATTTTGACTCACCATTAGTCTGCTATGTCTGGTCCATATAACACGCCTTTCTCTGCCTCGTAGAAGTCCTGCAAAGTCGCTTGTTCTTCCCTGGCTTCAATCCTGACTTGTTTTGCGAAATTACTCGAGCGTCACTCGGAGCGATCGATGCGAGCTTGATCGCGATGGTGAACGTAAGCTTGGGCTTCGTGGCCAATTTCACATCCCATTGTACTCATTGCCTTCAGAATTGTTTGCAATTCTTCATTAAAGATCATCACAGTTAAAAAAGTGGCAATTTCCACAATTTTTAGACCAGAATGAAGGTGTTTGGGAGCAAAAGTCCAGATCAATGAATTGAGCGACTCGTTGTTATTTTGAGTTTCCGCTCCCAAATATCTGGTCAATAGATCATCTTTAGTCAAGTCTTCGTATATTGGTTTGATGTCTTTCTTCTGAATCAAAGGCGGTTTATCGTTTACCTAAAAGTTTCTTCGCTGATGTTGAAGTATATTCTGTACTTTGCTCAACTGTATACTGATTACCACGAAACTTTCATTTCTTGGTGCGATAAGCATGTGCGATCAGCAAGATCATATTTACTTCTTTTTCTGTCACTCATTTTGATGCAAAAATCACTCACAATGTGCAGAACGAAGCTGAATCAGACACTGCTTAAACGCCAAGCCAAGACTAAACTAACCATTACTGTAGCATTTCATTTCTAATGAATTCAGCGCCTCTCTAAATGAGCATTATCCAGAAAGGTTCCAGGTAGCAGTAGAATCACATTACAAAAGATCCGATGCTTCGCCCCGCTGGTCGCTCGACCGCACGCTCCAAACACCTGCTCCGTTCTACGTCTGTAACTTTCCAGCGACTTCGAATATCGAGAAATCATTTTACCTACATATTCTAGGAATATTATAAAAGCAATTTATGCAAAAAGAATTTTTCGATTTTTTGGACTTGTCACATGGGATGACCCCCTTAATTGTGCGTTGAGTTTTTAATGATCTGTAATTGTATTAATTTTTTAATTTAATTTAAAAATAGTTTTTGGAAAATATTGTTTTAAAATTTCAAACTTTTTAATTATGCAAGAAAATATCACTTTTTTTTTCTTTAAGATAGATAAGATAGATACTTTTTCATACCTATTTCTTGAGCAGTAGATGAATGTAAAGGATGTTTGGATTTTATAATTTCTTCTTTCTTGTTAAGTATTTTATTATTATTTCTACAGTATTAATCAATTATTTATATTATATATATATATATATATATATATATATATATATTCTTGAATGTGATCAATTTAATTTATACAATTTGTAAAAATATGACTTACAGAATTTTCAATTATACTTATATAATAAAATAATTTGTCTCGTAAAATGTTATATACAATAAATTGTCAACTAATTATAGCAAGTATTGCATGCACGCATACGTACCCTTCCCCCCACACATATACACACAATTAATTTTTTTGCTAATATGTTCACTAATATAAAATATAAAAAAATAATTTAATTAGAAAAACAATGTTTATATATTTTATATCAGGAATAATTTATTCCCTTTTTGTATATTCCCTATATTTTTTACATTTTATATTAGATTTTTCTTATTCTTACTTTAAATTGTTGATAAAGGACTTTGTAATATTTATAAAATATACAAATTTGCGTATACCAAGAAACACAGGTGTCTCGCGCCAAATGTATGCACAGTACGAAATCGCTCCGTATATCTTTATGTGAGTCACGTAACAAATTGAGAGATCTTTAGATCATCGAATCTCAATAAAATATATGTGTACATTATACAAAGTGTTTAATAACAGGACCGTAACAAAATTTTTGAAAATTAACTGCAACTACAGTAAGTGTTTCTTATAGATTTTAGGTCACTGAATCCAAATTCGTACCCTCTAGTCTAGTTTTTTAGATAATCGAAAAAAGGAGCAGAAAATTTTTGAAAATGTGAAAAACATTTGAAAAAAAAGCAAACATAAAAGAAAATGCATTCGCAAAACTGATTTAATTATATTTTGGTAAGTTAAATAAAGTACAATTAATTAAAAGAAATTTTACCTTCAATTATTATTTTAACATGTAAAATCAATGTAAAGCAACAATCAAGCAATCTGCGTTAATCGTAGAAGACCTTTTAACATCATAAATAGATTTCAATTGTTTTTTGGGAGTTTTGGGAGATAAATTAAGTTAGTTATACAGAGTTGAGCATAAAGTAGACTACTGTTACTAGTATTAATTTCATGTCAAACTTAATAGATTTACTCATTTTCTAGTTGACCTGGCATAATACCTATATTCTTTTTGGGATTCTATTGTAAGCTAACAATGAGTAAAAATTGTATCGAAATTGGAGTTTTTGCTTCAAATGTTGTTTTTTCAAATGTTTCTTTCAATTTTTAAAGATTTTCCACTATTTTCCTCAATCATCTAAAAAACTAGATGTGATGAAGTAAAACGAGTTAGAAATTTTGAAATTCAGCGACCCAAATCTATAAGAAACACTTCTTTTCTGGTTCCAATTAATTTTCAAAAATTTTTTTGAGATAAAATGAGTTAAATTGAATAGAAAAGTCTTGTACTGTTTTGCGATTATAATAATAAATAATGCAATAGGATTTTTCTATTTAGTTTAACCCGTTTTACCTCTGTAGATATTACATCTGTTGTCAGACACTGTGCATGCACGCGTGTGCGTGTGTATGGAAATTATGTTTTACACACACACGCACGCACGCACGCACATTTTTAAAATTAATCTTAATTTTATTTTTCAAATATATGGATACGACACAAAAATTATGTAATATATATATAAAATGTTTATAATAATATACATTTATGTAGAATATAATATTTTTATCACTTTATGTATTAATTGTCAATTGAAGAATATTGATTTAACCAAATCTTTTGTCATTTCGTATTATACTTTTTAAATCTAGTCTAAATCTCGCACCCTGTTATTTGCCTTTGCATTTATATTCTTTAAAATGTTTTAATAAATGTTTTAAAATATAAATTATTATATATATATATATATATATATATGTATATATATATATATAATATATTATACAGGGTGCGGCAAAAGTACCGGACCGGTAAAATATTTCGAAAACAAGACATTTTGGAACAAAATGTTTCGTACAAAAGTTGTAAGGTTTTAAAAAGTGCATCAAACACCGATATTTATTTAATGTTGAACATAAGCTTGGAGGAGCTCTCAAGTTTAGGTTGAATTTTTTTAATGAAACGCACACACACACACACACACACACACACACACGACAGAGAGGGTTTGGAGTCATTAAAAACTATGGAAGTAACGAACGGGGTCCTGATCTCTAAGTGACACACGCACGCATACACATACGGACACACACCAAGCTACCTTCATGCGGCACCTTGAATAATGCTATGCTAATGCCGGCTTGAACTTCATCAACTCATATCTCGAAAAATACTTAACGAAAAATAATTTTTTTATAGTGTTTTGAAAAGCTCTCGAAATAAGCTACAAGAATATATGATGAAAAATTAAGCGTTCTATTAAAAAAATTCAACCTAAACTTGAGAGCTCCTCCAAGCTTATGTAACATCGAATAAATATCAGTGTTTGATGCATTTTTTCAAATCCTACAATTTTTGTATGAATTTTGTTCTTGAAAATGTCTTGTTTTCGAGATATTTCACCGGTCTGGTACTTTTGCCCTGTATATATACAGGATGTCCGATACCTAATGCCGAAGCTTTCGTGTACAGGTAGAGCAGGTAAAATCAAGTAAAAAAGTTCTTTACCATTTTGTTGTTTTTGCAATAATTAACGAGAAATTAATTTAAAAAGATCAGCCAACCGCACGAGTAGAAGCGCACGACGAGAAGAAATTTCTTTCTTTTGTAAGATAATATGAGTAGGCCAGCAGTGCGGCGAAGCGATGGGAGGAGCGATCTACAAAGAACGATCGCCACGGCGAACGCGGATCCTTATCCGGATAGAGTCTGACGCAGGATCCGCGTGCGGTGAGGAAAAGGATATGTCAGAATTTCATTGCCGTCTCTCATCGGGCAACCAATGTTGACGCACTGGGCCGTGTTATAGCTCGGTCGGCTCGAGCGCTTCTCTCGACGCACTTTTATTCGCCTGACTTTAACATTACATATTTCGGTTATTATTGCATATATCGCAAAATGATATAAGACTTTTTTGTTCATCTCAATCCATTATATCACCTTACGAAGGTTGATAAGGTTGGTACAGAACATCCTGTATATATCCGTCACATCCGTAAAGAAGATTAGAAAATTATTTATACTACTTTCCTAAAATCTTTAAAACTTTAAAATTTTAAAAAATATAGAAACAAACGTTTTGTAATATATAATTTCTGTTGTTCAAAATATGATAAACATTTTTATAATGAAATATACATTATGTAAAATATTTTTAAAACAATTTTTGAAGAGAAAGGGGGAGAGAAAATAAATTGTATTAATAATAATAAATTTAAAATCAATTTTTTTCTTCAGGCATCAGTCGAATTCAACGTCTGTTAAACTTACCTATCGGTTGTATTATTAATGAAACAGAATGAAAATAGCCAGAAGTATCGGTAACAGGATAAGATTAATCGATGCATGGTCGACGAAGTTGCCTGCAAGTAGATTAGTACATATAAATCCAAAAATATTTTTCACATATAGGGTGTCCAACATCATCTAATGACAGATTCTTGAGGTCATTCAAGAATAAAAGTTCTAATATTAAAATGTCGAGATTATAATGGGAAACATTTAAAGCTGGTTGATTAGATTAGCCAAAGCTCGTGTAGTCAAGATATATGAGAGCTCAATACTAGAGTATATAATCAATTGATGTCCTAAAATATAATATTAATTTATTTTTTAAATGTACAATATTGATATATTATATATATAAATTTAGAATAATAGAATATAAATTAGTTTTTATATATAAATTTAGAATAATCGGAAATACTTTTCAATATTATCTCATTCATCTGCATTAATTAATTTATTGCACATACTAGTTACATTAATAGCAACATAATTATAATAACTGAAATATTGATATTAGAATGAAATAAGCCTAAAATTATCAAAGCTATCATATGAAATTTATCTATCACATCATCTATTTATCAACGAATAATATTTTCTCAACATTTCTAATTAATATCGATCAATAAATTACATATATTAATTATATTTTTAAAGATATTATTTTCATTACATACGTATGTTAAATGTAATATTTAAGTCAATTATGTATCATATCCGAACATAAAAGTTTTGTGCAACCTAATTAGTCAATTTTAATTGTCATTAAAAAATTATATCTTCAACATTTTTATATTAAGATTTTTATAACCGGAATAACCTAAAAAGTCTGCTATTAATGGATGATACAATAGATCTAAGACACCCTTATATGTATGTGTGTGTAAAAATAAGTATACATGTATACACGCACACACGTACGCACGCGTACGCACATTAATAATTAATATGAATACTTAATAATTAGGAAAAAAAGAAAAATATAGTACAAAAATGTATTTTAAAATATAATTAATGAAAACAGAGGAAAAACCTATTAATAAAAACACCAAGATTATGCTTTAACGTAATAAATTGTAAATTACTATTCATTTTTTAATTTTACAACGATAAGATATATATAAAGATATACAACTAAATTCGCCTAAACGGTTGGATCAGAGTTGGATCTTAGCAATCAATGAGCTGCGTGTCGACTTGGTTTGTCGGTCTAGGTCTAATTTGCGGTTGAAGAAAATGAGAAATGTAGCATTTAGTGTTTACTACACGTGCCTAGAGACGTTCACATGTTACTGATTATTGCGATAAATATAATCACATGTCTTAGGTGGTCGAATTGGTATGACGCCCGCACGGAATGGGGCAGTTCCAGATTCAAATCCTGGCTGAGGTAATATTTTTCGTAATAAATTTTTTATCTAATTTAGAGAGGGGGATAGGACTTATTAGCACCAAAAATTAAAATTGATGTTGATTTTAAGTTGATTTACTGCGTTTAAAAACCAACAAACCAAGTTGGCACGCAGCTCATTGATTGACTGCTTAGATCCAGCTCTAACCGTTTAGGCGACTTTATATAGGGTGAGGCAGTAACTCTGTCTACCTTGAATATCTCCACTATTTTTAGTTATATAAAAAAATTGTAATTATGAAAGATGTAGAATATCAAGAGGGACATAATATGCTAGCAATATTTTTTCAGTAAGTGGAGGCGCTTCGGAAATCTCAAGGTCATCTCCATTTTTTTAAATGGCATGCTGTACTTTTTTATCCTTAGTGCAATAGCGTACATTGAGACGATTTCAACGATCTATATTAAAAGCTACTTCGGTTTAAATAAAATAATTCTTACCTCATAAGAGGTGCTCGAAGTATGACCACGCCGGAAAGTATGAAGCAACTAATTATTGCAGCATGTGCAAAAATCAGTCAAGAAGTGTTAAAAAGAGTACGTGCTTCAGGAATTCAAAAATTGCAGCGTTGCATCGATGTAAACGGACATCACTTCAAGCACCTCCTATGGGGTAAGAACTTCATTTAATGTTGAAACACTAAACAAAAAGTACATACTACATACTTGTAGTGTTTAGCAACATTTTTTTTTTTTAAATCATCCATGTGTTTTCTTTACACCAATTGATTAATTTCATTATTCTGTGGAAAAAAATATCAAGATAAGATTATCAAAAACTGAATGTTTCTCAAGATACACTGGTCCACAAAAAAAGAGCATCACTTAAATTGCATTAAAAAATAGCCTAAATTCAAAAGTGCAAAACTCCAAGAAGAATGATCCGATCAAAGTGTTCTTGGTCTCATTTTAACGCTTGAAACCTCTAGTTTAAGATGCTTCTATGCCGATATCCGTGCATTTTCCCCCCGTCCCGGGATCCTGAAAAAAACGGACATGCCTCAAGCATAAAAAAAATTAGTCGATTTTGACAATGCTCACGGACTGAGATAAATTTTTTCAGCATGTCTCATGTCAGCCATGTTAAACCTTGCACTTTTCCCTACAAAATGAAAAAAAAAAAGAAGTCGCTACGATTTTTTTACGCCAAGTTACAGCCGTTTGAAAAAAAAGTTGCATTTTCGCTTCATTGTCGCATAACTCAGTCAAATGTCATCTGATCGAAGCGTTTTTTTTCTCAACAATATAACAGATATCTAGCACTGTGACAGTCGACAACTTTAATCATTTCCACGATGAATAATTATAAGACGACATCTGACAATGTACTCTTAAATTTCTTATTGGGAGACTGTCTGTCCTACGGTCATTCCTTCACAGCAATTCAACAATCCGATCGATCTTAGGAAACCTAATTTTATATTATGGACTGCGACATGCTCACTGTCATGAGCATATTGTATTATATTGTATTGTATATTAACTCGTTTTTAGATATAAGTTAGATATTTTATTGTTTTAACTCCCGCTGAAGAGGACTCTGTGAGTCTGAAACGCGTTCGGGATCAATTTTATAATTTATAATTTCGTTTTTATTTTCGATACTTTATTTGACTTAATTCTATTTATACATTAATTTTGTTTCAATTCAATTCATTTATAATTTATCCACTTCATTAATTGTTAATAAGTAATTGAAATTTGTATTTTTTGTTATGTTTATTAAATTTTTTCTATTACCCTATAATTGTGCTCAAAAGGCAAGAAATCCACATTTATTTTGTTTTTTTTTTCATTTTAAAGCTTGAAATCTGTACTTTAGGAAGCATTAGAAACATTTTATTCATCGGTTGATCCCAATTTGTTGCAATTGTTTAACAAACATGATGTTTTTAAAGAAAACATGCCAAAACTTTTCATGACCCCATGGCATGCAGAACAATTTTTTTGCTTAACCTCGCCCACAGCACTTTAAAATACGCATTTTTCCGAACAAAATGAAAAAAAAAAAACATCTTTGTACGATTTTTTTAAGCGAAGTTACAGCTGTTTAAATTCAACGTGATTTTCTCACATTACTCCAGTATGCACGAAATGAAACTGAAAAATGCGAAAAACAGTGTTAACTTTAAAAAGCTGTAACTTGGCCAAAAATATTCCGATTAAGATGTTTTTTTTTTCATTATGAAGCTCCGAATGTGTACTTTAAGATGCATTTAAGACATTTTCAACACATCTTTTGTTCTGTCCGTTTTTTTGAAAATGAAAAAAAAATGCTTCGATCAGATGACATTTGACTGAGTTATGCGACAATGAAGCGAAAATGCAACTTTTTTTCAAACGGCCGTAACTCGGCGTAAAAAAATCGTAGCGACTTCTTTTTTTTTTCATTTTGTAGGGAAAAGTGCAAGGTTTAACATGGCTGACATGAGACATGCTGAAAAAATTTATCTCAGTCCGTGAGCATTGTCAAACTCGACCAATTTTTTTGATGCTTGAGGCATGTCCGTTTTCTTCAGGATCCCGGGACGGAGGGAAAATGCACGGATATCGGCATAGAAGCATCTTAAACTAGAGGTTTCAAGTGTTAAAATGAGACTAAGAACACTTTGATCGGATCATTCTTCTTGGAGTTTTGTACTTTTGAATTTAGGCTATTTTTTGATGCAATTTAAGTGATGCGCTTTTTTTGTGGACCAGTGTATTTTGTATTTTATGTCAAAATACTATATCTTTCAGGCCTCATAATTCGGAAAGTGCTTTATGAAAAATAGCTTTATAATGTATTTTTGGAAAGCTCTAAAGATAAACTACAAAAATATGTAATAAAAATGGGGAGTTTCATTTAAAAAATTGAAGGTGACCTTCACGTGACCTTTAAGCAACTATTCAAGGTCAAACTAATGGCACCATTTTATATGCTCCTCAAAACCATACACTTTTATCTGAACATTTTTTTCTACAATCAAAAACAAAAAAGTTATTTGGGGTAGGACATTAAAATGCGACACCCTGTATATATATATATATATATCATATATATATATATATATACATATATATGTGAAATGCAATGTTAGGGTGTATATATATATGTACATATATATATATATCTTATTGTTATTTAATTTATATCGAAACAAAAGCGAAAATGTAACTTTTAATTTTTAATTTTAATAACATTTATTTTGATAATATTTTATTTTTCTTATTAATTGATAACATATAAATATTACATTCTTTAATATTGATAATAATAACAGTAATATAAAAAAAAAAGAAGAAAATGCCTATATCTTCGTTTTTCTTTTATTATATATTTCATAATATAATATAATAACGAAAAGTGTTTTTCACGTTTGAACATTTTCCTAAAATTAATGGAGCCAATAATTGAGCGCGTTACAACGGCTACGGGTAAGCTTCATAAATATGCATAACCATAATGAAGGCCACTTGAGCGGAATGCATATGCATTAATGCATAGACATTAGTATATGTATATGGGAGTGTTAATATTGCGAGGATAATTCTGCTGAAAGGTATAATACTAATGGGCTTTTGCTTGTTTTGACTTTTATTAGATAATACACGATACCCAAGTATTATTAATATTCACACAGAACTTGAAACAAAAAGAAATAGCAATGTTAATTAGCAAAGAATTTATTCACAGGTATAAAGTTGTATAAAGTTACTTATAAACTTACATTATATTATTACTATGTTAATTAAGAAGTAATATATTAAGTAAGAAAAATTAATGAAGGTATTAATCGACTTTACCATTAAAGTTTTTCTAAGCAATAAACAATAAAAAATTTATAATAAAAAAAAATTTTAGTTGAATAAACATTGATTGAAAACTTTAGAAAAGACCTAAATAATAAAAGACCTGTATAAAAAGACTTATAATTGTCTGTAACTTAGTTAAAAAATTATATCCTAAAATTTACATGCATTGATTAATGAATAAAAATCGATAAATTCTTTGGAGATTTCTCGAGAAATGAGTATGAAATGAATAAAAAGGTTTTATCAAAATTCTGAGGCCCTTAATTTGGAAAATAATGGTGATGGTTACTGGCAATGATTTGATATCAGATATCAAATATGTATATGTCTAATAAATTTCACATTTGATTCAATCTTACCACCACCATTACTGGACTTTGAGATGTCTAGGACTTGGATATTTTCCATTTTATGCTGTAGTATCGTTGTAACAGTTGAAGTAGTAGCTGTTCCTGCACAACACAAAACCCAAGCATAGACATTTCTACGCATATTTTGCACATATTGTACGTTTAATTTAAGCATAGACGTTAAGGCTCCTGTTGACTCGACACGTCGAAAAGCTAAATTATTCTTGCAATGTACAGAGTCATTTTTCGTGTAGTGTTTTTATTTAAAATAATTGCTATACTGTTAAAATATATCGAAGATTCCTATTTTATTATAATAATTTAATATGTGAAAATAGATATTTATTTCAATTTAGCAGCTATTAAACAACTTGTTTTTTCCTTGAATAAATTAGGCACAATTTAATTTGATATATACTGATTATTTATCGATTTTATAAATAAAAGGAGAGTCTTTGGTATTTTACAAGTTACACTATTCTATCGAATTCTATTTTATTACAAATGCTATTTTATTGAAAAATATTTTTATTTTAGTAAATTTTGCAAAAATTTTTATGGTATATTGTATTTTCTCGTTTCTCTCTGACGTAATCTAAGATGGCTAATGAGTGAACAGGAGTCTTAATTATACAATTCGTAATTAAAAATTTGAGGATTTTGAGAACCTTGGCGACGCGACATAAAGATACGACATAAACATGAAGAAAAATGCTGAAAGTAAACACTATACTTTGTGGTTATTTATAATGTAGTTATTGATAAAAATAAAATACATATATAGTATGAAACATACATGTATGTAAATATTGAAATTAGAATTGATGTCATTAATTTAATATTTTTATAAATTTTATTATGTGTATTAGCAAATGATAGGCCACATTAAATTGCTAAATTAGGTTAAATTGATTAAAACTTTTAAAACCGAGGATCAGGACCTATCCCTTATCGGGCCTCAGCAATTTAAAAAGAACTGGTAAGTCAGTCTTTAAATAAAATATTTTTTATTTTGATATCAATATTGGCAGATTAATTTTAAATTATTGTAAATAAGATCTCGTACAAATAAAAAAAAAAATATAAATATATATATTTGTACTAAAAGAGAAAAATAACCTATAAAAATTTGTGTTTTATATGATTATGTACAATTTTTCATATAAAAATATATAAAAATATATTGTACAGGGATATCTCCCGCATAAGGTGTTCATCAGTTCGTATACAGGTAGATTTCGTTAAACTAAACTAAAAAATTTTATTTTACAAATAACCACATAAAATTTTGAGATATTAATGAAAGAAAATTAGCGAATCAGTTCGCCTGATGTAGTGGAATGAACTGTAGATGGACTTTATTACGAATAATAGATTTGCGACTGTTTGCTACTCTGCTTTCCATTGTCGCTATTGCAAGACACAGATACAGTCACAAATCTATTACTCTCGATGAGGTCCTACATCCCATAAGACTCGTTCCAGCACGCGAGTACCAATTCGCCAATTTTTTTCATCAATATCTCAAAATTTTACGTGGTTATTTGCAAAACGATAGTTTTTTAGTTTAATTTAACAAGATCTACCCACATATTCGAATTGATGCACACCTTACACGGGACACCCTGTATATAAAATCTATCCGTATATTTTCTATATGTACTTTCATATATATATGAAAGTACATATATCTTCCAATATATATATATACACATATTTATACATACATACATATATACATATAATTATATTTTATACAATTATTATATTCATATATATTTATGTGTGGATAATTTTTTCTCATTTTCTCAAACTTTGTTATAACGCAATCTGAAAATAATCTTTTTCAATATTTTTTAAACCTTTTTTTATTATTTTTCCTATATATCAATAGAGATTATACATGAATAAAAAAAAATATATATATTATATATTATATATATAATATATAAAAATATATAAAAATGAGCATAATTTGTATATAATTATATATATTTGTGTTTTTATATAAAATTTATTTATTTTTGTAATAGTGTAAAAAATAATTAATATATAAAATATATTCATAATATAAAAGATAATGTCAATAGAAATATTTTATATTCATATGTATAAATATAAATATTATTTTATATAAATATTTTCCAATAAAGCATTAAATATTTTTTTCTACAAGAAGTTCTGCTGCATCTTGATTGTCGCGCTTAGCTCTTATTTACCCTGCTTCTATTTGTTTATAAATATTTTATGTCGTAAAATAAATGTTTTTTTTTTATTTATTTATTTTATTGATTTATTGTTTTATTTATATTTATATATACTTTGATCTTAGTAAATATAGATGAGAATAATATTGACATTATCTTTTATATTATGAATATATTTTATATATTAATTATTTTTTACACTATTACAAAAATAAATAAAAAATTTTATATAAGAACATATAAATATATATAATTATATACAAATTATGCTTATTTTATATATATTTTGTATATATATATATATTTTTTTTTTTATTCATGTATAATCTCTATTGATATATAGGAAAAATAATAAGTTTTTTTATTTGGACTTTATACTTTGATAATTTTTCATCCTCTTTAGGAATGAAAATTACCAAAATATAAATTTTTTATTTAAAAGGAAATATATTTTTTTCTGCATACTTTAAATTATACAGACTGTTGGAAATGTTTAAAAATGAAAAATTTAACATGTAATCTTCTCGCGATCTGAATTACAGACGATATGGGATAATCAAATTTTAAAAATTTATTTGAAATTTTTATTTATATATAATTTGATAACATTTTCTATTTGTTTTGATTTGAAATAGAAAAACAGAATAAGTCATTACAAAGGATGTATCAAATAATATTAAACTTTTGAAGTACTCTCTCGTAAAATCATGTTCTTCATTATATTATACCTTGGGATGTTTTATGTACCTTGGGACGTGTATTAAACTAAATTTATAATTGTTATAATTACTTTAGAAATAAATATATTAATTTAATCATATAGGTTTCAACAATTATTTTATCAAAATTTATAAGCAATGAAAATATAAAGAAATGAGTTTTACGAAATGTAAAATTTAAATTCAGATAAAACTTATTTTTAAAAGATATTTTTAATCAAAATGTAACTTTGAATCATGTGAGAAAAAAAATATATTTTACATAAATAAATAGTTTTAAATACTAAAGATACTCTTTAATTCCATAATTGCACCTTTCTCTTTATATGTAATTTTTTATATATATGACCATATGTATAACATTATATATATATACACACACACACACACACATATATAATATATTAATATTATGTATTATATAATATGGTACATAATACATATGTATTATACAGAGTGTTTTTTAATAAGTGTGGAACATTTTAGGAGATGATTCTTTGTCGAAAATTAAGGAGGGTTTTTCATATATTTTCGTTCTCTTGTCTCACGCGCTATCGTTCGCAGAAAGTCTCATTCGCTGTGTGTAATCAATTCCGATTCTATTCTTTGTGTCAAATAAAGTGCGGTTCAATTATTAACACACACACACACACACACACACGCATCGCACGCACGCACGCACGCACGCACGCACGCACACACATACACACACACACGCGGTGTGTTTATTGCTAATTCGCCTGATCATTTTTCGCGTTCGCTTTAACGTATTTTTTCTTTCTTGAAAACTACTTATGAACAAGTAAAAGAAATAAAAAAGTTTCTAAATAAATCAAACTTTTTAATGCATATTTTTAAAGATAATCATATTTTGACCCATTAAAAAATTCTAATAAAAAATTGAATAGAAGTTGCTAGTTTCATCCCCTTATAACAATACGGGAGGCTGAAAAAATATTAATAAATAATTTTTTGACTAGTAGAAAATATCCACCTAATTTCATTTCTTTAACTTGTTCCAAATTTAAGAAAAAAATAAAAACCTAATTTTTGCCATTTTTGGAGAAGTGTAACTCCACAGGGAGGGATGTAGGAGTATATGTTTATATGAAAAACTCCCTTTAATTTTCGACAAAATATTATCTCCTAAAATTATTCACACTTATTAAAAAACACTGTATACCTATATAATATTAATATTATATAAATATATAAAATATATATAGTTATATATAATATTATTATATATTATATATTAATATATATTATATGCGCTGCAATATTATAATATATATATATTATTATATAATATTATGTAATATTGTATTATGTATTTAAATATATTATATATTTAAAAACTTTAATAATACTATAAACATATTTTGATACATCTATTTTCTATACATATCCAATAGTGCTTATTATACAAAAATCGAAAGCTATTATTTATACTTTAAAATTTTTGCATTATTTTTTAAATAAAAATATAATTAAAAATAATTATTAAATCGTGTCGTCAAAGTTATTGCGCATTTACTAATAGGTTTAAACGTTATGGGTTGGTATAAGAAGTTAATGTAAAGTTAGTAGAAGCAAGTTTACACTTAGACAAAATATGTTAAAGCATGAAAGATACATAACTAACCGGAATAGTAAATAGTTTTTCGGGTCATGCTGTAATTTGTCCTCGGAATGTCAAGGATGCATTTGAGCTCTGCAGCTTCTGGTAGTTCTTCATCTAGAAAGTCTACTCGTGATAAAATATTATATAATCCATCTTTGAGTGTCACTGTTGGTTTTGAAGTTCTCTTTTCTGGAAGATCTCTATAAATATTATTATCTACTATTATATATATAACAATTATATTATCTACTTTTATATATATAATTTTATTTTATTTAAATTATGTTTTTACTAAGTAGATTTAATAGTTTTTATAATTTTCTCATAATTTTAAATTTATAATTTTTTTGTTTATAAAATTATAAAAAATATGAATATTTTAAAGTTTCAAATTTTGTAAAATTTGTAAGATTTCAAAATTTTTCAGTTTTTACAAAGACACTTACTTAACTGAGATATCAAGAGTCGGCTGAGGATAAAGACCTTCTGCTTTACACATCGCTTCCAGTCCATCTTTATTATCTATATTCTTTTTTTGGTACTCAAAGTCGAATTTTTTTTCTGTTGCTGCAACAATGATTATACAATATCAATGTGCAAACAGCATTATATATAACGTTAAATAATACTGGTACTAAATTTTTGTATTATTAGTATTTAATAGAGGAGATGGTAATGTAGAAAAGATTGTAATAAGGGAATTGCTAGTAAAATTTGATATACAATAGTTATTTAGTAGTAACTCACTATATAAATACTTAAACAACATTTTGTCTACCTATTCTGGTATCTTCAAGTCAATTAGACAAAAGAGCAGATATGATTGTTTTTCGCTCATTAAAACTTTACAAGAGAGAGAGAGATACCTCTTTTATGGTAAGAATTCATTTTCCATAATAAGTCGAATGACTTAGAACAGAACTGGGATTTAGTTGTTTAATATTATTCTATGTATATTGTTATTATTGAATTATATATTTAACACGTTAGTCGCCATACGACGCGCCGGCCGTCGTACCGTTATTTGCATTTATGAGCCATACGATGGCCCGTCGTCGTATAGCAAATGTATAAATATAACAAATATTTTAACCAAATAAGTTTGACACTATTTATGTAAATTTATTAACTTTATTTTGTAAAAATAGAGTTATGGCCTGTGACACATAAACAATTTTTAATTAAGGCGGCAATAATTAATTAAGCTAACGTGTTAAACAAAATTATAATATGATATTTTGTTTAAAACTTTTAGCTTGTGTACTACATTTATAAAAAAATTATAAAATAATCAATTTATTTTTGCAGTGTACATATATAGAATATAATTGATTAAGGAATCGGTAAGCGTGGTGTGTAAGAATATGTAATTATAATTAGGACAATAGTTTCCATATCACCCTTGAAGTACTATTGCTGACGCGTTTTTTTAAAGTGGTTTTCCCAGTAGGTCTTATATAATTTTTTTATAAATATAGTGCACAAGCTAAAAGCTTTAAACAAAATCAATATTATATTGTTACATATTGTTTGTTTAAATATATAATTTAATAACAACAATATACATAGAATAATAATAATGATATTAAATTATTTTAGAGAGAGAGATTTTAAATTATTAATTTAAAATTAATAAAAAAAAATTATTAAAAAAAAGATTATTCTAACTTATTATTATTCCGGAGGATTATATTCCATCATACTTATAGCACGCGTGATGCTCCTGAGATAAAGCGCGATCGGTGACTTCGCTACTGAGTCTCGAGCGAGTAGGGGCATAGATCATAGGAGGCTCGAAATGTGCAACTAAATCCCAGCTCTGACTTAGAATAACCTTTACTAAACTATTAAAAGTGCTATGTTCAGTGTTTAAAATAGAAAACTTGCTTTTAGTGCAATCGTCAATCTGTTTCCAGAATATTTAGGTGAAGTTTAAACATGGCAAAAGTGGTAATACAAGAACTCAAGATATTACTATTCCCATGTTATATCAATTATGTTTTTTCATAGTTGCAGAGAATTTCAAGTGTGTCAAGGAGTAAATTCTATATGTCTAGTTCTATATGTTTTATGTTTATTAAGTTCTATATGTCTGAATTTATTCTATTTTTGTCATTTTATTTCATTAATCTCTATTACACATTTCAAAAAATTTACATTTGCATAAAAAATAATTATTTTTACTAATAATTAAAGAAGTTATTTTTGCTTCTTATAACATTTTTTATATTATATGTATTGGAAAAATCTTCATAAAAGAATATTTTTCCTGCTGTTCTTATATTACGACTCTATTTTTGAGATATAAGTTTTACAAGATTCTTACAAATTTGAAATTTTTACCCACTGAATTTAAAAATGTGACACAAAAACCAAATGTTTGCAGAGATGAGAAATGCTGATATTGATTTCGTTATTACGATTAACTTAACTTGTTACAGAAATAAAAAGACATTCTCATGTTACTATCACCTCTCTCTTCTATCAATATTCAATTTAAATATTATATTTTTTAATATCCACCACATTAATGTTTAATATCATGTTTTTATGTTTTACACATGCACGCGAGAAAGAGAGGGGGAAGGAGAAAACGGATCCATTTATTTTTATTATTTAAAAAATCTTCCTTGATTTTAAAAATAGAATACTCAAGAATATTCACTTTGAAAAAACATTTATTTTGATGATAGAACATCTTCTTCAATCAAAGTTTATTTTTTCCGAAATTTTAAAATTATAGAAATTATAAAATTATATGTATATACTTTTTTACATTACTTGATTTTTTAAATCAATATCACGAATTTGACAAATTGATTTTTAAACGTATAACTTTGAAAATGATAATTCTATAAACTATTTTAATTTTTTAAATAAATAAATAAATAAATTTTATAAATATTATCGTATTGTACTAAGAACTTTATTAGAAACTAATTTCATAAATTTTACAATCTCAATCCAAGGACAGTCTAGTTAAAAAATAACTTATTACTTCTTGAAACTCTGTTTTATTTGCCAACAAGACTTTTTTCAACAAATCATTTTTGAACACACTAATTTAAGGAACATGTATCATTGGATCATGGAAAATGTGAGATGATTTGATAAGTTAATCATTAGCAATAGTGGAATGTTAATGGTGTATGATTGGAATAATCTTATTAATATAATAATTATGAATTATCATTATCATGCTCTTTTAATTGGCGTACAACTAAATGAACAACATGAGTGCAAATTTTGTAATTTAATTATATATCTTGTTGTATCTATTGAAATCTGTTGACAGGAGAGGTTCTGTTATTGGAAACATATAGTACATATAAATAATAGTTTATTAATATGATTCTGGACTTTTGAATTTTGCTCTATTATTTGAATTAATTATATCAATTTAAATTTAAAAAAACCAAATTCATCATAATATTGATTATAACATTATGTAAAAAAATAAGTCAGATAACCCATTATAAAAAGTTTCTGATTTTCAAATCTCAGAAAATGAGGAAAATTTTATCAACTATAAATATTTTTTTAAACTGAATAATAATTACCAAATATTTTGTTTTAGTCTTAAAACTAACGAATATCTTAGATCAGTGCTATCTTAGCTAGTAAAAATGAAGATTATCCTACACATATTATGTGACTTTTTGTACTCATTCCTTCCACCCACCTTATCACTTTACATCTATATTCTATTGCCTATATTACATTTACATGCACAAAAACACAAATATAAATTTAAAAAAACATTTAAAATATTCGATCATATAATTTTTTCATATCTTGGACAATTAACGATGATATCATAATTTTTACTCATTTATGAAATTTTGACAGAAACAAAGGGTAATTATATTATTTAAAAAAACATTTTAGGTTTTGCTATAAAAATATACAATAAAAAATAAACACAACAAATTTATATTACAAAGATTCTTAACTTTGTAATATAAATTTGACAAGATAACTAAGTCAAATTATTGCATTATTTTATGTTCTTAAAGTTAAATTACTTTTATTGAAAACATTTTTTACTAAGACTATAAGAAATGAAATATAAGAAATTATAAATTGCAAAAGTGTTATATATAATTTTTGTTTATTATTGTAGTTACTTTATACACTATGTTTATATTCTTTTTACTATACTACATCTGATATTTTTAAATAAAAATATTTGATGCATTTTGTATGAAATATGTAATTTAACATTTCTATATCTGTTTTATAGAAACTTTTTCAAGATAAACCTGAATGAATTCTTCATATTTTATGGATACTATTGTTTTATTTTCTATCTTGAAAGGTAGAGAAAAACGTATTTTCGAAGTTAAAGGTATGAGATCACACGAGGCAGATATTTCGCGGAAAAAGAGACGCACGTAGGGCAATAAAAATAAATAAGATCGTAATAGCAATGGATATACTTGCGTTATCGTAATGTTAGAACTTTCTTGGTGGTTTTGCTGTGTACTATTACGAGGTCGACTTTTATTTTCGAAGCAAGCAAGAGAAGTAGTGTATTATAAAAGAATACGAATACGAAAACATATGTTATCGATGTCATATTGGTAAAAAACAGCAAATAAAACATATTTCAAGAGATGTAAAAATATTGATTTACTGATTAAATTATTTATTAAAAAAATAATTCATAGTTCAACATAAATTATTTATATTCAAATATATTAAAAAATATGTTATGTCAAAATATTTTAAATGTGAAATATTTCATAAATATAATTATAATATCATATAAATATTCATTTTTCGATTATTTATTATCTTAATACCTTGATATGAGAAATTATTTTATATAGAATATTTGATTTAGGTAAAAGAATTATTCATATCTAAAAAATGAAAATATAACCAAATTATCAATTTCTCAAAAAATAATATTTTTTTCTTTCTATTTTAGTAATATTTCGACATACATTGATTAAACATATACTATAACAACGTGATAATAACAATAATAAATCATAAAAAATAATAATATTTAAAAACAGTATACAAACATATAAACAGCATATAACTAAAGTTAAATTAAAATTAAAACTGAAAAAATGAACAAAAATAAAGTAATCAAAAAGATATTATTTAGGTAAAGTAGAAGAAGGTTGGGGATTGAAGAAGAATTTAAGAAGGATTGGTGTAGAATGTAAGAAGGTTGTGTAGAAGTGCAGAATGTGGAGAACGCTTCTGTTTAAGACAGAGATGAATGAAGAAGAATTGTCGATGAGGTCAACATTCACGATAGATGAACACAAAGAGATTACAAAAGTAATGACCTTATAATAATGTTAAAGCATAAGAAAGTTAAAATTTCAAAAACTTAAAAGATTTGTTAATTTATATTTATATCTTGAGCTGAAATTTTATTATATAGTGTTGAAAGTAATGGAAATAATTAAGTTTAATATTATTTTGAATAATGAAATTGATAACGATGTGTGCAAATTAGAAATATTTGTCTTCATCTATATATGTTTAATTTATTGATATGTGTATTATTTATTTTAATATCAATATTAATATTAATATTAATTTATTTTAATAGTATTATATTTTAATAGTAAATCTAATTTTAATAATTAATAATTAATTATTTAAATTAATAATTAAATCTGATTAAGATTGTTTACCACTGATGTAAACATATTACTTAAATGAAAAATGTAAAATTTACAAAAGTTATTTCATTAACTAAATAAATTATTTTATTGATGAAAAACAAAATCTATATTGTACATATATATTAAAAAGAGATATTTACTGTAGATAATCATGGAGGCGTTAGCTGCCCGTTCATCCTCAAACGTTGATATCACACACATATAATCACCAGTTAGATCGATTCCTGGTTTATCTAGCTTCATGGCTCGATATTGAGTAAGAGAATCATTGCTGGCCTTGTATGTTAAATCGATATATTTCGCGACCGGTTCGTCAGCTAAGGGATTTCTGCCATGGATCCACTGATAGATCACTTGGTTGTCATTGAAGAACCACTTGACCACTAACCCTTTGCTCGAAGTGTTTTCCAGAGCATAGTCGCAATCGAGGATCACGTAATCGACATCGCCAACTTTCACGGCGGAAGGGATGTTGATGCTTTTGATGACAAGTTGTTGGGATTCTGCAATAAAACATTAGAAAAAAAAAGGAAATTATTATTTGGCTTGTTTCTAATGCACAAGCATCTTAAATGTCAACTTTCACATGTCTTTCACTTTCAACTAAATTGCTGTAAAAATAGACATACAAACATTATTCAGAAACAAAGATTTATATTATAATCTTGTTGCTTAAATCTATCTTTTCCTTAAAAAGAACAATATATTACAAATTGTGTCAAAACTAAAATAAAATGTGTATACTATAATCAATGTGTAAATAAAATACAACTTTTACAGTCGGGCTGGATTTTTATGCCAAATAATATTATTCGTGAGAATTTATGTACATTTCACACTCTTAGCGGATTAGTACGCTATTACTTTCGACTAGATGAAATTTAATTTCAAAACTAGAAATGTACGAATACGAATTAAATTGATTATCAATTTAATACTAACGATATTAATACGTATCTTTAAATTCCCCTTTCTTTCAATTCACAGCATTACAAAGAATATGTTGCAAAAAATATCACCTCAGTAAGGAATCGAATCTGGACTCTCTTAACTATCCGCAAGTATAATCTTGGTCAACTCGACACTGAGACTCTCAAATTAGCTAAGTCCGTTTTTTGATTAAAAATTAAATTTTGAAAGATGTGTTTTTTTTATGTTTTAAAAACATATTGTATTTCGATATGCTTCCAATAACATAGATATGTCATATATGGAGACATAGACCAAAAAATATTTCAAGCTCAGAAAGTATAATATTTTTATCTCGTATTTTTATTCTTATATGTTTTTATTTCATAAATTCATTAATAATATAAACATAAAATAAATATGAAAATTATTTTTTCCTAATTTTTATGCCTTTTAAAATATAAAAGTTTATTTACTTAGATTTAAAAAAAAAAACATATTAAATTTAAATTAATACTCATCAATTATAACCAATCACTATGATTATAATCAATGTAATTATTTGTTCACATTTCTAGATTTGACCGAAAGAAACGGTATGTAATCTGTTAAAGCGTGTGTGTGAAATACATAAATTCACAAATAATAATATTAGGCATTAAAAATCCAATCTGACCATAAAATGGTACGTTACTTATACTTACTGATTATTATCAAAAACAGCGATTTTAAGGGTTTTATTTTTAATTTTTGTTTTAAATTAATATTGATTACTTAGGAATTTACAAAGTTTTGGTTATATATAGAATTATATATAGAATTATAATATGTCATATTCTATATTCTAATATACATATATTATATTCTATTACATATTTATATTATATAATTATACACAGGGTGTCTGAGACCACCCGTACACCCCTTTTCTTTCAAAAACTAAGCATTTTAGAAAAAAATGTTTTACACGAAAATTGTATGGTTTTGAGGGGAACATAAGATGGTGTCATTGGTCGACCTTGGGTGGCATCGTTAAGGTCAGGTCAAGGACACCTTCAATTTCTTAAATGAAACCCCCTATATTTTATTGCATATTCTTATAGCTTATCTCGAGAGATCCAAAACACTACAATAAAGTATTTTTTCATTGAGTACTTTCCGAGTTATGAGGCTTGAAGATACAGTATTTTGACATAAAATACAAAATATCTTGAGAAACATTCAGTTTTCGGTAATCTTATCTTGATACTTTTTTGCACAGAATAATGAAATCAATCAATTGGTGTAAAGAAAACACATGTTGATATTATAAAAATATATATATGTATATATATACATATATATATAAGTTATATATACTTATATATATATATATATACATATATATCATATTATATATATATATATATATATATATATATATATAAGGGGCATTATATATATATACTTGTAGTTACGTACACATGGCATTAAAATAATAAATTAAAAAAAAAACGTAATAAAATAAGAATTATATATTATATTATATGTATATTATATTACGTTGTATACTATTTTTTCTTCACAAAAAATCTGATGTTTTTCATTATTTATAATAAGTGTAAAGTTATAATAAATATAAATAAATATCAAGCAGATAATATTATAGTTTTTTTACACAGTTTTTATAAATTATATAATATTTACAATATTATGTAAAGAATATTGACGATTTGATGATAGAAAGAAATACATTAGTTGTATATTAGTATTGTCTGTAGTATATACACTATACATTTCTATCAAATATTATATCTTTTTCATTTTTGAATCTTCTTTGTATAGCACACATTTACAATAAATACTTTTCAGAACAATATAACTTTTTGACGTACACATTTAATTTTTAAACAAAATTATTCATTCAGAAACAAGATTGAAACGGGATTTCTGTGTAATCAGCATATAATTATAATTGTGTAGCAGCTCTACAATAAATGGCAATAAATGTGACACGAATGTCGTTATTACAGTAATAATACGATAATATAGTTTTCCTGGACACAGTTTTGCCTCAAAATAGAGGGTGGATGGTGTATAACCGTGGGGTAAATTCGACCCCTGATATTACACGTGGACACGCGTATAGAGAAATGCATACAACACTGGTAACGAGCGAATAGCGAATAAACATTGCGGGTATACAACGAGAGCGCCGTTAAATAATCACGTTAATTGTAGCGGATTCTCTGCTCTCTGTAATGCAACTGCAATAGCCTGCAATAGTACGCCTGTTCTACTCTGTAAACGATATCGATCATGCCACTTAACAGAATTATCCAATTCTTGCATGTGATGCCTAATTGATGAACTTATTTTCAGATTGTCTTAAAAGTACATTTTTAGAGAGAATAAAGATTATCTATTTATGAAGTTATCTATAGTATTATTAAAAAATAAATCTTCATTTTTTGAAGTTTAAATCTTCATTTTGTAAATTTAAAATTCTTTGTGTAACTTATTACGAATTTCTTTTAAACAGATTTTTACGTAAATACACACAAACCAACTAACATTTAATCGTTATAACATTCAATGCATCAACTTAATTGCAAAAAATTTTTTACTTAATGTTGATTTTTCGCCTGATAACTGAGCTTTTTACGTGGAGTGCGCGCGGAAATTTATGCTTTAAACTTTGACGTGAGATACGAAATATACGTAGCTTTAAATACGCGTGTAAATTTTAAGAGAAAAAGAGAGAAAAAGAACTGTGGTACTTTGTGTATGCGCACAGTTTTAGAACCAAATAAGCAAGGAAAAACGTGACCTACTTTAAATCTCCTTTGTAGATTGGCTTCAAATGCAGCTTTATAACTCTCTATTTGAAGATTTTGCAACTTGTTCATTTATCTTTTTCAGCTCAAAGTGCTCATGTATTGTATGTATTTTAATATTTAAACCAGTTAATTTTTATTACAATGATTTTATATGCATATGTTATAATATAAATGTTATAATTATTATCTTTTGTATTAACTTAAAAAATTATTTATTTACTTACATATACATATACATATACATACGTAGAGTGCGTATAGCAATTATTTATTTTATACATTTATATATAAATTTATTTTTATTATTATAATTATTATATTTATTATTATAATTTATGTTACTCTACATAAAATTTAATTCTTTATGAATAAATAAGATAATTTATAATTATTTTTTTCTTATTTATAAGATAATTACTTGGTTCATTTATAAATAATGAGTGTAAAATATATTAAAATTATTTATATATGCTTTTATTTATTAAAGTTTATTTTTATCATAATTATTCGCATATACATATATAAGTAGTTATATTGAAATTTTTTCTTTTATAATCCTATTCTATTATCTTTTGCCTTTGCAGACTAATAATTATAGCGTTTGCAATTATCTTTGCTTCTGCTGCAGAAAGCTCACTTCGCAACGCGTTGAAAACGAAGTGCACTTCATTATGTAATAATATTTGGAGCCGAGCTTGTTAGCGATGTCATGGAAAACGAGCTCACGACAAGCAATCGAACAAAAGAAAGTTTACGGTGTAAGAGAATCGTTGAAGAACCGAAATCGTGAATTCCGGATAAGATCATGGTACTGATAAGAATGAAAATTGGAAAAGAGAATGGTAATCCTCTAAATTTAACTGGAGCTTTTACTAAAGTTTGGATTAAAAGGATTATAGTTGTTGTGTTACATAAGTTGAATAGAACTATATTGCACATAAACTATAGATTGTATATTCTGAAAAGTTTTACTTTACATTGCAAAATGACAAGAAAACATAATTTTTGCGAAATAGTGATTTTAAAGTTACTACAATTTTGTAGAAAAATATAGAATTGAAAAATTTGTTAACATTATTATATGATTTTAAAGTTGGATATAACTTTATTAAAACAATTCTGTCCCGGAATTGGAACTGCGAAAAATGTAGTTTAAAGAGGATCGTCTGCGATCTATAAATATGACATCGCCGCGCGCATATTCCAATTTCGATCTGGTTAGCACGTGCAGCACACGTTGTAGAAAATTTTGAACGCAAAACAGGTCAGCTCTGACGAAAATCGATATTCTATTTTCAAATATGATTAGTTATTAAATAATAAAATAATCAGTAAAATAAAAAATTTATTTTTTTATGATACTTGATGAAAGGTATGTCGAATAATTATTCTTTATTTATTGTTTGTTTAATCATTTATGGTTTATATATAAATAAATACATTATATAAAACATGATGCTATGATAAAAAAATATAATGTACATTATATAATATATTATATATTTTTGCACGCATTGCCTTGCTCGCGCGTGATGATGATATTATGTGTATTGTAATTCTTCATTGATACGTGCAATTTTTAGCGGTATAATCAAATTTCACATATTTTGCAACGTCAGCATTTTCGATTCACATTTCATGGATTTTGTATATATCTAGCAGTTTTATTTCTGCACAAGATAGAACATAAGTATACATTTGTGTGACCCTGATTATTAATATATCTTATAAACAATTTTATATATGTACAAAAAGTTAAATTTTTATTGCTAAAGATTCAGTATTAAATAAATATTAATTAAAGTTTTCATTATTAAAAACATCGTGCAATAAAGTAAACATAAGCGTTATATTAAGTAAGCAAAACTACTTAATAATGGTGGGATAATAATGGTGTGTGTGTGCTTTCCTGATGTATAAGGCAAAAGAAACATATCAAAGATTAATGTAATAATTAAGTACTCTAATTATATTAAAGCAAAATTATATAATAAGAAAAAGAAAAATGAAAAGATTATCAGTGAAAAAATATTTTTAATAACATCTATTTATATAGATAGTATATAATAAATAAATTGCATATAACAAACCTGAAATGCACCCAAATATTAACAATAATGACACTAACAATATCCAATAATATCTTGTAGTTGTCATCATCCATTCACAAATTTACTAAGTTTAACTCCAAAAATAGCACAGGGATTGGTCTCTGCTTTTATAAAATTTTGTTTCTATAAAATAACGAAACACACGAATAATTCTTTCAGTGAGATTTTTTTAGGATGAAAAGATACGATAAAGATGAAGACGGAGACTAGGTGAAGAAGGAAATTGGAAGAGGATGTCTCGGAGGGAGTTAACGTATATCAGAGAGGATGCAAAGGGTGACCTGGCATAAGATCGTGCAAGAGCAAACTGAGCCAGAAGTAACTCCCTCTCTGAGTTTCTATCAAACTCCCCACCATTCACCTTATACATAGGGTGTCCTGTTATCAATGCAAAGATGAATTGATGAAACTACTCTATTATAAAACAATCAAAAACGTGCCATAAAACTATGTTTGGTGTTTAGTTTCTAAACAATTAAATTTGTTTTATGTTAAATAAAAATTTATACATTGTATGTACCGGCTTGTGGTCAGTTACTGCCTTCCTTTTTGCATTTTCATCACCGGCAAAGAAAAGAATTTTGAACTTTATACATTGTTATCAAATTAAATGCAAAGTAATGAACAATCTAGAACAATCTATAAAAATATTTAAAAATACAACACAAGTATTTTCAACACAAGTAATAGATATATGCCGGTATAACCTTATACGAGGCTGGATTTTTATATAATATTGTAATATTTTTTGCATATTATTTATTTCATTTTGCCAACAGCACGAATAATGTTGGTTTTGAAACACAGTCTCAAGGTAAAGTCAAAATAGTACACATAATTAAATTGATAATTAATTTAGTATAAGTATAATACTAAATAATACTAAATTTAAACATCTTTTCGAAACAAATTGTAAAAAATTGTGTGCAAAATACAATTGTAAAGAATTTATTGCAAAAAATATACCTCAACCAGAGTTCGAATCTGGACTTTCCTACGTCGTGGTATTTATTGCAATAAACAGTAATGTTTAAAACAATTAAAAAATCAATTATTTTTAATTAATTTATATAGAAAAAAATATATATTTTTTATTATAAAACTTATAAAAATTAAAACTTTTTATTATTATATATCTTTGATAAGTTAAACACATACACGCACACACACACACACGCACGTAAGCATAACTTAAGAATCCTTACATGACATTCTGTACTTAAAAAAACAAAAACACAACAAGGTAATTGAAAAGATCCTAGCACAGTAGTTAAGGCGCAATAAACATATTTAAAATTATGGAGAAAAAATCGATTCTTTATTCTAATCATTTTTTTTTCTTTTTACATTTCAATCCGTTTTTGTATCCTTTTCAGTGATACACTAAAAACGAATATTCTAAACGTTGTAAAATAAGTAACTGTTTGTCGTTCAAAATCATCAAAAAGATATATTGAGTCTCGGTGCATAGTAAGTTCCTCATCGGTTTCAACCATTGTGAGACATACCCTCCTGTATAAAAAAGGGAAATTAAGTCACTGATAAAGAAAATAGTAGCAAGAAAGGAACTTACCAAATGGAGAAATACATTAAGAAACCAGAAACGACAAAAATATATAGTTATTTATTGCAGACCCAGATAGCACATGGAATGCAAAAAGAATTTTTTTTGTATTCCTAATTTCAAAAAAGAATTCAATTTTTATCCCATTTCTGTTCGCAAAGAATTCAAGAAAGTGTTTTAAAAGAATTTACTTTTATGTCACTAAAAGTGAGTTCATCTACGATACCAAAAAAAGAATTCATTTCTTTAGTAATAAGAATTCTAAATGAATCAAGAGACGCGGTAGTGTCAGGCCATGTTCAATGAGACGCTACAACCCATAAAACATTAAAATATACTTAGTATATACACTGTACGTACATTTATGTATACTGTATATTCTGTGTATATACATTCTTGATAGAATTAACATACATAGGATGTGAAATACACGTGCAAATGTAACCGGAAAGATATACATAGAAGATCCATGGTACATATATATGTACATGATTAGTACATGCAATGTATATACACTTTGTCCATACTTTCTATACATACATTCTTCATACATATATGTACATGTATATACTTCCTATATATACAGTCTTCATATACATATATGTATATGAAGTATCTACCATGTATATATGTTCTTCATACATATATGTACACTGCTCGTCATTAACTTGTTCCATTTTTCTAGCGAGTTTATAGAATGTCCCTTACGGAAAAAACACTCAAAAAGACACTCAAAGTAACACTCAATTTGAGTATTATTTCGGACACTCAACTTGAGAGTGACACTCAACTTGAGTGTCAATTTGAGTGTTAGGGCCTATCCAGACAAACTTGCATAGTCGCATAAACGTATGCATAAAGAAATTGGTTCATTTCCTTATGCATTTGTTTGTGGACCAATCAATTTCTTTAAACATACGTTTATGCGATTATGCAAGTTTGTCTGGATAGGCCCTTACTCTCAACTTGAATCAACTTTATGACACGTGAAAGAGTTTTAGTCATAATTGTAAGGCTGTAAGCAAATCAAACGATTAAAAAAAATGTAATTAAAAATGTAATTCAAACTTATCATATATAATAATGAATATTAGTAAATATTACACAATACATAACAGTATTGTGATAAATATATGAATGAAACGTATAATATTCTGATATGAATTGTAGTATAATGATTATGCAGAAAGCAGTGTTATTATAAGAACGCAATACGGCATATAACGTACAGAATATATTATTTGTTATATAAACAATGAGTAGCATGTAAGAACTTATCTTATGATGTAATTACTTATCTTATGAACTCATCTAGGAAGGGCACAGATATAGAATGTTCGTATAGCTCGAGAGATGACTTATTGTGTGCTTGTGAGATCCAACGAATGTAAAATGGCCTTTCTTTCACTTAGCGAGGATGCGCATCCATGTATATGTGAGACACTGATCTCTATGTGCTTATGAGACACCGATATATATGTGCTTGTGTAGCACTATCACTTGTATGCTTGTGAAGCACCAATACTTATGTGCTTGTGAGGCACCAATACTTAAATGCTTGTGAGACACTAATACTTAAGTGCTTGTGAGACACTAACAATTATGTGCTTATTGCACAATTACAAATCACTCAACTTATTTGTACAACTTGAAAAGAAGGATTCCTTTACTTAAGGATTAACACGCGAGACGTCTCGTGGTCGAACAGATACTGAATGTGTCGCTAACTGCTCAGACAATTTAAAATCGTTAATCACACTTGAGTTTAAACACTTAATCATTGGGTGTACATACTCAACCTTTAAAGCATACACTCAATTTTGAGTATAAATACTCAATATTTGAGTGTCCACACTCAATGTTCGAGTGTAAATTCTCAAGCTTCAGTGCAAACGCTCAAAATTTGAGTATAACACCCAAATATAAGAGTAAACTCCCAAAATTAAGTGTGTAAACACTCAATATTTCAGTGTTTTTTCCGTAAGGGGTGTTACATATCCTATATAGGTTATTTCATAAAATAACAAAAGATTAATAACATAATATACACTTTTTTTAATTATTTGCTTTTGTTATAAGACAAATATTTATTAAACATATATATATATATATATATATATATACAGGGTGAGGAAAAAGTATGGAAACCCTTAAATATCTCGGAAAGAAGTTTTCCCAAAAAATGCTTTAAATAAAAGTTTCATGGCTTGAAGGATGCCATCAGATGGTGACAATGATTTGAACTTGAAGAGTCATTTGAAGGTCACGTGAAGGTCACCGTCAATTTCTTAAATGGAACTTTCTAATTTTTATTGCATATTCTTATAATTTATCTCGAGAGTTTTCCAAAACATTATAATAAAGTACTTTTACATTAAGTATTTTCCGGAGTTATAAGGCTTGAAATAATTTCTTAATTTTACATAAACCATAAAATATCTCGTAAAATATTCACCTTTCGATGACCTTACCTCAATACTTCTATGCACAGAATAATGAGAGGAATCAATTGGTGTAAAGAAAACACATAGTTGTTTTTAAGAAAAAATATGTAATTTGTCTTAACTAACATTATATTATTGCATATCGTTAGACGAAAGGAATATCAGCAATATCATCATCATTACGTCAATTAAATATTTTTGAATTTTAATATCTTTTTTACATATTTGTAACACGATTTGTAACGCCTTGTTGTTGAAGAAGTAAACAAGATAAGAAATAATTAAAAATAATTAGTTTTTTCTTACATTATTGCATATCATTAGGCGAAGAGAAAAACAAGACAAGAAATAATTAGTTTTTTATTGCATAGTGTTAAACGAAGAGGAATATCATCATCAACGTCAATACGTCATCAACGTTAAACATTTTTCATTTTGCCACGTGTATTTTTTATTTTGCCAATATAAATCACAAATAGCATATATAATTCTGCTCTTTGAACTCTATTTCTATAATTAACTTATTTATCTTATAACTTATTTTATCTTGTTGCTTTCGATATCAAATATTCTAATGTTAGAATGTAAGAAGTTAGAATACTAACGTGCTGGAAAATAATACAACTTTTTTCTCTTCTGTAATTCTCTTATTTCTTTTATCTCTTAACATTTCTCTCGATGACCAAGTATAACATACACTATATGCACAATTAAATTTTATTAAGATAAATATTATTTTGAATGTGTGTGATCAACATGTTTTTGTTATTTATTTAAAAAGCCCTAAGTCTGTTTATTAATTATCAATACTAAATAATTACAGTTTATAAAAATACTAAAACGCAGAATAAAATAAAATCGTTATAACTGTCAAAAAAAAGCTTTATATTTTTTAAAATTATGTGTCAAAACTAAATCCACACACAAAATTTATATTATTTTATTTACAATTTAAAATTTGGTGTGTGTGTGTGTGTGTGTGTGTGTGTGTGTGTGTGTGTGTGTGTGTGTGTGTGTGTGTGTGTGTGTGTGTGTGTACATTATAGTTATAATAGTTCCATTTGGCACTCATAACGCTCATGAGAATCATTCATCTTTGTTTAACAATTGTTAAACAACAAAGATGAAATAATTCAAAGAAACATACCTTTTATTACAATTTCACATGATAATTTATATATTACATAATATATATATAATATATATTCGAATACTACAATTCAAATACTACTAAAATTCAATTTTTTATGATAGAAATTATTTATAAGTACATTTCAAATTCTGCATTTATTCTAAAATTAACTAGTCGGAATTCGATTACTTTGCAAGTACAATGTATGATTTTTTATAAATATTACTCAAATCCAAAAAAAATGAAATTTGATTATTGGATTTGACTCGGATTTTTAATTACATATTAAATACATATTAAACTTTATTTCCTACATATAAATCTCATTCGACTTAAGAAAAGATTTTTCAAATACTTAATAATCACGGCGAATTAGTAAAAACATGTTTTAATTTTATTCAGTTGTAACTCGTTGTAACTCGTTCCACGTATAACGTCATCTTAATTATACAGAAAATCTGTATCACATGTATAATCTGTGAATAATTACCATTCGATCGAGATATAATTATATAAAATCTCTATAGTTTGCTTGTCCAATTGAGATTTAAAAGAAAAAAAAGATCTATCGATTCTTCTTATTGATTTTCTTACCGATAACATTGTTCAATAAAAAAGACGACCTTCGATCTTGTTTATATTGAATAGTGCACAGTAGACTATATACTTATTTGTACCATAAATCATGCAATAGAAAAAACAATGTTAATAATAAAATATTACATTATACTTATAATAAAATACTGTAGTGTTTTTATTTATTGTTATTAAATAAAGATGTTGATTTATATTAAAAAACAACTATTTGTCTTTAATCAATTTTTCTTGTCGTACTTAACATTTTTCAGAGAAGGAGTTGATTACTTGCCGAGATGTCTTGTGGTTTTTAGTCTTTTGTGGTTTTGCCATTAATTATATGCTGCGATTAAACTTGAATCTCTCCATCGTCGCAATGGTGATACCACATCCGAAATCTGCGGCAGTCGCGCAGTGCAACATACAGAACAGTACGTTAACTGTTGATGTTTGGGTCAACAAAATGTCTTGGGATGACAACGTTTCCTTTCCGATTATGATGTCATCCTTCACAAATGTTACGGTATCGTGGAGATAATCTCGTCAAAGACTTTATTCTTTCTTATTCTTCAGCGAATAAAATTCGGATGTGTTTTTCACATGTAATATTAATTTTAATTTTTGTTTGTAAAATAGCGTTTTGACATTTTCTTATTTCACGGTTTTGTTCAGTATAAAGATTGATTCGCTTGGAACCAGTACGAGCAAGGACTGACGTTGGGTGCCTACTACTGGTTGCACTGGATATCGCAGCTTCCTGGTGGTCTCAACCAATCAGAATCCTTTATTTCTATCCTGTCTCAGAAAATGAAGAATTCTGATTGGTTGATTCTCTTATGCATATGCGTTATGCGTTTATGCAAAAGTGTGTGGTTCCCGATGATTCTTTAGGGCTATCGCACACAAAATGCATAGCGTTGCATAAACATAACATAAGACCGCTGGACCAATGCGCATCTTATGTAAATCAATATGGCGACTTTTTTTTAGGTGTTTATTGGTCCAGCGGTCTTATGTTATGTTTATGCAACGCTATGCATTTTGTGTGCGATAGCCCTTACATTTACGAGCGAACTTTCTTTTGTCTTTCTATTATAATAAAGATCCCTTTCGTTAACACGTGTGTATATCAATTAAGTGAAGGACAATCCTACATATATACATATATATGTTATATTATACATATACAGTAAAGTATATACATCTGTATCTACATTTCACACACACTGTACATACATAAAGTGTATGTACATATAAAATACATCATTGAATATACCTCTTACATATTGTAATGTATATTCGAATTATGTATAAGAAAAATATGTATTTAGAGATTATAAAACGTATGTATATATGATGTACAGCAATGTATATACATATTACATACAATAAAGTATATAAAAACTATGTATCTACATTTTATACACACTGTACATATATAAACTGTATGTATATGTTAAGATAAAGACGTGAATTTGCGGGTGGCAGGCGGCAGGAAAAGGATGGCGACAAGACTTAGAGAAATAGATGGACTTTTATTACAATTACATAAGACAAGGTTAAGTGATTAAGACTCGATAGGTAATTACCCTGGATTTACGGATCCTGTTATTCGCTGAAAATAAAGATAATTACTATGTTAACGTTAAATGGATGAGTCATATCATGACTGTGATAAACCAAAAAAAGCGTGAACCTCCTAACGGCCCGAGCGTAACTTCGGAAGGGACCGTTAAGGAAGGATAGATCGTTTTTCACTCAGACAACGCGGATGCCAGCGAACTTCTGGTGATTCCTTTAGATGCTCAAGAGGACGACAGGTAAAAATGTAATTCGTAGGACGCCCTCACTGGCTCGAGAGCGTTCTTCAGGGGAGCCGGTGGGCCCCAGCGGGAGAGACATAGACGGCAAGCGTGAAAAAACGTATGACGTCGTAACCGGCTCGAGAGCGTTCTACCGGGGAGCCAGTTTGCTTCAGCGGGGGAAACAGAGAATTTCAAGACGCTTGCGATCAACAGAAATGGGTACCGCACTCTTCCCAGCTCGCGGATGGACGGGGGGGGGAGCTGGGGGAAGTGGGTCGAGGTAAACCTGCGCAATACCGCACGGAAGAGAGTTTCGGTCAGTTCCTGGGAACCGAGGCGCCTTAAGTCCGATAATCCTCAAGTTTGGGCCTTGGATGCAATCCGAGGGTTCTCCAGACAGGTTGAGAGCGGTTTCCGAGGATGGAAGGACAATGTCGGGTAGGCTTCCAAACCGTTGCTGCTTGAGGTCGTGGTTTGCGATGCGAGATCCGTCCCGTGTCGAGGCGAGTCACTAACCGAATGAAGCGAGGAGAAGAAGCGCACGTCCGCGAGTCGCCGAGAGCGCCACGCTCATTGGTTAAGGCCGCTCGCGGTTCACGACCGCGTACGATTGGTCGTGAGTCCATCGGCGGAGGCGCAAGATTTAAACATTCCGCCCGCCTTGTCAACGTAGGTTGACAATCAAGAGAAGTAGTTAATCCGAAACTGGCAGCGGGCAGATCTTCGTAATAGGCCGTTTGAGAGTAGAGGTCTGCGTCCGAACGGTGACGACGCGTACATGCCCATCCTTTCCGGGATGCGTTTCCAAAATTCGACCCAGAGGCCATTTGGAAGGTGGGTATCGCTCGTCGACCACAAGCACGAGAGTGCCGGTTTTTATTGGCTCCGAGGTCTGCTTCCATTTGTAGGTCGACAGGTGCCGTTGTAAATAGTCCTTCTGCCAGTGATGCCAAAAGCTCTCAACGGTCTTAGTGATTAACTGCCAGCGAGACAAGCGGGAAACAGGTAGGTCCATGAGGGGGGTTGTTGGTACCGAAGCCAGAGTATCTCCAATGAGGAAGTGAGCGGGAGTAAGAGCGGTGAGATCGTCCGGATCCTCCGTCAGTGGACACAACGGCCGAGAGTTGAGAACAGCCTCAATTTGAACCAATAGAGTGTTCATTTCTTCGTACGTGAGTAGCTGGCTGCCCATGACGCGCCGCAGGTGATATTTTACTGACTTTACTCCGGCCTCCCACTTTCCTCCAAAATGAGGAGAGCCGGGGGGGATGAACCGCCATTGCGTGCCGTCCTTTGCCAGTAAATTCGCTAGTTTGTTGGTTTCGTCGGTAGCGGAGAGAAAGGAACTTTTGAGGTCGGAATCTGCTCCCTTAAAATTTGTTCCGCAGTCGCTAAGTAGGGAGGCGCAGATTCCCCGTCTGCCTACAAATCTCTTGTAGGCGGCGAGAAATGCGTCTGTGGAATAATCTGTTACAACTTCGAGGTGGGCGGCAGAGGTGGAAAGACACACAAACAAGGCGATGTATCCCTTGTAAGTTCGAGGATTTCGTCCGCGCCAGGTTTTCAATAGAAATGGGCCTGCATAGTCAACGCCTGAATGCAGGAACGGGCGAGAAGGAGTAACCCTCTCCGGGGGTAATTGCCCCATGATCTGCTGCACGCGCTTCTGCCGGTAACGGGCGCATCGAACGCATTTGAGAATGTAAGATCGAACGGGTGCTCGTCCGCCAATAATCCAGTATTCTGTACGCAATACGGCCAGAGTGACCTGGGTGCCTCCATGTAAGGTGCGAAGATGTGCATCTGAAATGATTAAGGACGTTAAAACTGACTTTCGCGGAAGGATAGATGGATGTCTGGCCGAAGAGGACAGCGGTGCCTGCTGAAGGCGACCTCCCACTCTAAGCGACCCATTAGAGTCGAGAAATGGTGTGAGGCGTGAAAGCGGGCTGGTCTTTGGCAGTGCTTTCCGCTCGGCGATCAGGGCAATTTCGTGAGAAAAGACCTCCTGCTGTGTTTTCTTAACCCAGTAGGATTTGGCTGAATTAAGCTCATGTGGGGTCAGTGGCGTAGTAATGGGCGTCTTGCGGGATCCGTTAAATTTCTTCACCGCTCGGATGCACATACAGGTGATTCGTAGCAACCGAGTGAGATTAGAATATCTGTGGATTAACTCCCAGGGACTTTTGGAGTCGTCGACGGTGAGGAGCACCTGCGTTGATCGCTCTTCCAGTGGCTCATTGGTGGGTAAGACCGTGGGCTCTGTGGGCCACCTGGAATTCTCGTCAGACAGCCATGGAGGCCCAACCCACCAGAGCGCCTGTTGTTGGAGTTGAGACGGCGTCAAGCCTCGAGTTCCGCAGTCCGCGGGGTTTTCCTTGCCGGGAACATATTTCCACACGGCATGTGGTAAACCTTCGTGTATGTAACATACCCGGTTGTGTACGAAGTCCTTCCACCGGGAAGGATGGTTATTGATCCAAGTGTGTACAATGGAAGAATCAGTCCATAAGATGACAGGAGCCGGTATAGTTCGTAAGATCCTTAGAACTCGAGCCACTAGCTTGGTTAACATGACGGCTCCGGTTAACTCCAGGCGTGGGATCGTCATTTTCTTCAGAGGAGCGACCTTGGTTTTTGAGCACATCAATTGAGAGTGGCCTCGTCCCGTGGAATTGAGCGCCCGGACATAGATGACTGCGCAGATGGCTAGTTGGGAGGCGTCGCAAAATCCGTGGATTTCGAATGGTTGTCCTGAGGTGATATTTAACCATCGAGGGAATGATAAGCTTGGGATGTCGGTCATCTCCGCCTGGAACTTCGTCCACTTAGTAACTGCTGAGACGGGGAGAGGATCATCCCAGCCCAATTTTATAGCCCAGAGCTCTTGCATAAATATCTTCGCAGTTATGATAATAGGGCTGAGTAACCCGAGAGGGTCGAAAATTTTCGCGATTAGGGACAAAACGATTCGCTTGGTTACCGTTGAAGGTTGAGATCCAGATATGGAAAAGTGAAATCGGTCAGTTGTCGAATTCCAGCACAAGCCGAGTATGTGAATGCTATTTGACTCATCGAATAAGGTTGAGGGCGGCTCCTGATTGGAATCCAGGCAGAGATCAGAAAAAATGGCCGTTGGAGGTCCATTTCTGGAGGGGAAACCCGCCCGCCTTGCAGAGTGAATTGACGTGGGCAACCATCTGTTGAGTGTCAGAAATCGAATCGGCTCCTCCGAATATGTCGTCGACATAGCGTCCGTAAGTGAGCGGTGCAATGGCCAGAGGGTAGTGGTGTCCTTCGTCTTCCACTAGTTGATGGATGGTGCGGAGAGCTAGAAACGGAGCGCAAGATAGTCCATAAGTAACAGTGGTGAGTTGATAGGTCGAGACGTCGAAGGCGTGATTGACCCAAAGGATGCGCTGAAAACGCCAGTCGTCAGGTTTCACTCGTATTTGTCGGTACATCTTTTCGATGTCACATGAAAATACGTATCGAAACTGACGAAACCAAATGAGAACATCGCAAACGTCATTTTGTAGTTTGGCCCCTGTGTGGAGCAGGTCATTGAGGGATCTCCACTGGTTGTACGACTCGACCCATTAAAAACCACTCTAAGTTTGGTAGTAAGACTATTAGCTCGGATTATCCCGTGATGCGGTAGGTAACAGGAGATATCAGGCTCAACTTCGAAATCGGGTACCGGTATCATGTGGGCGAGCCGTTCATATTCGCTCAAGAACTCTTGGTAGGCAGTGGCGTAAGCCGCGTCCGAATCTAGTTTCTTCCTCAGACTGTTCATGATGCGCAACGCTCTGGAGCGGGACTCTCCAAGCTCAGTCACCGGTTTCTTAAAGGGAAGGCTCACTACGTAACGTCCATTTGGCTCTCGGGTATGAGTCGTCTTGAAGTGAGACTCACACTCTTGCTCGGAGGTGGATAATGTTGAGGAGGAGGTTGGAGAAACCTCTTCTAGTTCCCAAAATTGTTGTAACAATTGGTGGAGGTCTCGATCGATTGCCACGTGATATCCTTGGAGCGAATGACCGTGAGGTTGACTGCCGACAGGACCTGAAATGATCCACCCGAGTCGCGTTCGCTGTGCTATTGGCGAGTTTTCACCTCCCTTGATTAGTCCGTCCTCGATTATTTGGTTGTATGTATCCGCGCCTAAGAGCACGTCAATCCGTCCCGGCCTTTTGTAATTAGAATCGGCCAATACAAGGCTGTCAAGATGAGGCCAAGATGAGGTTTGAAAGTTTGTAGACGGCAGAGGAGACGTAAGCTGGGGAAGGATGTGAGCAGAGATTGGTAACTGGGTGTTATCAAAGTGCGAACGCAAGGTGAAATGCGTAACTCCTCTGGTTTGATTGGCTCGTTGACCGCCGAGTCCTGTTAGGGGGATGGATGACGAAGTGCGAGGAAGATGAAGTCTTTGCACGACTCGTTCCGTGATTAGAGTGATTTCAGACCCGGGATCGATGAGTGCGCGAATCTTAAGAGTGTCTCCATTGGGGGATATGACGACAGCTTGTGCGGTGGCGAGGAGGACTCCGGAATGACCACGGTCGGGCTGGAAAGAGGCGTGAAGCACCTGGGTGTCCCGAGCACTCGAGGTTGTCGTGCTTGACGTCGAAGGGGTGGAACTAATCGGATCTTTCTTTGATGGTTCGTTTTCATGAGTAGAGGAGTGATGTCGTTTTCCGCAGGTTAAACAACGCCGAGTACTACGGCAGGCGGACACCCGATGAGAGCCAAGACAATTGTAGCACAAGCGGCGCCGTTTGATTAGCTCAAGTCGCAGCGGAACGGATTTAGCTTTATACTGAGGACAGTTGCCGAGATAGTGTGCTTCTGAGCAGAGTGTGCATGAGTCAGGCTTATTGAAGTGCGTCTCCTTGCCCTTCCCTTGATAGTGGGCCTTGGCTCCCCCTTGAGCTCCAGAAGGCTCTGCTTTTCCAGGGTGCCTAGAGTGTTCAAACGCTTGGAGGGCGCGTAACCTGGTGATTAAAAACTCGGTAAATTGTCTCCAGGTTGGCGGTTCCGTGGATGAGCCGAGATACTGTTCCCATGCTTTCACGGACTCGGAATCCAGGCGTTCTACGGCTATAAAAACAAGAAAATCATCGTGGTACTGCACGGGCCGCTTGAGAGTTTCTAGAGTCCTATGGATCTGCATGATGTTCGTGTAGAGAGTCTCCAACTCCTTAGCTGATTCTTTATTCATCCGCTTAAGATTAAACAGTGAGTGCAGAGTGGACTTCAGCAGCATCCTTTTGTTTTCGTGAAAAGTGACGAGCGCGTCCCATGATTTCTGAAAATTGTCCGCCGTGAGTGTAGTGTTTTTCAGCAGATGAGCAGCGGATCCCGATAGGCTGGTCTTCAGATATTGTAGTTTCTCGACGGATGACAGGGTTGGGTGAGCTAGAATCAAAGAGCTAAAAAGATCTTTAAACGAAAGCCAGTCAGCCGGCGACCCGTTAAATTTTGGGAGATCGATGCGTGGTAAACGCGCGTGGTGAAGATATACCGGCATGGAAGCATTGTGAGACGACGGCGGAGGTTCGTTCGTACTGTCCGAATCATGCTCGAGCAAGGCTGTCATCCGTTCCAACGATTCGAGATAAGAGTCACGAGTGCTTAGAAACAGATTCTCAGTAAAGTACGTATTGCTCTTGATGAGAATTTTATCTTCATAGTTAAGTTTGGATACGGCGAGAATAATCGCGTCGTTAATAAGAGAGAACTTCTCCCAATTCTCCCTTAATTCGGCTACGTGTGAGTTTACTGTGAGGTTAGTGATACTCGTAGAACCGACTCTAGTGAGATTCTCTACTGAGTGAGTGATTAGTTCGCGGAGGGCTTGTTGTTGGTCGATACGACTCTCTATATGAGAGATCCTCATCCTGACGACCGCCCGCCGAATCCGGCTCGAAGGACCAAATGTTAAGATAAAGACGTGAATTTGCGGGTGGCAGGCGGCAGGAAAAGGATGGCGACAAGACTTAGAGAAATAGATGGACTTTTATTACAATTACATAAGACAAGGTTAAGTGATTAAGACTCGATAGGTAATTACCCTGGATTTACGGATCCTGTTATTCGCTGAAAATAAAGATAATTACTATGTTAACGTTAAATGGATGAGTCATATCATGACTGTGATAAACCAAAAAAAGCGTGAACCTCCTAACGGCCCGAGCGTAACTTCGGAAGGGACCGTTAAGGAAGGATAGATCGTTTTTCACTCAGACAACGCGGATGCCAGCGAACTTCTGGTGATTCCTTTAGATGCTCAAGAGGACGACAGGTAAAAATGTAATTCGTAGGACGCCCTCACCGGCTCGAGAGCGTTCTTCAGGGGAGCCGGTGGGCCCCAGCGGGAGAGACATAGACGGCAAGCGTGAAAAAACGTATGACGTCGTAACCGGCTCGAGAGCGTTCTACCGGGGAGCCAGTTTGCTTCAGCGGGGGAAACAGAGAATTTCAAGACGCTTGCGATCAACAGAAATGGGTACCGCACTCTTCCCAGCTCGCGGATGGACGGGGGGGGGAGCTGGGGGAAGTGGGTCGAGGTAAACCTGCGCAATACCGCACGGAAGAGAGTTTCGGTCAGTTCCTGGGAACCGAGGCGCCTTAAGTCCGATAATCCTCAAGTTTGGGCCTTGGATGCAATCCGAGGGTTCTCCAGACAGGTTGAGAGCGGTTTCCGAGGATGGAAGGACAATGTCGGGTAGGCTTCCAAACCGTTGCTGCTTGAGGTCGTGGTTTGCGATGCGAGATCCGTCCCGTGTCGAGGCGAGTCACTAACCGAATGAAGCGAGGAGAAGAAGCGCACGTCCGCGAGTCGCCGAGAGCGCCACGCTCATTGGTTAAGGCCGCTCGCGGTTCACGACCGCGTACGATTGGTCGTGAGTCCATCGGCGGAGGCGCAAGATTTAAACAGTATATATAAAATACATCAATGAATATACATTATACATATTGTAGTGTATATCCAAATCATGTATATAAGATGTATTAACATACAACATACAAGATATTATTTTCATGTTATGGAAGTAAGTTGTATATTCATAGAATATCTAATGTTATATGCGAAGTCTCTTATCCCGCACCCTTAAAGTCGACTTTTTGGGGGTACAGAACTATTAAAATATAAAAAATTTTGAAATGCATGTAACATATTCTGAAAGGTGCCATCGCCACGAGTAAATTAAGCCAAAAAAATCGGTCAAGCCGTTCTGGATATACAAACGGTCAAAAAGTGATGTTTTTCATGAAAAATTTTTGTTCTCTGTCCGCAGTCATGTATGTACTTCTCTTCTCTCTTACCTTTCACTCACACCTTCCCCAACTTCCACTCACCCTCCCCTCCCCTCATTTCCCTTTCTCACCACGCCCCCCTTCCTCCCTCCCCTCCCCCTCTCTATTTTTTCATTTTTTTCGCTTTTCTTACACTTTTTCATCATCTTTCACCCCCTCTCACTCTCTCACACCCTTTCTGGTGTAATTACCATTTATTAAAAATTTTCAAAAACCACCCCTCGAGGGTGAAATTTAATATCTCAAAAACAGTACATTGAAAAAATACGGTACTTGTGTCGTTAATTAACATTTCTTATGGGGTTAATTTACTGCTCAATAAAAATTTTCAAAAACCACCCCTTGGGGGTAAAATTTAATATCTCGGAAACGGTGCATTGTAAAAATATGAGACATGTGCCGTTAATTAAGGTTTCTTATGGGGTCAATTTACCATTTATTAAAAATTTTCAAAAACCACCCCTTGGGTGTGAAATTTAAGATTTCGGAAACGGTGCATCGCAAAAATACGGAGCCTGTGTTATTAATTAAGGTTTTTTATGGGGTTAATTTACCATTTATTAAAAATTTTCAAAAATTATCCCTTGGGGGTGAAATGTAATGTCTTGAAAACGGTGCATCGCAAAAATATGAGACATGTGCCGTTAATTTAGGTTTCTTATGGGGTCAATTTATCATTTATTAAAAATTTTCAAAACCCCCCCTTGGGGGTAAAATTTAATATCTCGGAAACGGTGCATCGCAAAAATACGGGATCTGTTTCGTTAATTAAGGTTTCTTATGGAGTTAATTTACCATTTATTAAAAATTTTCAAATACACTAATGTAATAATAAAATTTAATTGAATTTACCGCTTAATCTCTCGTTCTAATGTAAATATTTAATAAAATATTCCATTTACTTACTATTTGTATAATAATTTATATAATAATAAAATTTATGTTAATTGAATTTATCGCTTAATCTTTCGTTCTAATGTAGATATTTAATAAAATATTCAATTTACTTACTAAGTAAAATTTATAACATTGTCCTTTAACTTCAAAAAATTCTAAGTTTTTAAATAAACCTAATAAATAAAATTGAAAGTGATAATAAATATTTTCTCAATTTTTGATCTCTCTATACTAAACGATAAGAAATTAATCCTAATCCATCTCATCCAAATAAAATTTTAAATAAATTAGGTCTAATGATTATTAATATTATAGACATAATCTTAAATAAAATATTAATATAAATACTAAAACTATTAAAAATAAATAATATTTATAATAATAATTTAAGATAAATTAAACTATTGAAATTGATCATTTTGGTCATTAAATTTTATTTTTCAAATCCGGAACATTATAACAATTAATCGCCTGCTCTGACGCTGTACGAAGACTACCGTAAGCGCCGAAATAAAATATCGGCTGCTCTGGCACTGTATTAAGGCTGCCTATTACGTGTCCAAACAAAAATGCGATAGCTGCAATAGCGCTGAAATCGAGCTTGCTTTAGGAGCACAATTAAAAAAATTTGGAGTGCTCTGCTTATAAAAGATATCCCAGAGACGATTAATTTGTGTATTAGTTATATATTTAAAAATATTTTATACCAGATGTAGTTTGCACCAGACGTAATGATCGTGTTAAAATCGGAGAGACGAATAAAATATATGGTTGCGTGCTCACAAGAATGGGCGATGGAGGAGCTCATTCTTTGTTTTCAATATTATTATAAATTCATTCTGTTGCAGTTGAAATAAATATGTAACGTATCGCACATATTTATTACAATTATATAAACATTTACATATACAATTAAAATTATATATATAATATACAATAAAAGCAGACACATCTATATTATACTGTCATCGACACGCTTAGATACATACACAGGATGGGACAAAAGTGTGGATATACCCGAATATTTTATAAAAGTTGTATTTTAGAAGAAAATGTTTCAGACGAAAGGGTTTAGAAAGGGTTTAGAAAGATCTATTCACTGATCTCATCCGTTTAATATTGGGTGGCGTCCCTAAACTTAGGTCAAGATCACATCGATATTTTTAAATGGAACACTCTATTTTTTATTTTAAAATCTAATAGCTGGTGTCAAGAGCTTCTCAAAACACTATAATAAAGTTATTTTATTAAGTATTCCATTCGAAAGCCATGAATATTGATATTTCATTAAGTATTTTTTATTTCATTAAGTTCAGTATTTCATTAAGTTATTTCATTAAGTATTTTATTAAGTTTTTCATTAAGTATTTTCCGAATTATAAAGCTCCAAAGCTTTGTAGTACTTTGATATAAAATACCAAATATTTCGTAAAATATCTAGTTTTCGGTAGGTCTTACCTTAATACTTTTATGCACAAAATAATAAGACAAAACTATTGGTGCAAAGAATATAGTTATCCTTAAAGAAAAATACGCAATTGCATATTGCAAATAGCATAACTTTTTTTAAACTTTGCGTTTTTTTTGCACCAATTGATTCATATATTTGTACTCTAAAAAGTAAGTGATATCCCAAAAAATCATAAATGAAAAGGTCATGTTCAAAAATAGACCCTCAAGAATTTGAATTTTTACAAATTTAAATGATTATCTAATAATATATCACCATGAAAAGTAACTGATATATTATACAAGGTGCCAGTTCAAAGTGAACATACATAAAGTGTATATTAACCCATTAAATCCTGAGCCGAATCCAGGATAGATAGCGTGAAACTAATTATTGGATATTTGCCATGGCTAAAAAAAAAATTACCCGTGTTTTTTCTTTTGTCGATTGCAATTGTTTATAACAAATTGTTTAAACAAATAGATACAAATTTCCGAATTTCGAAAAACTAAAAGCGGCAATCGATTCTACGGGAAAAACCATGAAAAAAACCTTAGTAACATTTTTTCATTAGGTTGCAAAAAATGTTTAATTTTTGTAAGCAAGTGCTTATCTGTGACACTTTTAGACAGAGCTGATGTTAGTGTAAATTTTTTTTTTGTATTCTTACTCGTTTGGATCGATTATTCTTTTTTTTCATGATTTTTTTCATGACTTTTATCAGCATAATCGTCACAGGGACTATCATTGTAAGCACCATTTTTCCAATCATAAATATGATTAGGCTCGAGTAATTTTTGTGTAGCAGTATAATTACTCCATATATGTTCATAAGAACCTCGAGGAAGTTGACGAGACGCGATATTTTCATCTGAATCGCTATCAGAGTCTCTATCAGAGCCCTCATCATCACTTGGAATAAATGCTACATCAATGTGAGGGTCATAGTCGATGTTGTCTTCATCGACTAAATCAAGTAAGTCAAAAACTCTTCGCTCTGACATTGTGTACTACGAATGTACAAGAACAAAGCCAAAAAATAGTAAATGTGTATGAAAATATATGTACTCAATGAATAACGATAATTAGTATTGCTCACCGCTCTTTTGTGTACATAGAAACTAGTTTTTTCTTGCGAGACACAAAAAATGCGACACCATCTAGCAGCATAGTAAATGTACTAATTGTTTATACCGCGAATTCCGAATATATTCAAATGTTTATTTCTTTATAAAGATTTTACACAAACAATTTGGGCTCTGACAAAAAAATGTTACTAAGGTTTTTTTCATGGTTTTTCCCGTAGAATCGATTGCCGCTTTTAGTTTTTCGAAATTCGGAAATTTGTATCTATTTGTTTAAACAATTTGTTATAAACAATTGCAATCGACAAAAGAAAAAACACGGGTAATTTTTTTTTTAGCCATGGCAAATATCCAATAATTAGTTTCACGCTATCTATCCTGGATTCGGCTCAGGATTTAATGGGTTAACTAAATAAATTAATAAAATAAATAATATAATAAATTTAATAATATATTACCACGAAAAATAACTGATATGTTATTCAAGGTGCAAATTCAAAATTTTTTTATATTATTCATTCTTGATTCATTATTTCATCCTTGAGATATATATACTATATAAATTATATATTTTATTATTATATTAATTTAACAATATTTTAGAGTTTTTTCAAAAGTAGAGTTTTTTTCAAAAGTACAATTTTTAGATAATTTTTGTCGTAGATAATTAGAAGCGCGGACCCTAAAGCTTATATCTAACCTTCTTTTTAAATTTATATCTCTTGTATAAAATAAGTGAAATATCAATTCAATTGGCGCGTAAACAACTTCCGGAATTTGACTATATATAATGAATTGTCTTAACTCTTACTAGAAGAACTCTACCCGCGATACGACGCGAGCGCACCCCCTGCGATAACAGTCCCACCCGCCCCTACCAACAACGCACAGGCCCACGTGAAAGCAGTGAATCAAATCCAGAAATGGGGATGCTACTTTGACGGAAAAGATCCAGTGGTAATTTTGGAGCGGTTATATGAGCTTAAAGCTGCGTATCGACTGACCGATGACCAACATTAAGCGGCCTTCCCGAACTACTCAAGGGCGATGCCCTCTTATGGTTCAGAAATAACCACGACTAGTGGCTAGAGTGGAAGGATTTTGGCCGAGATTTCCAGGAATATTTCTGGCCGCGACGATATCGGCAAAAACTCGTGCGCGACATCCAAGCTACGGCTACAACGCCTAGAGGAGCCGTATCGGAAATTTGTCACCGAGTTAGTCACGACGATTGGCGGATGATAACGGCGAGCCGGGAGGTACTTCGGCGAAGACCAAATAAACATCTTGTATGAAAACATGTATCTACGGTTCAAGTTGCACGTGCTGCGGGAGAGCATCCGTCGAACCGGAGACTTACTTTGGCTGGTCGACGAGATAGAAAGCATAGAGGAACAATGCTAAACACGACAGTCAGAGACGAAAGCTGCCACCGTCGCCGCCGCCGCCACATATGATCGGCGCGAATGCTGTTAGCGATGTAAACAGCACAGGCATACCCGCTTCGATACTGCCGCCGGATACCGCGTAAATTTTACTCCCAATGTGGTAAAGGTGACATGCTCATGAGAGACTGTCACTCACCGACGGAAAACACCGACAGGACCAGGGAAAAAGCAGCCGCGCCCTAGCCCAAAGAATAAAATATACACCGCAACCGCACCTGATCGTTCACGTTCGACGTATAGAAATAGAGACATTATTGGATCGGAGTCCACATTCGTGAATTCCGACACCGCGCAAAAACTAGTTCAGATAGACTTCCCGGCTACCGCCGCTGACGGAAAAGTGCATTTAGCAAATGGAACTAATACGCCAATTTAGGGCATCGTCACCTGTACTGTCAGTATGTGCGACCGCAGAATGTACCACATTCCAAATCATGCCGACAACGCCATGCTGATCGGCATCGATCTATGGGCACGTACGCGGAGAAGCATACCGCACACAGATAATGCCCCACCACACCAAAGTGGCGACAACGGAACTAGCGGCAAGCACGAACACCGAAAAACAGAAAGAGTTCCTACAAACGGAATTCGAGCTGTTTCGCGACGTTCACGGATCAACGAACAAAATACAGCATGTCATCCGAGTTAAAGAGTCGCGTCCGATTAAACAAAGATACCGCCCGCGGAACTCGGCCATGTAGGCAATAATTGATGAAGAGATGGAAAAAATGCTACGAGAAAACATCATCGAGCCGTCCCGGGTATGGAGTTCACCCATAGTGATCTAAAGAAAAAGGATGGAAAACTAAAGTTCTGTATCAATTTCCGACGTGTCAACCAAGTCATCGAACCTGACGCCTATCCCTTTCCCCAGATAACCGCCACACTAGACAAATTAGTCGGGGAGCCTAGGGAGATATTTGATCACTAGATTTGAAGAACGAGTATTAGCAGATACTGTTGGCACTAGAGAGCCGTCCGATTACCGCGTTCACCATACCAGGTAAAGGGCTAATGCAGTTCCGCGTGATGCTATTTGGGTTACACTCCGCACCGGCTACGTTCCAGAGATTACTAGATACGGTGCTGGGACCAGAGCTGGAGCTGTACGTTTTTGTATATTTAGATGACATCATTATCTGCAACAGCACGTTCAAGCAGCGACGGTGACAAAGTCCGGAATGAAACGTCTGTACCACGAGGTATCTCAATGAACTGTCTGATTTGACAGACCGTCTGATTTGCGGGACCGGCCATTCTTTGATCACATTTACCTTTGCCACGGGTGGCTCATGTTGGTGGCATGTAACATCCCGAGCGGTTTTCTTTGTACGGCGTTGTGCGCTAGATAGTTCTGGCAATTTCGCACACATCGCGTGATTTCGCGGAATATGCTTGGCCAGTAATAGTGTGCCGCGATGCGTGTGATCGTTTTCGCGGTCCCCGTGTATCTTGCGGTAGGGTGATCATAATACCGAAACTGGATTTCAGCTCTGTCGTCTTTCAGGACACATTCTTTTCATACGTCCCTTAAAGACACCGGTGCGGTCTTTAAAGTCGAGTTGGTGCAGCATATATTTATATAGTTTCCCGTTCGTTATTCGGTAACCATGGATCTCGTCAGGCCACTGCTTCGATCAAAGAAAGGTTACACGTAGCTTCAATATGCAGAATAGATTCACGAAATGGATGGAAATCCAGCCACTCTGACGCACCACACCCGCAATCATACAGACGTTAACCGAAGCCATTATCCTAAGGCATGGCTGTCCGAAAGAGATACTCTCAGACAACAGGACGCAGTTAAAATCCGGGAAATTAACACGCGCAGGACATAGATATATGGCACAATTTTACATCGACATACGCACCGCAGTGTAGTAACCCGGTCGAACGAATGAATAGGACAATCGAGACGATAATGGCACGATACGTTAACCGCCAGCTCCTGGAACTAACACCTGACAAAAATTCAATTCGCAGTCGGTATTCCGCGGTGCACGACGCAACCGGCTTCACACGGCATATTTGAATTACGGGTGCGAACTACGCCGGCCGACAGAACCAGAGACACAGGGCAAGCCGACAACATCATCCGTATTAAGGTCTGTCTACATAAGCCGCAACACGTCAGACACAGTTCGGAGATGCAAAGAAAACGCACTACGTATTCGCATGACGCAAATCACATAAAAGGCTGTTATCTACATTAAACGCAGGATATAACGCGACTAAAACGCATCCAGCCAATCCAAACGTGAGACAAGAAGTTTATTTCTTATTAGTGAATCCTGTGCAATTCTAATACTAATTCTATTTACTGTTATTCTGGATTATTTGAAAAATGGATCAAAGCTGTCAAAACCATAATTATTTACTTTTTTTATTCTTGACATTAAATACAGCAGCAATAAGTTTGTTCTAGTCCATTGTAAAGAAGAAAAATATAAATATAAAAATATAAATTATGATAAACAGTCAAAAGAGAGAGAAACTATCAGAGAACAACCTAAGCTATTTATTATTACCAAATATATTTGTTTATTACCAAATATGTGCTTAAGAAAATTAAATTAATTAGAACCCCTTATCTGAACAAGAGGAATTAATGTAGCACCAATACACTGCCAAGCTAAATTTTTTGCTTGTTTATCTTTAAATTTTTGTGCCCTTAGCATATAAATATACAGGGTGGGCCATCGAAAAGGAAACAAACTGAATAACTCTTACAACTCCTACAAAAATGATTTTTCGAAAAAATGCAAAAACATGTCAATTATTATTGGAAGGGGGACATCTATTAACGTAAAACTCTTACCCTCAACTTCCACCCCCTAGGCGGGGGGTGGCAACCCTTAAAAATTTTAAACGGGAAGGGGGATCGAGTAATATATCATTGGAAAGGTCTCTCAATTCTCTATAATTCTACGTTTGATTTTTTAAATTTGATCGATTTGTTTAGAAGATACAGAGTGTTTTATCTAAAACAAATAAATCTTTATAATCTTTAACCAGGCCATTAATCGGTTGCAAGAGGTGTTCAAATCGTGTTAGTTAGCGTAGTAATTGTTTGAAATGTTGATCAACATCCAATAGAAATTCTTTTTAGTATAGTTTTTAGCAAGATCAGTACTTATCTAGTGTTTGCGACAAGTAAATTTCATAATTTGTTGTTTTGACATTATGGTTTATTCGATTGCAGAAAGGATCGAAATAATTGCATTTTATTTTGAAAATAATAAATGTGCTAACAAAACAGCTGAGCTGTTCAATCAAAGCATGCAAATAAGCATGTTAATCGTAAATACGTTTTGCAGTTAGTGGCAAAATTTAAACAGACGGATCTGTGATGTTCAGGAACTTGTGATGTTTTAAAATTCGTCGAATACTGGTTCGACTAATACCAGATACAGCAGACAATTGCCTTGTACTCAACGTAGGATCAGCAGCAACATGGCCTAAAATCGCTATTTCCACCGCTTCATTTCGTACAGGATTTTCAGCATTCCATTTTTTATTAACCACAGATCCTGTCTGTTTAAATTTTGCCACTAACTGCAAAACGTATTTACGATTGACAAGCTTATTTGCATGCCTTTGATTGAACAGCTCAGCTGTTTTGTTAGCACATTTATTATTTTCAAAATAAAGTGCAATTATTTCGATCCTTTCTGCAATCGAATAAACCATAATGTCAAAACAACGAATTATGAAATTTACTTGTCGCAAACACTAGATAAGTACTGATCTTGCTAAAAACTATACTAAAAAGAATTTCTATTGGATGTTGATCAACATTTCAAACAATTACTACGCTAACTAACACAATTTGAACACCTCTTGCAACCGATTAATGGCCTGGTTAAAGATTATAAAGATTATACCGTACGATCATTTTCTTTGCTAGTAGAAATTAAAACTCAAATGAAAGGGGACTAGTTGACGTCAAACTGGCATATAATTGGTGAGCTGCGAGCCGACTTGGTTTGTCAGACTTTCACCGCAGTGATTCACCAATTTTTTGAAATCTAAATTCGATTTCCATTTAGGGGTAAATAGATCTAAACTTATAAGATGAAGAATTTATTGCGAAAAATATTACCTCAGCCAGGATTCGAACCTGGAACTCCCCCATTCCGTGCGGGTGTCATACCAATTCGACCACCGAGGCATGTGATAATATTTATCGCAATAATAAGTATACTAAGAGAGACTCTTTCTCAGGCAGCGCCTCTAGTGAGAGACACCAAATTTTTAAGTCATTGGTGAGATATAACTATACCGTACGATCATTTTCTTTGCCAGTAGAAATTAAAACTCAAATGAAAGGGGACTAGTTGACGTCAAACTGGCATATAATTGGTGAGCTGCGAGCCGACTTGGTTTGTCAGACTTTCACCGCAGTGATTCACCAATTTTTTGAAATCTAAATTCAATGACTTAAAAATTTGGTGTCCCTCACTAGAGGCGCTGCCTGAGAAAGCGTCTCTCTTAGTATACTTATTATTGCGATAAATATTATCACATGCCTCGGTGGTCGAATTGGTATGACACCCGCACGGAATGGGGGAGTTCCAGGTTCGAATCCTGGCTGAGGTAATATTTTTCGCAATAAATTCTTCATCTTATAAGTTTAGATCTATTTACCCCTAAATGGAAATCGAATTTAGATTTCAAAAAATTGGTGAATCACTGCGGTGAAAGTCTGACAAACCAAGTCGGCTCGCAGCTCACCAATTATATGCCAGTTTGACGTCAACTAGTCCCCTTTCATTTGAGTTTTAATTTCTACTGGCAAAGAAAATGATCGTACGGTATAGTTATATCTCACCAATGACTTAAAAATTTGGTGTCCCTCACTAGAGGCGCTGCCTGAGAAAGCGTCTCTCTTATTGTTAGTATACTTAGTATACTTAGTATACTTACTGCGATATTATCACATGCCTCGGTGGTCGAATTGGTATGACACCCGCACGGAATGGGGGAGTTCCAGGTCTCGAATCCTGGCTGAGGTAATATTTTTCGCAATAAATTCTTCATCTTATAAGTTTAGATCTATTTACCCCTAAATGGAAATCGAATTTAGAAAGTCTGACAAACCAAGTCGGCTCGCAGCTCACCCATTATATGCCAGTTTGACGTCAACTAGTCCCTTTTCATTTGAATTATAAAGATTTATTTGTTTTAGATAAAACACTCTGTATCTTCTAAACAAATCGATCAAATTTAAAAAATCAAACGTAGAATTATAGAGAATTGAGAGACCTTTCCAATGATATATTACTCGACCCCCCTTCCCGTTTAAAATTTTTAAGGGTTGCCACCCCCCGCCTAGGAAGTGGAAGTTGAGGGTAAGAGTTTTACGTCAATAGATGTCCCCCTTCCAATAATAATTGACATGTTTTTGCATTTTTTCGAAAAATCATTTTTGTAAGAGTTATTCAGTTTGTTTCCTTTTCGATGGGCCACCCTGTATATATATATATATATATATAATATATATAATATATACATATACATATATATATATTACATATATATATATGTAATATAGATAAATATAAATAAATATTATTGCGCATCATTGAGATAACTTCTCTCGTCCTTTCTGAGGATGATTTCCAATATGGATTTACATTCATTTTTACTAAATTGCACTGAATTGATATCCACATGACTATGTTACACAGTAAACCAAAAATACTGAATAAAATTTTAAATTTTGCTCTTTATTTTTGGTTATTTTGTGATTGGTCGACGCAGTTACCGCAGCACAGAAAGTTGAAGTTAGTTCAACTCATCGCGTGTAGCCAATCTACGAATGCGGGCACGCTGCGTGCGGTGAAATTTCATCCTGCGTACGCGTCTGCGAGCTGCGTCTGACGTGGCTTATCTAGACGGACCTTTACGACGACGACTCGAGGACGAGCTCGTCCGAAAACCTGGCGCGTGCGTTTCAGGAAAAATATTACAATCTACGACGCCGGGAATGGAGACCGAAGATCGGCGAGTGTGGAAAAGAGAACATCCCCTCTCCAACAAGGCGGTAGGATTCAACACGAAACTAGTGCCCAAATACACCGACCCGCTAGAAATCCACCGCATAATTTCGCCAGTTATCGTGGATCTCCGGAGCGAGAAGAGGAAATGGTACCGACACGTCCTCGTAGATTTGAAGATCCTTCCCCTCACCGAGGATAACGAAAACGACGATAGCGACGACAACGACAATAATATTTGATAACAAGGACAAGGCTTTAAAAGGCAGTAAGGACATTCCGGGCGGCATTATCGTTAGTGTTAGATATGGAGTAAGACGTCCTGAAGGTCGTCAAATCGAGGAGCTCCTAAAAGGGAAGTACGATCCCACCGAGCCAGCGATAGACGGACGCTAGGCACGTCTTTGCCGAGAGCCGAAAATCCCAGCACCAATGACACCGGCAATACCATCAACCGCTCCGCTACAAAGATCTATCCCTAAGGTGAGCACCGTAATCCAGAGGCTGGACGTCGCAAACCGCCGGAAACAAGCATGGTTGCTTGAGACGCCACCACCGCTTCCCAAGAGACCACCGCCATCTCCACTCGAGCCAAAACGGCCTACTCTGGAACCCCCGATGGGACCCCTTTCCCCTTTCCCCACCGTTCACAGTGGAGGTTGCCCCGAGCATAACGGTTGTCTACCGCATTTCACAGCGCCAGTACAAGGTCCGGCTTGATGCGGATCGTTGGCATATACGATTTAATACCTACATTGAATGTAAGAATAAAATGTTCACGTCCGACACAACTAGTACTAACTTAACCTATTGACTTGTCGCTTGTGTCGTCGGACAATAGTTTCCGCATAAAGTAACGTGTACTGTGCATTAATTTTACACGCTTCTTTCCTTAAAAATCACTTTAATAATTAATTATGATTTTAGTAATAATTGTGATTGTGATTAATTGTTATAACCATTAACCTTTAGACTGCCGGGATTTGATGAGTTCCAATTCTTAAAAAAAAAGTCCTTAAATATTGTGGCTATATCTTATGTATAACCTATAAAAGTTCTGATCATACGTAGAGACTATATTTAGTCATTCCGGCAGATAACGATTGTGAAAAATTCGAAAATCATATTTTTGCCAAAAAGTCTGTTTTTATAGGTTTTTGTGGACGCTGAATACGATAGTGTTTGAAAATGCACGTGATACCACGACGCGGCATGCAGTTGTGCAGAACGCCGGCTCTGCCCAGCGCTGAGCACACGGTGTGCTGTGCGTTGCGCGGATCTGATGATCCACTATAGAAATCCGAGAGGAAGGTGAGCGACAACACAGGCACTGTTTTAAAAATCAAAGGAACAAGTTATTTATTGTCTAACACAGTGCTCGGAATTAGTTGCTATTTTCGAGCCGATTCCCGAGGCAACGCCTCCTATTCCCCCACTACCGCTCGACACTCGAGCAGACGCTGCGGCCGAGCCGCCGACAGCGTGTCTCTCAGGAGCGTCTCTAAAGAAAAAGAAAGCTAGGACCTTTTATATTATTAGTAATATTTTCCTAAAGAAATAATTTCTGCTTTCGTAATAAATAATTAATCGAAATGTTATGAATATATTATGTTATGCTATTTCATCAATGCTATTTCACATCTTATCGCGAAAAATTCTATATCATTTTGTAAAAGAATATTTATAAAGGAATGCCTTATCGTATGAGATGAAAACGAGTACTTCAATAATTTTTATGGATATCATCCTTCGTAGAATTATGCAAACGACCGAGAAGACCAGAATAAAATTTTTACATCTTATGTCATAAGATGAAGATAAAATAGAAAAAAATCGAAACATTCAATAAGTAAAAATTTTATTCTGGTCTTCTCGGTCGTTTGCATAATTCTACGAAGGATGATATCCATAAAAATTATTGAAGTACTCGTTTTCATCTCATACGATAAGGCATTCCTTTATAAATATTCTTTTACAAAATGATGTAGAATTTTTCGCGATAAGATGTGAAATAGCATTACATAATATATTCATAACATTTCGATTAATTATTTGTTACAAAAGCAGAAATTATTTCTTTAGGAAAATATTAAGGTAAAGTGGGGTGTTGTGTGCCATGGGGTGTCGTGTGCCACTCAGTTTACCGCCATGTCGGATTAGTCTGACGTTATCTACATAATGTCAGATTAGTTTCTAGACCTACTTTCACTTTTCATGAGCATCCGACGCTTGTGCACGCGTTCCACAAGTTTTACAAATTGTTCTCGTTTTGTTGTGCTCCGAAAAGTTTTCTAGACGATTTTTCTTCACGCAATTTTGCAGGCAAGTGAAGCGACAGGTAAATCTTCAGATATTTAAAAGTATCTATGGACTATTGCCTTTAAAATCGTTAAAGTGATTTTGTGCTAATGTAGCATGTGACGAAGTTATGGTGGCTATTTCGAAATGTAGCATATGGGGTGTTGTGTGCCACGGAATATGGGGTGTTGTGTGCCACTCCATTTTCGACATTTTACCAACGCAGCACACATGTGTCATACATTTTAGACATTTTTAACGCATTCTTTGCATTTTTCATGCAAATGTAAAGTAATTGCAGTAATTTTTGAAATGGAACTTCATTACTTTTTTTTAATTTTTGTTTCTTTTTCACAGGATTTTCATAGTCACCATGCCTCGCAATACTTACAAAAGTACGCCGAAGCCAGAGACCAATATTACTGAGTTACTTGCTGCGATAAAAGAAATTGCAATTGAAAATAAATCTATCCGGACAGTGAGCAAATCATATAATATCTGTAGAATGAAATTGTCTCGGTGTATAGAAAAAATGACGGTGGCAAATTTGGCAAAAACCGTACCGGCAACAAAAACTCCCTCTGGATCATCAGATGAGGAGGACGTCGACTTCTGCATTATTTGTATGCGCAATATGCCTAAAAAACTGAACAGAAATAACGCAATTCATTGCAATGAATGCGATCGGGCTGTTCATCTAAAGTGCAAATATGAAAACAGGATATTTCACTTGTTCTCAATGCGAAGCGGCTGAAACTGATTAAACTTTTTCTCTATTATAATTATGAACGTATATTTTCATTTTTTCAAAATTTAATAAAGAACATTTATCAAAAAATGCTATTTTCTACTATTTACAGTCGTGGCACACAACACCCCACAAATTTTCAAAATCCCAAATTTACACTTTTTTTTCAGAATTCGAAAACAATTTCAAAATTTGCGAAATTCAAAAAACTGCTATTACAGGTTCTTTGGCAATAAGATAAGCTACAAATAGAATGTTTAACATTACAACAATATGCATTTTTGAGAAAGTTATGGTCCAAAAACAAAACCCGGCACACAACACCCCACTTTACCTTACTAATAATATAAAAGGTCCTAGCTTTCTTTTTCTTTAGAGACGCTCCTGAGAGACACGCTGTCGGCGGCTCGGCCGCAGCGTCTGCTCGAGCGTCGAGCGGTAGTGGGGGAATAGGAGGCGTCGCCTCGGGAATCGGCTCGAAAATAGCAACTAATTCCGAGCACTGGTCTAACAAATAATCGCGGTCGACGTGCGGCTGTTATGTTGTTGATCGTTAAAGGTCCATTCATCCAATAATGCTTCCAATTCTGCGTCTTCGTACACTTTTGGCCTTCCGTTACGTTCTTTGTCTTCTTTTAAATTCACTGTTCTTAAACTTTTGAAACCACTCACGGCAACTTCTCTCACTTAAGGCAGCCTCACCATATGCTTCTGCAAGCAATCGATGCGCCTCAGCTGCAGATTTCTTCAAATTAAAGAAGTAAATCAAAAGTTCCCGCAAATGACGCTTATTCGGCTCAAAACTCGACATTTTCGTACAAAAAAAATATATGATGCTGATACAAAATTGCTAATATTTCAAGGTTATGTTGTTGACAGATGTCCAACCTTACGATATGACATTAGATTTTACATCAGACAATTTTAACCATATGTGGCGGAGAGCTTTATAAATCGGAGCAGTGGGTGATTAAGGAAGCCAATAACCAACTCAAGAACTATGTAACTCAACAATTAATAAAATATAATTCTATAAAAATACAAGTACACTTGAGATCTATTATTTTCGAACCACCCGTGAAGACTTTTGGCGAACGACAGTTAAGAGCGAATCTTCTTGAAATATACTTTCGACTTAGTCGCCGAGTGGCGCGCGTGACCAGCGACGCTGGCGCCATGATCGGCGAGCAGTAGCATCGCGCCGGCCAATCGGGGCGCGCGTGCAGTAGAGTGCTACACGCTACACGCTACACACTCCCCCCCGAGTATTACGCGCCTAGCGGAAAGTGACGCTTCGTTTTGTGGCGCCAGAATAAGTGCGTCTCGAGTGATCCGGTGCGTTCGGCGGGATATTTGCATCTGCGTCCTCAATAAGTGTCTCGGCCTCAGTGAAAGCAGGCTTCAGGCGTTCCACGCTCACCGTGGTGTCCACGCCCTTTACCCGGACGACGAAAACTCGGTCCGATGGCCTGTCGACGACCTCGTACGGCCCCTCGTACGGCGCTTCCAGTGGCCGTCTGACGCTGTCGACCCTGACGAAGACGTGACTGCAAGAAAATAGTGTTCGGTGTGTGAACGGCTTGCGCTTTGTGTGGTGTGCCGCGGGTGTAGAGCGCACTTTCCGCATGTGCTCGCGGAAGCGCTCGACGAAGATCTGCGGGTCTGGCGGCATCTCCTCGTCACATCTCCCCGGGCAGTCGCAGCGTAGTGCCGTACACCATTTCCGCGGTGGTGGCCTTGATGTCCTCCTTGAAGCTGGACCTGAGGCCCAACAAGACGGTCGGAAGGACGTCCACCCATTGTTGGTCTCCGTGGCAGCGGATGGCTGCCTTTAAGGAACGGTGCCAGCGCTCGACCATCCCATTCGACGCTGGGTGATATGCCGTCGTCCGGATGCGCGTGACACCCAGAAGCCTCGTCAGCGCCTGGAACAAAAGAGACTCGAACTGCGATCCGCGATCGGTAGTGATTGTGACCGGGACGCCGAATCGTGCAATCCAACTCGCGTAGAACGCCGCCGCCACCGTGTCAGCGGACGTTTCCGCGATCGGTATCGCCTCTGGCCATCGGGTGAAGCGGTCGATGACGGTCAGGCAGTAGGTGTAACCCCTGGACTCCGGTAGTGGCCCGATGATGTCCAACTGCGCGTGTGAGAACCTGGTGTCCGGCATCGGGATGTGTTGCGGTTGAGTGCGCGCGTGTCGGTGGATCTTGTTTCGCTGGCACGCCATGCAAGATCGCGCCCAATCGAGGATGTCGGCGTTCATCCTCGGCCAGACGAATGCCCGTGCGATCAGTCGTCTCGTGCTTCGGCCGCTCGGATGTGATAAACCGTGCGTGACATTAAAAATCCGTCGGCGCAGGCTGCGAGGAACGTACGGCCGTATCTCCTGGCCGCTCACATCACAGTACAGTGACGTGTCGGTACCTGTAATTGACAATCTACGCAGTTTGAGTGCGGTTTCTGTGCGCAACAGTTGTTGAAGCTCCTCGTCCGCGGCCTGTTCCTCCGCCAGTTCGTCCGTGCTGACTACCGTTGGTGCCTCGATGGTCTCGACCCGTGACAGCGCGTCAGGAACAGTGTTGTCCACGCCTGCGACGTGAACTATGTGTGTGGTGAATTGGCCCACAAAATCCAGCTGCCGAACCTGCCGCGGTGATGCCTTGTCGGAACGCTGTTGGTATGCGTAGGTAAGTGGCTTGTGATCCGTGCGTATCACAAAACTCCTTCCCTCGACCATGTGCCTGAAAAACTTAACTGCTCGGTATATTGCCAACAGCTCTCGGTCGTATGCGCTGTAGTTGCGCTCAGCAGGACTGAGCTTCTTGGAGAAGAAACCCAACGGCTGCCAGTGATCACCATTCCACTGCTCGAGGACCGCTCCAATCGCAGTGTCCGAAGCGTCAGTCTGGAGTCGGAGCGGGGCGTCAGCTGCCGGGTGCGCCAGCAGTGCCGCTCCGGCCAGTTGCCTCTTGCAACGCTCGAAGGCCGCGACGGTGTCGTCGCTCCAAGGGACGGGTCGTCTGTCCCTGCGCTTCGCTCCAGTAAGTAAAGCGTGCAATGGTGCTTGCGCGTCTGCTGCTCCTCTGAGGAATCTCCTGTAAAAGTTAATAATCCCCAGGAATCTCCGCAGCTGGCTGATGTCCTCGGGTCGTGGATATTCGGAGATGGCAGTGATCCTGTGCTCCAGCGGTTTTACTCCGGCGACTGTCACCTCGTAACCCAGGTAGGTTACCCGTTCCGCGCCGAGCGTGCACTTGGCGGCATTAATCGAGAGTCCGTTGTTCCTTAGCCGTTCCAGCACAATACGGAGATGCTGTTGGTGCTGAGCCTCGTCCCTCGACGCGACAAGCACGTCGTCGATGTAGCAGTGGACGAAATCCAGACCACGGAATACAGCATCCATCAGACGCTGGAAAGTCTGTGCTGCATTACGGAGACCGAACGTCATAACGTTGAACTCGAAGAGTCCGAATGGCGTTATGACGGCTGTCTTCGGTCGGTCTTCCGGAGCCACGGGTATCTGGTGATACGCCCGTGTGAGGTCGAGCGTCGAAAACATCCTGCAACCATGGAGACGGTAAGAGAAATCATGTAAATGAGGTATTGGGTACCTGTCCGGCGTTGTAACCCCATTTAATCGCCGATAATCTCCGCAGGGTCGCCATTCTCCGCTTCTCTTGGGCACCAGATGCAGCGGACTAGCCCATGGACTGCTCGACGGCTGGCAAATTCCTTCGGCCAGCATGTAGTCAAACTCCGCCTTTGCTGCCTTAAACTTCGCCGGTGGCAGACGGCGGGCGGCCTCCGCGACTGGTGGACCTCGCGTGAGGATGTGGTGCTGCACGTGGTGCAGCGAGCCCAAGCCCACGCGCTGAGAGGGTCTTGTGATGTCGACGAACTCCCTCAGCAAGTCCTCGTACGCCGTGCCCCGCTGTATCGTCGTCACCGTGGGCGCCGTGCTGTCGGACAGTCGTCCCGCAACAGAACATCCGGTGCCTCCGTCGACCAGGCGGCGTCGTCGCAGATCCACAAGTAAGTGGTGGTGCGCCAGGAAATCCGCACCTAAAATTGCACCAGAAACATGCGCCACGGTAAACGTCCAGCGGAAATCGCGCCTCAGCCCGAGATTCACGGTGACCGCGCGCGTGCCGTAAGTTCGTATCGGCGTATTGTTCGCGGCGAATAGCTGTCGTCCGGTGACTCCCCTCGCGGCATCGGCCCGTGTACACGGGAGCACCGAGATGTCCGCGCCGGTGTCTATTAAATAACGGGTTCCCGTAGAACGGTCCCTCATAGTGAGGCGGTAACTGCGCTCTGCGCCGTTCTCCGCCGCCTCGACGCGTGACGGCGCGATCAGTTTCCCGACGCCTTGTCGAGTGCAGGTGCAATAGCTCTAATCGTCTTCTTTCCTTTTTTCCAGGAACACGGTGCGCGGCAGTTACGCGCGTCCTCGCCGAAACGCTCGTGGTAGAAGCAGAGGACCTCATCAGCTGATCGCCCATGGCTGGCCGCACGCGCGCGGCTGGCCGAACGACCACGCGATCTGCGCCGAGCCCCGCGCTCATCCTCGCGGCTGCTCCTGCGCTGACGTCTGACCTCCGTCGTCAAGGCTGCTATCTGGCTGCGAAGCTCGGTGAGTTCTTTTTCCACATTGTCGTTAC
>CABEGB010001089.1:168951-289371 GCA_901521435.1 Crematogaster levior
AATGAAAATTTTTAAACAATGTTAATTTTGAAAAATGTTGCTATAAAACCTGTTTATCCTCAAAATACATGTTTTTAGTTTTATTCAACAATTTTTTTACAATAAAATATTCAATAGCGTCGTTATAAGACACGCATTAAAAGACAATGGGGCATTTTATCTATCCTCTGTGCCCTTTACGGAATTGTTTGGACGTATGTGTCCCTTAAGGGTTAAAACAAAGCTAAATCGATTTCATATAAAGACATATTGAGTAATGTTAAAATGCATGTGCTTGAAGAAATAAATATATATTTTATAGATGTGTAAGCAAATATTGTAAATAAATATATATTTACATGACTATAATCAATACAAGTTACATTCAAAAACAATACATCATAAGAATAAGTTGAAAATTATAGAATAATCTCATTGTCAGTCACATAGCCCATCCTATGTAGAAAATTTTATAAGACTTTTGTAAGATTTTAGTTAATTGGCCTCGGTGTTAATCTAGTTTCCTACTTAGGAAATGTAACAAATGGTTTAGTCTTTTAAGTGAAAACTAATGAATACTTTTTAAAGATATGGTGATAAATCCCTTTAAGATTCTAGTAAGAAGGCCTTGTTTTCTTTAAGATTTTTTTAAAGCAGCAGCTTTTAAGCAGGTATTATTAAATATTTATTTTTCTAAATATTGTATCTCTCAAAAATTCTTTCTGGCTCCTAACAAGTTAATCTTATTAAAATATATGTATACAAAAATACATAAAATATGTATGTATTGTTAAGGTTTCATAAAATTCTAATAAGATCCAAATCAAATACATAATAATATATAATAATACATAATAATCAAGCAACAGTTTTTATAGTATTTTTAGTACTTATCAAAACCTCTAGTTTTTTATTCATAAATTGTTTTATAATAATTTCACAGTAAATAATATAACATGTTTTTGCTGTGAATTATATATTTCTTTAAAAAATATAATTCATAAAAATATACATTTTTAATACAAATGTATATTTTACATTTGTAAATTATACATTTTTATGAATTATATTTAAAAAATATATATATTTATTAAGGTAAAATAATGAAAATTTCTGAAGGCTCACTAGATCAAAATCAAGTAAATATAAAACAAAAAGCCTTTCTTTGAGCCGAGACATATATTTGTAGACGATTGATATCACAATATTAAACAATACTAAATTTTAACATAATATAAGGTGATATACAACGCCAGTTAGAATTATAAATACAATTAAATGATAAATTATAAATAAAATTAAATGACATATCCATAAATTTAACATTAAAAATTAAAAAACGAAGTGGTCATGATTATGTAAAATATAAAGGATAATACGGAAAACAATTACAAAATATAAAACGTTCTTACTTAAACGCGTTTCGGCTCACTGAGCCCTCTTCAGTAAAATAAATGTCACAGATGTGTAAAAGATTTCTCTCAATAAACCGATTCGGATAGATGGAAACAGCAAACCGTCGTAATGAGAATGCCATAGTCAAATTGTCAAAAGTAGGTCAATATCTCCATCGGGTTGGATATATCCGTGAAGTGATGACACATAATGTAATAAATTAAGACTGTTAAAACGAAATGAGAAATTTGTTTAAAATTAAATTCATTTATTTAGTTTTGGAAGTTATATTTTATATGTAATAAGGTAAAATACCTGTAGAACTCTGCATGGTGCTATGGAAAGCAAGAGAAGTTAGAAAAAGACTGTGTCAGTGTCGTGATAGAAACGAAATGGGACAAAATTCAAACAGGTCATCACTTCAACGGTTAACAATAGTTATAAAGTTTTTAAGAGGGGAGACAAATTATTTGTTCACGTGTTTTCATGATGTCAATACATGATTTTCTGATGTTTATATTTTGTTGGCAAGCTCTGATATAATATCTAAATAAGATTCATTTAAATGTTCACAATCTTTCTGAAGGTTGATGCTCATTTCTTGAGATTTAATATGGATCATTTCGGATACTAATCTTGGACTCTTGAGTCCAACTCCAAAAAAGATTAGTATCCGAAATGATCCATATTAAATCTCAAGAAATGAGCATCAACCTTCAGAAAGATTGTGAACATTTAAATGAATCTTATTTAGATATTATATCAGAGCTTGCCAACAAAATATAAACATCAGAAAATCATGTATTGACATCATGAAAACACGTGAACAAATAATTTGTCTCCCCTCTTAAAAACTTTATAACTATTGTTAACCGTTGAAGTGATGACCTGTTTGAATTTTGTCCCATTTCGTTTCTATCACGACACTGACACAGTCTTTTTCTAACTTCTCTTGCTTTCCATAGCACCATGCAGAGTTCTACAGGTATTTTACCTTATTACATATAAAATATAACTTCCAAAACTAAATAAATGAATTTAATTTTAAACAAATTTCTCATTTCGTTTTAACAGTCTTAATTTATTACATTATGTGTCATCACTTCACGGATATATCCAACCCGATGGAGATATTGACCTACTTTTGACAATTTGACTATGGCATTCTCATTACGACGGTTTGCTGTTTCCATCTATCCGAATCGGTTTATTGAGAGAAATCTTTTACACATCTGTGACATTTATTTTACTGAAGAGGGCTCAGTGAGCCGAAACGCGTTTAAGTAAGAACGTTTTATATTTTGTAATTGTTTTCCGTATTATCCTTTATATTTTACATAATCATGACCACTTCGTTTTTTAATTTTTAATGTTAAATTTATGGATATGTCATTTAATTTTATTTATAATTTATCATTTAATTGTATTTATAATTCTAACTGGCGTTGTATATCACCTTATATTATGTTAAAATTTAGTATTGTTCAATATTGTGATATCAATTGTCTACAAATATATGTCTCGGCTCAAAGAAAGGCTTTTTGTTTTATATTTACTTGATATATATTTATATAATTCACAACAAAAACATGTTATTTACTGTGAAATTACTATAAAACATATTACAGTTTACATTTTAAAAAAAGCTAAAGATAAAAATTTTCAAATGTAATTCATAATTGAATCATAAAATATCATTAAAGTTAAACATATCATTAAAGTTATTTATACATGTATATATTAAATCATAAAATGTTATTAATCACTAGATATCGGTGATATTTGGTGACTATTTTGTGGCCATCTGGACCGTTTTCAAGCAGGGGCGACCATTTTGTGACCCTTTGGGCCGTTTTCGAGCAGGGGCGGCCATTTTGTGGCCCTCTGGGCCGTTTTCATGCAGCGGCGGCCATTTTGTGGTTCTCTGAGCCGTTTTCGAGCAAGGGCGGCCATTTTGTGGCCCTCTGGGCCATTTTCATGCAGCGGCTGCCATTTTGTGGTTCTCTGGGCCGTTTTCGAGTAGGGGCGGCTATTTTGTGGCCATCTGGGCCGTTTTCGTGCAGCGTCGGCCATTTTAACATGTTTGCGAAGTATGCGACGAAAGATTTCACAAAAAAAATGTTCTTACAATCCGGCCTATATTCGAATATACGGCCAGTAAGTTTAGCTACTAGAGACACTTAAATATAATATTTATTACTAAGTATGTTGCAGTTTTTAGTAATCCTACATCACGTAAAAGAATAACTGCATTTGGCTCCAATACGTCGGGACAAGTTACGGCGGAATGTCACGATGAACAGGGCCTTTTGTACTATATACCCGTTGAATCTTTCAATATAACAAACGGATCATCGTGACCACGACTTCCGACACACGCCTTTCCATCATAGAACTTATATCTACTGGAAGGGGAATAGCTCATTCAACGCATAAGAAAAATCTGAAGGAGCCGAGCGAGAGAGAAAGATATATATGTGCGAAAGAGAAAGGTATATTCATCCTTTTGGTCGTAATGCGCATGTCAAAAAGCTATATAAAGCGCTCGATTCAAATTGTTCAGAAAATGCAATCATGCAATAAAAAATCTGAAAATTTTAAAATTGCCTGACTGCAACTCGAACTATGTTTGTAATTGTAAATAATCTCGAAATTATTAAATAAATCACTTTATATTAAAGTACAATGTGAAGTTTTTATAACTTATAATTAAAATAATAATGCAGTTTATTTACTTGAATTAAAATATTATTAAATATTGTTATTAACCAATTGTTATCAAATAATTATATTAAGAAATAGTAAAAAAAACAATAAATAAATGTATTTAATTAAAATAAATATATATTTTGAAATTAATAATCATTCGATTCATTTTGCAAAGATTACATGTGTTTAAAATGTATCATTTTCGAGTATTTGTGCCTAATGTATTCATATTGATTTCGGTGTGTTATACATTTCCCTTCATGAAATAATCTAATTTTTATATACATTTCTGCAATGCTTTTAACTAATTCTGTCTTGTGATTATCTAAAAATTCTTGTTCTGATATGTGTTCCAACATTACGGATTGGTTAAAAACTTTTTCAATGATTTTATTGTACGTTGTGTTGATTAATTTTTGTTTAACATTATTTGTTCCCAAAATATATGCCATGTGCAACTTTTTTAACATCAACAATAACACCAAAGTTAATTGAATTAAAAAGCAGAGGAGGATTGGTTATTCCTTCGGAAGATGTTATTAAAGTTGCACTTGCAGCAGAACAAACGATTAGGGAAAACAAAAATATTATTTTGGGAACAAATAATGTTAAACAAAAATTAATCAACACAACGTACAATAAAATCATTGAAAAAGTTTTTAACCAATCCGTAATGTTGGAACACATATCAGAACAAGAATTTTTAGATAATCACAAGACAGAATTAGTTAAAAGCATTGCAGAAATGTATATAAAAATTAGATTATTTCATGAAGGGAAATGTATAACACACCGAAATCAATATGAATACATTAGGCACAAATACTCGAAAATGATACATTTTAAACACATGTAATCTTTGCAAAATGAATCGAATGATTATTAATTTCAAAATATATATTTATTTTAATTAAATACATTTATTTATTGTTTTTTTTACTATTTCTTAATATAATTATTTGATAACAATTGGTTAATAACAATATTTAATAATATTTTAATTCAAGTAAATAAACTGCATTATTATTTTAATTATAAGTTATAAAAACTTCACATTGTACTTTAATATAAAGTGATTTATTTAATAATTTCGAGATTATTTACAATTACAAACATAGTTCGAGTTGCAGTCAGGCAATTTTAAAATTTTCAGATTTTTTATTGCATGATTGCATTTTCTCAAATATACCTTTCTCTTTAGCACATATATATCTTTCTCTCTCGCTCGGCTCCTTCAGATTTTTCTTATGCGTTGAATGAGCTATTCCCCTTCCAGTAGGTACAGCCAGTTGAGGATCATGCGCAGTAAACAGCAAAGGATAGAAAAAGGAGAACACTATAGGATTGTTCGCGTCGCTTGCCCCAACATGCTCCTACTCGCTCCAATACGCTCCAAACTATAGTATTACGTTACGTATACTATAGATTGGAACGTATTGGAGTGAGTAGGAGCATATTGGGATATTGCGACGCGAACAAACCCTATATCTTCTGTCTCTCTGTTACACCTTCAAATATTAAGCTGTATTCCCCTTCCAGTAGGTATAAGTTCTATGCTTTCCATTCACAGTCTGGCACTCTACCGGCACTCTACCTTGCTAATCACAGCGTGGCATGAAAAGCATAGAGATGTTAGATTGGTGTGTCACAGGCTTACTAATGGTGCTTTCATATATGTAATACTCCTATATTGCTAGTTCCGTATCTTCACAATGGTCGCGTTCAGCAGACGTAAAGGCCATCGCACACAACTTCCATAACTGTAAGCATAAGACGTAACGTAAGAATTAGCCAATGAATGAGCGTATAGACCAATGGAACCTTGACCTATACGCTCATTCATTGGCTAATTCTTACGTTACGTCTTATGCTTACAGTTATGGAAGTTGTGTGCGATGGCCTTAACTATTGTACAACTGTTGAGTAATTCTTTTTAATGCGTCAACATGATTGGTCTAGATTTCGGGATCTAATAGAAAGGACCAATAATGGCTGCGTTCAGCAGCAGAGCAGATCAGTGAGCGATCAGTGATTATTGGTCCTTTCTGTTAGATCCTGAAATTTAGACCAATTATGTTGACGCATTAAAAAGAATTATTCAACTGTTCAGTCTGCTGAACGCACCCAATTACTGATCGCTCACTGATCTGCTCTGCTGCTGAACGCAGCCAATGAGAGGATCGAGAGACCCCATAAAAGAGAGACGCACGAATTCCAAATACCGACGGTCAAGCCTCGTTATGCGCAGGCGCGTCTATTGAGTGAGTGTGAGCGAGAGACTAAGGCCGGTATTCATAGTCGGGTCTTATAATTAAGACCGTCTTAAGTTTATCTTCAGATACTCCGTAGCCAATGAACTGATTCGTACAGCATCTAAAGATAAACTTAAGACGATCTTAAATTTAAGACCCGACTATGAATACCGGCCTAAGCATTAGAAAATGAAACGGAAAGTACACGAAAAGAGAAAACATTACCTGGTCGCGTCTGCCTAATGCTGTTAGCTACGATTAACGACTTATTGTTATTTTAGAACAGGCTTAAGGGGCGACGCGATCATTGCGATCGTTAAGACCTGTTCTACAACGACTCATTGTAGAAGGCCTGTTAAAGCCCGTCTACAATGGCAGTAGAGAGTAAGGAGTAAGAAGTAATGGGCCTTCTACAATAAGATATTAGTCGCAAGTCGTAAGCGAATAAACCAATCATAGTTGAATTTAGAAAAGAATAATCGAATATGATTGGTCTATTCGATTACGACTTACGACTAATATCTTATTGTACAAGGCCCATAAAGCCTCGTCTACAATAGTCGCACAAGTTGTGTCGCAGGTCGCATAGGCTGTGTCGCATGTCGCAGGCTGTATCGCAAGGCTGTCGCAGTCGCAAGAGTCCTTGTCACACGGAGTTGAGTCAACTTCAACTTTCTGCGACTGCGACAAGCGTGTCGCATGAGATCAGCCAATCACAGCACAGAACGTTGCCATGCGAAGTGTTTTGATGATTTGCGTGTGTTGCTAGCTATCCGTGGTATATTTTCTTGTCGCACCCACCATCTTCTGTTGTGCGATTCAGTAAATAAACGGTAATATAAGCATATTAAAAATTGGGAGCAAAGTTGAAGAAAAATTAGTAATTGCTGCCGATCATTCATTGCGGCTGCAGTCGACTTAATGCACGCGAACAATGTCCTTGCGACATATTGTAGATTGTAGTCTAGCGACACATGCGACAACTTTCCTGCGACACTACTACTTACGACTTGCGACACAGCTTGTGCGACTATTGTAGACGAGGCTTAAAGCCTCGTCTACAATAGTCGCACAAGCTGTGTCGCAAGTCGTAAGTAGTAGTGTCGCAGGAAAGTTGTCGCATGTGTCGCTAGACTACAATCTACAATATGTCGCAAGGATTGTTCGCGTGCATTAAGTCGACTGCAGCCGCAATGAATGATCGGCAGCAATTACTAATTTTTCTTCAACTTTGCTCCCAATTTTTAAATTTAATATGTTTATATTACCGTTTACTTACTGAATCGCACAACAGAAGATGGTGGGTGCGACCAGAAAATATACCACGGATAGCTAGCAACACACGCAAATCGTCAAAACACTTCGCGTGGCAACGTTCTGTGCTGTGATTGGCTGATCTCATGCGACACGCTTGTCGCAGTCGCAGAAAGTTGAAGTTGACTCAACTCCGTGCGACAAGGGGTGCTTTCCAGCAAGCCGCAGTGTAACACAGTGGCCTAGTTTCCACCGAAGTCTTCAATCCGATTCTACTTCGGTGCAGAACAAATTATTATGCTGTTTCCACTGGAAGTGAAATAGGAGTGAAGAAGAAACGGGAGTGAAATGAGTTAATCTATTGTGTTTCCATCGACTCAAATTCGGTTCTACGCCAGATTAGGTGCTTCGGTGGAAACTAGGCCAGTGTTTACTAGTGTGAGTGAGACACACTCAGTATATCTAGTGAGATATATGAGTGTGTCTCACTCATACTAGTGGACACTGTGTTACACTGCGGCTTGCTGGAAAGCACCCAAGGACTCTTGCGACTGCGACAGCCTTAAGCCTCGTCTACAATAGTCGCACAGGCTGTGTCGCAGGTCGTAAGTACATAGTAGTATCGCAAGAAAGTTGTCGCATGTGTCGCTAGACTACAATCTACAATATGTCGCAAGGATTGTTCGCGTGCATTAAGTCGACTGCAGCCGCAATGAATGATCGGCAGCAATTACTAATTTTTCTTCAACTTTGCTCCCAATTTTTAAATTTAATATGCTTATATTACCGTTTATTTACTGAATCGCACAACAGAAGATGGTGGGTGCGACCAGAAAATATACCACGGATAGCTAGCAACACACGCAAATCATCAAAACACTTCATGGCAACGTTCTGTGCTGTGATTGGCTGATCTCATGCAACACGCTTGCCGCAGTCGCAGAAAGTTGAAGTTGACTCAACTCCGTGCGACAAGGATTCTTGCGACTGCGACAGCCTTGCGACACAGCCTGCGACATGCGACACAGCCTATGCGACCTGCGACACAGTCTGTTCGACTATTGTAGACGAGGCTTAAGAATTAGCCAATGAATGAGCGTATAGACCAATGGAACCTTGACCTATAAGCGGGAAACACAAACTTTTGCATAATGCATAATACATATGCATAAGAAATTCGATTGGTCGAATTCCTTATGCATATGCTAACGGACCAATCAAATTTCTTATGCATATGCGTTATGCGTTATGCAATGGCTGTGCTCCCCGCCATACGCTCATTCATTGGCTAATTCTTACGTCTTATGCTTACAGTTATGGAAGTTGTGTGCGATGGCCTTTAAGTGGAACACACCCATTGTGCATAGAGCATAATGTATAAGGAGTCGAAAAATACGTAAGAATGAATTTTTATAGTTATGGGTTGTGAGCGGTGAGACACGTTACAACGGACAACGTTACAAAATCATATAAGAATTATAAGTTTTAGAGACATATGTAGTAGTACTGCGCCATATAATCCAAGGTAAGATTAAGCTTCACCAATTGGAGCTAACTTAAAAAAGTTATATTTGCAAATTTAATCGTTAATAGATTTATTGGTTGTTACATAATACAACATAAAAATTCTTTATTTACTGTGTGCTACTATTTGAAATAATGCCAACTATTATCTAACTTATATTAATGTTTTACTCAATTATTTTCTGTATCTTCATTCATAGGTGTCAATTTCAAGAAACATAAATTTGTTTTCAGTATTTTACATTTATTTGATTTTATTGTCTTATATTAAATAATCACTAAATATTTTTTGTTTGTTTTAGAAAACCAACTTATTTATTTTTTACAATGGATGATGTTGACTCATTTAATGTGTTTCTTGCGACATACAAAGTGCAACTTGAGTCTTATGGTGTCCCACAATTATTCTGGAAAATTTTATACAAAAAGTTAAAAGATCAGATTTATGATGCTGGCCTTGTTTTTCAGTTGACAAAAGTGGAATATGAAAATAGAGAAAAACATGTTACAGAACCAATATGGAAGTTAATTGTATCTGTGAAAAATGGCATTTCTGTGCAAGATCCCAATAACATTTATCTTATTGATCATGCATGGACGTATGACGTCGGTATTGCTCGACAGAATTTAATTCAAGTACCTGGTTTACTTGATCGAATGTGCTTTCTCATGGGACTGAACACTAAAATGGATGACCAGGAAAAAGTTGAGAATGTTATGAATGAAATGTGGCGTTACAATCAGTCATATTCGATAAACTGTGGAGAGATAGAAGATAGAATGCCAATATGGTATATTATGGATGAGGTTGGTTCAGCGATAAATCATAGCGATGAACCAAATTTTAGAACTGTCCCTTTTCTGCATGTAACAGAAGGTGTAATTTATACACTTCTATTTCCTGTAAGATATGTTGCTGCAGGGGCTGAAGTTACGAGAGATTTTGTAGAAGGTCAGACGAAGAATCCTAAAAAAAGATGTACATTATTATTGCCTTGGATTCACGATGCTTTTGAAGATGAAAGTTTTGAACAGTACGAACCAGATGTAAATTATTTTTTAGCGGGTCATGTCCCCGAAAGTTTGCCAGAGAACTTGAATGTAATCAAAATGGATACTGATAGAAAATTAAAGGTATTTTCCCAATATAATTATGTAAACGATTATTTGACAGACTTAGCATTTGAAATCACAGATAACGAAGAAGAGGCGGATATCCTATGGCTCGTATCCCACTACAAGACGTACAAAGAATTAAACGTTTCCTCGCCCTACATTTTTATAAATCAATTTCCATATGAGAACATTTTGACAACGAAGGATCTTTTAGCAATTGTATGCAGAAGAAAAGCAACGAACCAATTGTACGACTCAGATACTCTGGAGACTTATCCAGCATGGTTACCAACGACATATAATCTAAGCATGGAATTGACACAATTTGTCGCTCATTTTACGCAACGAGCGGATAAGAATTTAGATAATTATTGGATTTGTAAGCCGTGGAACTTGGCGAGAGGCCTAGATACTCATATTACGAATAATCTCTATCACATTCTGCGACTACCTTGCACAGGTCCGAAAATCGCACAGAAATACATTGCACAGCCAGTTTTATACAACAGACCGGATGTCGATCGAGTAAAATTTGATACGAGATACATTGTGTTGCTTAAATCTGTAAAGCCGCTGCGCGTATACGCTTATGCAAATTTCTTCCTGCGTTTTGCAAATCAACCGTTTGCATTGAATAATTTTGATACGTATGAGCAACATTTTACTGTGATGAATTATACAGAGAAGAATTCACTATTTCACATCAAATGTGCTGATTTCATTGCAGAATGGGAAAATCAGTATCCTGATTATCCTTGGAAAGCTTATGTCGAGCCAAAGATTCTTTCTATTTTACGACAGACCTTTGAAGCTGCAATCGCGCAGCCACCGCCAAAAGGAATAGCTGAGAGTCCACAAAGCAGAGCCGTTTATGCAGCTGACTTGATACTAGAATGGAGAGACCGCGAAATGCAGCCTAAGCTGTTGGAAATAAATTTTACGCCCGATTGCCAACGAGCGTGTGAATATTATCCAGATTTTTACAATGATATTTTTAAATGTTTGTTCTTGGATATCGACAACCCAGAAGTATTTCATGTATTAGATTCATCTGGATAATATCAAATTATTTATGTAATATATAAAGTTACAATAATTTATTCCATTATACATAATATATAATTGTATTATACATAATACAATTCCATATAATTTATTTCAATTACATGTATCTGTGTCTAATGATAAATTATTATAATTTTAAATTATATACATTTTATGCGCACGCGCACACACACACACACAAAACACAGAGAAAGCTCAACATTTGTATATTTTGCTAAAGCAAAAATACAATTTAAGTTTCTTAATAAAAATACATTTGGGTAACACGAGGGACTTTCTCACAGTTTTCGTTGAAACTTCACTATATTGCGTATTTTGATCCGTAAAACACGAATTTGAAAGTTGTCACTCTTTATTGAGGAAAAAATTATAATGTAATTGACAGTTGTGGGAAATCTGTTATACCGATGTACAGCGGCAGTGCAGATTGTTCGAGCATGCGCAGCAACGTAAAAGTGTGCGGAATTGGAAATGTGGAGGGTTAGTCGAAGTACGGTGAGGAAAACGGTGAAAAAGTTCCTGTCCTTCTCAGTATTACCGATAAATATTTTATTTTGCAGCCAGAATACAAGAATAAGTACAATGATTGACAAATAGAGATAGTTCAAGAAATGTATGTGGATCATAATACATATCTTGATTCATTTGTATAATCTATAAATAGGATGATAAATTCTGATTTGGAAACAAGTTTGAGAAGATTAGAAAATGCGGAATGTTCTGAAATATAGAATGATAATTTTCAGAGCATTGCAAAAAGTGTTGTGCCATTAGAACTTGTACAGAAGTTAGGGGTAAAAGTAACATAACTCATAATATCATGACGTAACTATCATGGGAGAAATATCAAAAGTTCAATGAGATCCAGAATGAAAGAATTTTAACGTTTTATGTCTTGAATGCCAAACTTTTTGTGAAATACAAGAAATATTTGAGAATCATAAGATATTTTGTAATAAGGAGCTAAGTGTCTTTAAACAGAGATATGTCTAGAAGTATAGAAACTGGAAAATGTGCAGAGATAAATGGATTAATCGCGAGGTAGAAAATTCCCAAATATACGACAAAAGATTCGATAGCAAACGAATCGTCGATAATGTTGAAAATGTGAATCGATGCACTGTACTATTTGCAACGATGCATTCAAAAGTCAGCAGGATAAGTGTCTTCATGAAAATCTTATTGAAATGTATTAAAAATGTGGTCATAATAAAAAAGTATGTTGTAAAAAACTTGTCAATTCATATTATGCAATTACACGAGGGATGATTATCATTTAAATGCTCTACATGCAATAAAACAGAAACACATAACGTCTAGTTTAGATATTTACAAAGCTACTCACAGAATAGACAAGCTATATGTGTGAAACCTGTGGTAATGCGTTTAGATCACGATAGTATATACACGTGCGCACGCACATTTGTGTATGTATATTTTATATATATATATATATATATATATATATATATATATACATATATATATTCTAACTTTTACCATAAATAAGATGATAAATTAATTAAAAATCAAGTTGAGAGGATTAGGAAATGGAGAATGTTTTATAATTATATATATATATATAATTTTTTTTTCTCTAAGTTATTTCAAATTCATAAAGAAAGGATTATATTTTATGCACTTTATTTCTTGTTTGTACAGATTTCATTTGTGGGAACATATGAATCAACACGATGGCAACGGACCCTATTTTTGTGAATAATGTGCAAAAAACTTTTACAAGAGGATTCAATTGCGACAACGTAAGTTATCGCATGGCTCTAATATACATACATGTCCGATTTGCGGTGCAACATTTAATCGTACAGGAAACATGAACACACACGTGAAACGGTATAATAATAACAAAATGGAAGATATACATGCAGTGTAAGTATTTTGTAAAATTCTTATGCAAGTTATTAAATTTCTTGTCTTTATACGTTTGATATTTTCATATTGAGCCATATTTTCATTGAAAATTGATTGGGAGCGTTAGGAAAGATCGTATATTTTATTACAAATTTGAGCCTGTAGATGTAAATCCATAAGTGAATTGAAGACAGATAGGAAAACATACCTAGGAGGAAAATAGTGAACAGCATTAAGAAGAAATATATCGAGGAGATACGGCGTTGTAATATTTGTATCGAGATTCCAGAAACATGCTATCTTGTTGAATCACGAACGCGTACACAGAAACGATAAGTTTTTGTGACGAATGTAGCGAGAAATTAGCAAGTTCGTTGATGAAGAAGACAGTGCATTTGAGGGAGAGACCGCACGTGTATTACTATTGCGAAGATTCGTTCGTTTCGAAAGAGGTATGGCTGATCCATGAGAAAATATATACTGGTGAACGTCCATACATCTGCAACATGTTTGGTCCACAAATGCTCCAGATCTCAACCAACGTATAAAGATCCACACGAGTCTAAAGTTGCACAAGTGTCATTTTTCAAACAAAGGTTTTAAGGCGCGCTAACCGTGTACAAGAGAACGGGTGTTAAGTCCTATCCTTGTGAGATTTGTGGTAAAAGCTCGCGAAAAACTGACATGTTAAAGCATACCAAACACGTAATAGCGAATCGATACAGCGCGGTATAATGAGATAATATCTTTAAGTGTGTAAATGTTATACTACGTGGCACGAGCAAGAAACCTTAGTAATACATCGATTCGTCACATTTTCAAGTTTATACTAGTGCCTTTTCGAAAATTACTAACTAAAGTTTCGTGCAAGAAGAGTAAATATATCTTTTGTTCAAGAAGATATGAAAAAATTGTAAACGCTTTCCTACGATATAATTTCTCATTCTTAAATTATTATTTTATATATTTTATATACAGTTTTCCAAATAGTTAAAATATGATCGAACTTCTATGACCAAATACTCACGATACGATTCGAGAGGATGGAAGCTTTAACCCTTTGCGGCACGGTGGGATATCCCACCTGAATTCGTATCATTTTTTCAGTTTTTAAGTCAATTTTTACTCATTTTTTTCGGGTTTTTTTATAATTTCAATATCATATCATGTCAGAGAATCTATATTTATACGAAAATAATTAATACATGCAGTTCATTTGTTGATATAAATAAACAAATATTGAAAAACATAACATTTTTCACGAAAAATTCATTATTAGAAAAAGTATTTAGCGAATTCACGTAAAATTTGGTTAATAGGGGTTTTTGGGGTCGCTGATTCTGGAGTTAGATTTTCAAAATGGCGGGTCCAAGATGGCGGACCAAAATGCAAAACATTGCTCAATCCAGATGAAATTTGTTACTCGGGGATTTTCGGGGTCGCTGATTACGAATTTGATCTCAGATTTTCAAAATGACGACTCCAATATAGCGGGCTGAATTGGCAAATAAAAATAAAAAAAACAACAAGACATACAAGACAAATTGAACTCGCCATATTCAATTCGCCATATTCAATTTTGAAAATCTGAGATCAGAATCAGCGACCTCAAAAACCCCCGAGTAACAAATTTCATCTGGATTGAGCAGTGTTTCGCATTTTGGTCCGCCATCTTGGATCCGCCATTTTGAATTTTGAAAATCTGAATCAGCGACCCCAAAAACCCCCGAGTAACAAATTTCAGCTCTTTTCCTTGTAAAGAAAAATGTATGCTTCAAAGGGTTAAGGTGAATCGATGAATGATGATATGAAGATTTAAGTCGGATAAGATTATATTTTATGCTGAAAAACAATATTTCTGACTTATGTACGATACTATCTTCTTAATGGAATATGTATTGTTGAAAATTATGTATCGATATCCAGAAGCGAAAAGAGAATCTGAGAATGTGTTTGCATGTGTTGGAAAGAGTATCGAATGTATCCATATTTTTGATATATGAGTATAATAAAGAATGAATCTTTCTTTAATCTAGATAGTTGTTATTTAAAGTTTAATTCGCATTTATGTATAAATTCTCAAATATTTACAATTTTACTTTATTATCCTCTATATAGTGAGATAAAAAGGAAATATTATTAATATATTTAACATCTCCAAATGAAGCTGAACGCAAGCTCCATAAAAAACATCATATGCGATTTAGGTGATTTGATGAAGTCTGGTGATAGTATTTTGCAGAAGATCGTGGTTTACTAACGATGTCTATAATATGAGAAAATTAAGTTTATTTTCCAAATCGTGTCACTTAAATGTAATGCTCGATCTGGCCAGCAATCACTTGAAAGCACTCGTTTAGACAGCCTCCTCGCATTGCTGAAAAATAAGGTGCAATAAAAGTCATTGTTATATATAGAATAATACTCTTTATTGTTTTTGATAGTTGTTTTTCATATCATGCGCTGCAGTTTTTTTTTTTTTAAGTCAACTTTATCAGTCAATATCCAATTAAACGATTCTCCCTTTTACTATCAGTTCTGCTGCTGCTGCTGCTGCTGCTAATATATTTTGGTACAACGGTACGTGATACAACTCCATGATTTTTAAACAAAGAAAAAGAAATGGCGACATGCCCGATCACTCCACGTGTGCCGTATTATTCGTCGATCGCATATAGGACTAGAGGACTAATTGCAATTTCTCTTCCGTGTAACATTCGTTCGCCGATATACATATTTTTCTCAATTCCTAAATGATCGAGGAGCACACGTACTTCTGTGCGCAAGTAAAAACGTCGGGTCTGATCGAGTCGTATAAGTTTTTGTCTTGTTCGTTCGAACGACGCCAACCAACGACCGACGACTGACAACCGATGGTCGATGGTCTTTTCTCAAAGTTTGTCATACTTTGTCATACATTCGTTGTAATTTACTATGTTTTTTCTTTTTTCCAGACGTAATACATGGCGTCGCAATGCTACGCTCCTACGTTATGGTCGAGTGATCGGCGCCGCGTCGTCGACGCGATACAATTACATATCTTTCAGAGTATAATCTCCGGCTCAACGCGCGTACAACGTCAGGGTCGAATCAAGGCGGATGACTCGTAGAGGGTTCGTTCGAGTACACGGAATAATGTTTCCACTCGATCGCTCTGTGGCAGACTCGTATTTGCTCGTGAACGGAAGCGAGAGCGAAACACCAAAGAGCGCTGCGAAGGCAGCGGGAGAGTGCTTCTCGTTGTTGCCGTCGACGACGCTAACGCACAGAAAACTTTTATATATGATCCGGATGATCGGAAAGTGCCACTGTGCGTTTGCTCAACGCGACCGCTTCAACTCGCGACCGTCTCTCTCTCCCTCTCTCTCATATCCTATATTATTTTCCTTGTCTTCTTTAAATTAATTATTCTCTCTTTCTCTGTAACCATCGTTCTTCGCGCTACTATTTACAATGTACATACACACATAACCTTCCTGTTTCTTACAACGGCGCCGATTCATACTCGTCTGATCGCTTCCCAATCGACGCTCGTCATTTTTTCTCGCTTGAAACTTGCTCCTCGTTTACAACTTCTCGAGACGACGGAACTGAATCAAAAAGAGAAATCAGTTCGCACGATGATGGCTCAAGCTTTATGCAATACGAAGATAAATGATTCTCGATCAGACATCATTAACTTATGCTACAACATAAAGCCCGATGTTGAACGAGTTTAATATGAATTATTCACGCAAAGAAAAAAGTATGATGTTTCTACCAAATATTGCGCAATAAAATGCAACGATCTTTGATTATAAAATTGATTTGAAAAGATTGTTCAGCGGACATGAAAAAAAAGAAAGAATCTCGACAAATTCTACTGAATGGCCGCGAGCCGTCATAAGCGCGAGTAAAAACAAATTTCGTTCAAATGTTGTCTCGACGATGAGGAAGAATCGATCACGTATTCGTCGCCGTCTTATATTTATCAAGATAAATATATACATATATATACATATGTATGTATGTATATATATATATATATATATATATATATATATATGCAAATAATAATAATCTTATACACATATATACGCACGCACACACGCGCGCGCGCGCACACACATCTTTTAATATATAATATATATTTTATTTACATATATATTCTCAATATTAAACTTATTATATCTTCTTTTTCATTTTGCCTAAACGTATCTTCGTGTTCGTGCTATTTATATTATTTACAAACGCCTCTCCATTCGCCATCCCATTAAACAAAGAAGACAAAAAAGGAGAAAGGAAGAACGGGAAGAAACGCGATAATCGCCAGAGTATCGTGTCACACACGCCCTGTTACTTGTATGCACGTCGAAGACTCTACGTTTCGCGGCTCTGCCACGCTTAACAGCCGTAATTTTCTCCCTTCAGCGGTTTTTAAGCACGCTTGACGCGTGTTCGATCTACACATCAGTATGTGATCGCAGGAAAAAGAAATGAAAATTCACATATCACCGATCAGCAGCGCTCGCACTTTCTCACGCTTCTGCGGCGAGAGTCAAAAACGATGGTGGACCACCTGAATTGAGACGCTCGACAGCGTCGACGTTAAAGGACGTCTCAAAGATTTCACGTCTCTCGGGTACCATCTCTCGTGACGTCTCTTAACGTTTGACGTTTTGATGTTTACATCTGAGAACATGCTCGGACGTTTCTGACACTAAGAAGACACTCTCGGACAAAAGTGGAGACTTCAATAGTTTACCTAAGGCGGAGTACTTGTTATTGTAATTTTTGTGTAGACTAACTCAGAAATCACGATAGTACTGATAGAAATGTTGTTTTCTTTTTCTTTATATCAGAATTCTCTTCATCATCCGATCTCATCTTTATTCAACTATTACGTGCGATCTTATGGTCGCGAAACGCTACTGACGCCGAAATTGTATTTGGTGCTTGTTTAATTTAATTGTTAAAAATCTACTTTAATTACTTTATCTTCTTGATCAAGATATATTAATATTGCATTATTTTATTCGGCCTTTCTTTGAACGCAAAAGGAATGATCTAATCTTTAATTTGGAAACATTTGAGACACACACGCGACTGCTATACGACACTGCTATTCACCGCTCCCGGAGTACCTTCGGTATTAACATCGTGAAAGAACAACGCGGCTGCTCCACCGAAAATATAATGAGCAAAGTGTTGATGAAATCACATTGTTTACCATTTTGTGAAAGATGGGCAATAAGCTTACAGCGACAGAGTACCAATCGTACTCAAAATACAATGAATTATAATTGTGATTAGTTAAAATGACATGGAAGAAGAAAAAGATAATTTATCACCTTCCTGCGAAGCAGTCAAACGCATACCCGAATCCTTCCTTCGGCACACCAAGAGTGAATCGGACTAAAAATGAAAAACTCATCTGTTAATTCGCTTCCGCTTGTTTCGATTCAATCGGTAGCATGTCCCGAAGTTACGAACGATCGAAAATTGAGTATTCTCCTAATTTCGGGCTCAACGTTAAACGAATTTAGATTTTTGTTTTAACGTTAAATTTACGTTGCGTCACTTCCAGCGGATACAAGTTCCGTGGAACTTACAGCATTACGCACTAACAACAGATAAATGTTTGTCAATGATAGTTAGGATATCTTAGATAAGTTCTCTCTATCGGAAAGAAGTTACTTTTTCATCTTTCCGTGTTTTTCACTGTTCTTCCCACGAGCCTTTGCATCTTGGTTTGCGATTTATTCGCCGTTCTACTAACGTTTGACGTCCAACGCGCATACAACGCATAGGACTCGTGTGTCACACCTACACGCGGTCAGACGCGCATAGATTTTTACGTACTCTTTAGGCCTAGCGGAATAAGTATAGTGAAAATGCCCCTATGGCTTTTCGAGTTGACCTTTTTTCCTAAGGTAACTCATATAAAAAGACGCTTACATATCAAATTTTAAATTTCTATATGGAGACGTGATCAAGTTAGAGCGAAAAAACGACTTTTTTACATTTTTACGATTTTCATAGTAAAAAATCAAATAAAATTCTGAAAAATCGATTACACCTAGACATTAATGAAGATATTTTTTTTATTCTTTTTCGGTGCGAATTTCGATTTTTAAAAAATGAAAATAACTTTTAAACATTTTTTTCACCCTGATTCCGTTGATCTACCACCTTAAAAAAAAATGCACGTGAATCTCTGTTCAACTTCCTACAAAATATATTTTTTCCAGATTTTTTCAAAAGGTGGGCCACAGTGAAAAAAATTAAAATTACATTTTTTCGTTAATTTTTTGAAAAAATGAAAATTAATTTTTTGAAAAAATGAACACATAAACTGTTTTTATCAGCTCTCTAATGTTTTATTTGTGATCATGAAAACATTCTCACATAGTACTTTTAACTGATAAAAACGGTTTATGTGCTCATTTTTTCAAAAAATTAAAAATGTAATTTTAATTTTTTTCACTGTGGCCCACCTTTTGAAAAAATCTGGAAAAAATATATTTTGTAGGAAGTTGAACAGAGATTCACGTGCATTTTTTTTAAGGTGGTAGATCAACGGAATCAGGGTGAAAAAAATGTTTAAAAGTTATTTTCATTTTTTTAAAATCGAAATTCGCACCAAAAAAAGAAAAAAAATATCAATAATGTTTAGGTGTAATCGATTTTTCAGAAATTTATTTTTTTACTGTGAAAATCGTAAAAATGTAAAAAAGTCGTTTTTTCGCTCTAACTTGATCACGTCTCCATATAGAAATCTAAAATTTGGTATGTAAGCGTCTTTTTATATGAGTTACCTTAGGAAAAAAGGTCAACTCGAAAAGCCGTGGGGGCATTTTCACTATACTTATTCCGCTAGGCCCTTTCTTGCAACTTGTTAAAAGTAATATTGCTCGTCGTTTCCGTGGAGAAATCACGTGGTGAAAGGATCGAAGGGGGAAAGAGAGTATTATCATCGGAGAAGAGCAGTTGAAAGGAGACGGAGACAAAAGGGGGGGGGTTTGCGGAAGGGAGAGAGGCGCGTGCGAGAAGAGGTGTGCCGATCGTATTGCGTGCTATAGTATAAAGTAGAAAATGGGACTCGAGGAAGGATCTTCGAAGGGGCAAGATAGTCAATGTGATGAAGTCGCAGGGGATGAAGGTGAAACTCTTCTTTCTCGACAATTCGCGTTTATGCTTAAGAGCTTACACTTAGTAAGTAACGCATATTATATGTATATGAAGTACCTAGGTTATCTCGCGCATGACTCCGTGTGTATGTATGTGTGTCGTGTGTCACATAAGAGAAAACATCATTATATGTAATTACAATTTATATCAACTTTATATCACGATAATTCTACATCATCCCTTTTTACACATATACGCTCCTTGCTCTCCCTTGTCTCCCGCACGCGCACTTGTCTCCGCTGACTCACATTCACCCTCACGTTTAAGTAATCAGTCGAGTCGATAAGTTATTATTATTACTCTCTTTCGTAACGTTAGACTTTCTTAAATCGTTTTAGCTTTTAAGTATAGCTGCTCTTGAATGGATTCGTGGACGTTGAGGGTGAGATCGCGCATGGATTCATGCGAAAAGATGCGTCTGGGATCGAGTTTTTAATCGACCTTAATTCCATTTCGTCTTCTTCGCGCACGTTGGCCACTCTTCAATTTATTTTACACAAACGCGCGCGCGCGCGCGCACGCACGCACGCACGCACGCACGCACGCACGCACGCACGCACGCACACACACACACACGTGTACATATGATACATTTATGGGAGATCAGTGGCGCGCAGTGGCCACCGTGCGACGATCTGAAGAGGAGACATTATCCCGATTTTTAAAATGCAGGTACATTTGTCGACGTCGTACACAAGATATTCGAGATACACGAAGGCGCCGGCGTCTCGCGTTAATCTCCTTAAAACGCGTTACCTATCTCTCACACACACGCACACACACACGCATGCACACGCGCGCGCATATAAAGTATGCATTACGCGATGTGGCATGTTGCCTCTCAGTCGCAATTATTTTCCTTTATATAATTTTTCGATAATTCTCTCTTTCCGATATTGAAGGAACAAATAGTTCTAAGATCTTTGAAAAATCTTTTAAATCTCATTATAATTTATCATTGTTCAATATGATATTTCATTAAACATCTTAATTTCAGTATTTTCTCATCTTATATCTCATTTTTCTCTTTTACTTGCGGCAATTTTAGTATATAACATTCTCCATTTCTTTACTCTTTTTCTTTTTTTATAAGATATTTTAATATTATTGTAATTGTTTATTCGTGGAAAATTTGATGGTTATTCTGATAAAATAATTATAATGCATTTAAGTTTGCATTTAAAATCAGGTTATACCGGCCCACGTGCATGCATTTTAGGATTAATGCGTTGCGTTGAAGCTTAATGGACTTTGAAAACCTAATAAACTACTTTGCGTGATTAATTTTTACATTTCAATTTGATTAGACTTTGTGATTGAGATAATGGCTTCTCTGCTGAGTCGCGGTAATAAGAAGTGTCGAAAGAATTCTAGATAAATATTGTTACTCGTAGAAAAAAATAATCAGTTGCACCGATCACTATTATTATGAATCAGTTACAAATAGCTGCTACTTAGTGAGTATCCATCTTAAAAAATACATGCCGCTTCGAAATTAAAATAGCAAATATATATCTGCGTTTACACTTTACACTTATACACATATATGTATATGTGTATGTGCGTTTATATCTTAAAATGTAAAAACTCAAGGTAGACAAAGATCATTTGTGAGATCATATCTCGTATAATCACCGTATAAAAATAATTTTTATTTTGATCGTAATATTCTTAAACGAATTCACTCACTGGGATAAAGTTTAATACCTAACAAAAATGTATCTTGTGATTTTAACACAAATATTTCAACTCTCTCTCTTTCTCTTTCTCATTCATTGTTCTTTCACTTTACTTATCGTAACGCGTAACAATCGAGACCCAATTGCACCAACCCGATTCAACCTGTTCAATAATATGCTCCATAAATCTTCATGAATTACGATTCTATTTTTTATGTGATGAACGTTTCAGCTTCCCAGGTCTTATGCTCGCACATTTCTCAATATATCAGTAACAGACAAAAATGATGTACAGTATTTTCATTTCAAGAGCATTTACACACGCGCGCGCACACACACACACATACATACGCGCGCGCGCACATGCGTGTAGCATCTAATTACCTTTTTAACAAACTTAGGTTTTTTTTTAATTACCCGCATGCGAGATGAGGTACTTGACGAGCGAAAGATCTACTCTGGACCACACGACTGATAGTATTGCCGAAAGTGTCTCGAGATAGAGACGCCGACATCTTCGACTTACATCGTATTACGCTTACGACGGCAGGACACACGCTATGACGACCTATAGTAACAGAGGTTTTGAACGATCCATGCGTATTCGGAACATTTTCAGTTTAGTGTATGCTTGTATCTGTATATGAGTGTTGTATGTCTATAGAATAGAAATAACAAGATGCAGCCGCTCTGTAGCACCGTACGATTTGCGTAGACTCACATTCGCATGTTTCTTCGTGTAATATAGGTACTGGCGCGCGCGCTGTGTGTGTGTGTGTGTGTGTGCGCGTGTGCGTGTGTGTGCGCGTGCGTACGTGCGCACGCGCCGTGTATGCGTATCATGATTATCATCGAGTGTTCCTTCTAGAGACACGGACCTCGACATCGCACGCTGTTCTACGAAGAAAATCCCTCGGATGATATGAGGCTGCGAACGAGAATGGCGAGGGAGCGGAAGCTCTCCAGGAAGACTTCGATCGCAACATTCTCGTGGGTTTTTCCAGCCTCGAAGAGGAAGCTTCTTCATACTTGATGTAACCAATACCCTTTTCTATTTCCTGTCCGTCTTCTCGATGCGCATTCTTTTGTACATCTTAATCATGTTTCCAAAGACACGTGGATCCTCGAGCTCGCAGATGCAGCAGCAGAAACACATTACTTCGATCTTCTAAGATCCTATGTCAGATCGTCATATGCGCCATTGAAGAGTTGATGATAACGATAGTTCTTTCTCAAATTTATCTTTCTTGAGAAAGACAAATTATCTTGAAACAAATTATCTTGAAATTCCATGGCAAAGGACGTGATACATGCGTGTACGATCTGTATGCGGTAGTTCAATACGCTTGCACCTGGTCTTGAAATTCCATGGCAAAGGACGTGATACATGCGTGTACGATCTGTATGCGGTAGTTCAATACGAAATTTGCGATCTGAATATTTGTCAAGATACCTCCCCCCCCCCAGATCATCGCGAGTAGCAACACCTGTCGACACGCGGATAATAAAGACTTTCTTTCCCGATCCTTCCTTCATCCTCTCTTCTTCTCCCTTTCTGTTCCCCTAACTCGTTCGTTAGACTCTCAGAGCGCTCTTTTGCCTGCACCTGTGGATGTCGCGTGTCATGACGCGTCCGTCTCTCGGGGAGCAGATACGTTGGGAGACGTTGATTAGCGACAATAATAATAGTGATAATAGTAATAGTATTAGTAAGAGTAGTAATATAGTATTACTAGCAGTAGTAGCGATAGTAGTAGAAGTAACAATAACGATAGTAGTAGATAGTCGCGAGAGGAATAATGATAGAAGTAATGGTAATGATAGAGGATCGGTAATGGTAGCGATGATGATAGTAGAGTAATAGTAAAAAGAGCGAAGGAAGAATAAAAGTGTCACGGAAGATTGTATCGGTGTATGTGTCCGTTTGTATGCATTAGAGGGTACACGTGTAATTGATGCGACAATAAATTAATGTGAAATGGAAAAATGAAAGCTCCTCGAGAATCGCCGGCCGGGTGTCGAGCGCTCCAGAGAATAGGCGAGAGATTCATATTCACCTCACTGTTCCTCGCCCGCACTCCTTCGCAGAACTCACGCAGACTGCATCGATTACCGCCGCGGATTTACTTGCCCTGCGGCGTAAGCGGATAGAAATCGATGAGATGACTCAACGACGTCAAAGTCGAGGGCTATGATCCTACACACATCAACGACTCGTGCGTACTACTGTTGCTACCAACGTTGCTAATGCCGGTGTTTCCGATGACGTTGCTATTGCCACAGCTGCTGCCGCAACTGCTCCCCGATGATATCAGGTGTTGTTGCTGCTGATGATGATGATGCTGATGATGATGGTGGTGATGTGATGATGGTGGTGATGATGGTGTTGTTCCTGGGTCGTCGTTGTACTTCTCAGGATGTCGTCCGTTGAGAGAGGCGTTAGCTTCCATCCAGGCATAAAGTCCAGGTCGAGATCAGGTCCAATATCCACATCCAATAATTCGTTGTTGTTGAGCGGGTCGAGCGGCGATTGACTCGATAAAGATAGTACGCTACCCCAATTGATCGATCGGCTGTCGTCACTGTCACCGATGCCGGAATCGACATCGGTTTCACCTGAAGATGTTGGCGGCATAGGGAAAGGTGTTAACCTACCCTGTTCGGGCGGTTGCAGTTGAGCGATCGGCGCCGGTACGACCGGCTCCATGGGTGGTGGACTCCTGTCCCTCTCCATCTCACGTTCTAGGTGTCTTAAAGTGTTGCAGATCAGTACCGATCGGTGAAGGCTTGGATCCGGGAATTGTCGATACCTGGCGAGTTTGCACATAGAAATGTTGAGTACGGCGAGTCGTCGTTGTCGGTAGCAAGCCCGGCCGCGCCGACACCAGCTGGATTTGGAACCTTCGCAACACCGCTCGTTAGCTCGATAACTTGAGCCAAGCTCCAGGTAGCTCTTGCCGTTTTCCTCGCGACGTATCGTTGGTGGCTCGTAATGATGAAGGACACCCCATTGTGGCTGAGATCTCGACAGCTGGTTATAACTGTTGCTACCGATAGGACCGACGGCGGTTCGTTGATGGTGATAATAATGTTGCGTGTGGTGATGCAACTGGGTCACCGTGGATGAGACCGACGTCGAGGATGACGCCGGTGATTGTTGTTGCTGTGACTGTTGCTGCTGCTGCTGCTGCTGCTGCTGCTGTTGCTGTTGTGCTGATTGGGAAGATGGATGGTGCTGTGATGAGTGTTGTTGGGATTGTTGTTGCTGCTGTGACTGCGAGGAATTCGTCGCCGAGGACTGGCACGGGTTCGTCGTCGTTTGTAGACAGGGCGAGCTCACCTCCATCTCATAATACGCCGACATCTGGTTCAGGGGTCCGTAATTGTCGTCCATCGTCCACCAACTACCGTCCACGCGTCCAAGCTTCGACGGACTCTCGCCTAAATCCATGTGGAATTCCATGCAGCCGACACCACCCTCCAATTTGCGTTTTCCTGCTGTCGCCTGCAGACCCATCATTGCACAACTCTGAAAGCATTCACAAATCGCTAACATTAGCTCTATGCATTTCTTTACGCACCACTCCAACTCTATCTGTACAAAAGACATAACTATCTGTCTAATTCCAGTCATAATTCCATCATCTTATATGTTCACCAGTTATGACTAATTTTGTCAAGGGTTAGCGTTAGCTTGTAGTTGTTCGTCGGTGTTGATGCAACAAAGTCGAATAAACACGCTTAGTTTTGCGCGACGCTCGGAGGCGGGAGAGGACGTGACTCAGACGCTCGGAACTCCATTCGAACGATGGAAAAAGTGACGTCACGCAACTCCTTAGCCCTGCCTGGAAGAAATCATCAGCGGAACGCGCGGAACTCCAGCACTCGAGACTTTAGCAGCAGAAGTTTTTTAGAAACGTTCGCTGATACTTTTGCAACAGAGGCAGGACAAAGAGAAGCTGTATCTAACTTTTCGACAAGTTCTTAATTTTATAAGCTGTGAGATACCTTAGTATAAAATCATTTTTACAGAAATAAAAAAAGAATATGTATATGAGAGAGTATATGTACATGTATGTATATAAGAGTATGTATATATCGTTTAAAAAAAATTTCGAGTTTAATTCACAGTTACAAAATCTAAATCTATAATATAAATCTCTATCGCGTTAAACATTATCGGATTCTGTATTTTTTTATTTAAAAATCTATTTAAAAAAATCTCATATGTCTTTTTCGGGACTTGGAAATGAGGTCGAGACATTCCAAATAGTCAAGATTACAATTTCTCTTCATCTCATTGTCGATTGTAGGGTGGGTCGAACTCGTATGCGTATCTTGGCGCCATGAACCCTACGAAAGCAGTACCCACGCAGTCGTAGATGATTTACGCGCATACGAGGTCGCACGAGTGAAAGTAAGTAAATAATCGTTCGTCCCACCAAGCTCTTGCTCACCTCGAGAGAGAGACGAGTTTCTCTACTGGAGCGAACGAGATGTGCTCCCGCGAGCATGAGAAAGAGAAGCCGGGAGTGTTAGAAGGATGAGAGGACGGCGATGATAAAAAGAGGAAGAGGGGGAATGTATCGCCACACTGTGTGTGTGTGTGTGTGTTAGTTGTTGTGTGTGTGTGTGTGTTAGTTGTTCTCGGAGAGACCGTGAGATGTCACCAGCGACATATTTCTCGGATGGTCGAGTCCACGTGGTTTCCACATGATGTTTGATTTTACGAAAGAAGGAAAGGGGAAAGATAAAGAAAGTCGAGCAATGGAAGTCAAAGAGATGATAATCGAGATTACGTCAGTAACGAGATTAATCGCGTGATTATCAGTAAGAGATTCGCGTCTTCTTTCTTCATTTGAACTTTATGCGTCTGTGTGCTCAGGGAGCCAAAATACTATCGTTACCCTTTTCGATCGATTCAGTCATCACTTTTTCGTCGGGCAGTATTTCCAGCATCTTTTTTTCTTTTTATATGTTGTGTGTGTATTCTACTTATATGTATATATATATATATAACGATGGTATTTTGGTTCCTTGAAGACACAGATGCATGAAATTCAAAATGAAGGAAGAACCTCATAATCACATGATTAATCTCGTTATTAAAGTCGATTATCGTCTCTTTGACTTCCATCACTTGACTCGATTATAGAACGAATTGCCACTTACTAAACTTTGATAATTCGCACAACTTTAATAAATTTGCGTTAGAAATAGTTGCAGATACTATTTCTATCCCGAATGTTTCTAACTTACTTATCAAATTTAAAATCTCCCCTTTTCTGTCTGTCTGTCCGTCCCTCTCCTCTCTCTCTCTCTCTCTCTCTCTCTCTCTCTCAAGAAAAAGATACATCTTTCTTTTTATGCAATACGTAACTCTATAAAAGTAACTGCGAAATAAACTTATTTTAGCGCCTTGACAGTCGTCTTGTCGTATTTTAGCGCCTTGAGAGTTTTCAGCTTGATACTCATGTATTTTTTGTCCAAAATTCAATTTTTGAAAAATTGAAAAACGTTGACGCGTGGTCAACATATGTCTTTTCATAAGCTAAAACTGATGAAAAAGTTACGAGGCATTTATCGTACTACTATGCGCGTTCCAATTCCCTATCCAGGTGCTAAAAATCTAATGAAATACTATACTGTAGGAATACGCGAATCGGAACGAAGCCTATGCTGAGCAGCCTGCGAAATATTAAATTTTATTAATACTTTTTTATATATGTATATCCGTTCTGCGCACGAGTTTACAATGAAACGAAGCCGCGCGCTTGAAACGTTTTGTAAGTGAATTTTGTGCACGATCTAATGACTCGGGAAACAAACGTCATGGTGTTTCCATCGAATTCTGTATCCGCGTGTCATTACCAATGCCGCTTCGAGCGCGGCGTTGCTACGGTAGTAGACGATGTGATGACTGAGCTTGTGGTGAACGACGAACTGGAGACTTGTAGGCAAAGCCAACATGCGACGCGTGAATGTACGTTCCTATCACGTCCATATAGATTTTACACGATTCCGTTATATCCCAACATTATATAGATCAACAAGACATTCTAAACTCGATGAAATCGAAAAAAGTAAATTGTAATTTGCTTGGTTTGAATTTATTTTTCACGTAATTACGCGATATCATCTATGTGCTAATCTATTCCGTGTTAGATAACTTTTTGCAATCGAGGTAACATGAATTTGTGTGTAATGTTACACTCGACTGATCCAGTTTGTTTTATCGGTCAAGACGACAGACTTAAATGAACTCTACTCTAAAATGCGTTTTTTACTTGCCACGTAGCTACGTCCCTGAGCTAGCTCGAGTGTTTCTAGCGACAACGGTTCGCTCTTGCGACCATGTACATCCGCCGCAGCCGGCCGTAGCGGCCTACTTGGAATATGACTCGCTCGTGGAGATTCTCCTTCCAACGCAACATGGTCAAGCTCCGGCCAGCTCCGAAGAACGTTCGTGGAATCATCGGAAGGAAAAACGACGCGACAGATCTAATCTCATCTTCTAGCATCGAGAGAATGACGTCAATTCTTTCTTTCTTTCTTTCTTGAAATTAAAAGCAACATTCGTTGTAATAACTTACTTCGCGAGTTCCTTTGAGTAAGGATCTAAAGCGTTTTGAGCGAATCTGAAAAAAGTGAACAAAATTCAATTATTCGAAAAAATATCTCAAAATTATCATTGCTTTAAGTCAACTAATTATGGTTTGCTTATTATCGAATGGTATTTCACGCGCATGCCAACACAACTCTGACATTTTTGTTCCATGCTTATCGCTGATAGATTATGTCGCACGAATAATTGCTTATGCAAATTGTTGAAACGATTCAGAAGTCAAATTATTGAGAACGATACGATCTATTCAAAGCGAATGGATCTCAATGCACATTGCTCTACGTGTCATGAAAGTACGTTGGAAGGAAGATAAACTTGTGAGAACGGGGATATATGTAACGCGGGTTAATAATTTCGTTGATCGGTGAAACTTGGTTGTCTCTCAACTATCTCCCACGAGGGGTACGTACTCGGGATATGTACTTGAAAATTTTGGTGAAACTCGGCGAATAGGGCGTGTGCCCGACTATGGATGCTGCTGTAATCTCCGGCGTCTCCTCTTACGTACGATATTTGCGAAGCGTGACCGAGCACTTGTTGAATCGACACCGGGAATGGGAACAAGAGGAACCTAGAGGGTGACGGAGAAAGGAGGTGCGCGCGCGCAAGAGAGAGAGAGAGAGAGAAAGAGACTAGAGTAAAGCATAGAGAATAATGCGGGAGAAAGGAGCAGGAGAAACGGATGGATGATTAGAGGTAAGATATTGTTAGGAAAAGAAGGAAGTGTGTAAGGGTAAGGAAAGGACGAAGAGGAATTAGGAGGAACGAGGCGACGCACAAATGGAACAATAAGGGAGAGAGACGGATAAGAGGAAGAAATATCTTGAGAAGGATTAGTACATGGCGATAATACGCGGTTCTTAAGCCATAATCAGAGTTGAGAGAGGCGCCAAGCTGTTCCTTTTCCACTTGTAAAATTCTTGCTACTTGCATCTCATTTATAACCTTTGCGATTATGCATCTATCGGCAGATGTTAATATGGGGATTAATACGCGAGCTAAATAAGAATTTCGGTCTCGCAAAGTCGCGATTCCCCGATAAAAAGTGACCATAGTTTTGCAATGTATGGTATTTGATTCTTTTACGTGACAAAGATCGGCTCCAATCGCGACCGTTATTTTATACAATACACGTGCATTGTATAAAACCGATGCGTGCGTTGTATGAAACATGAACTTTTATGTAATGCTGAACGATTTTAAAGTGGGAAACGACACGTGGCTCGGCCATTCTTATTCTTTTCAATAAGTTCGTTTACGAATTCTTTTTTTTTTTAATTTGGTGTAGTAATAGCTGAGCCACGTGTCATTTAATTCCATCTTTAAAGGCTTTCTGGATGTCACAAATAGTCGGAGATACGTGCGCATCAGTTTTTTGCGAGTCGTGTTGCTGCACATAACTTACTTCGATACACCGATACTTAAATATAAAAGAAATCATAGATTCTGCGCGGCAACGCTTTGACGTCGAGTGATAAAACGACTGGGATTCGCTACGAGGGAGCAACAGGCGTCAAGCGAGGGAGGGAAGAATAACGAAAACGAAATAAAACCCGGCCAAGTTTATCGTGATTCAAACTCAAAACGAATATGTGCATTCGGCAACCCGAGGTAACGAGGTGTGTCGGGGCTTCGATAGTCGCATAAATCATCGGAAGGTACACAAGTGAGAGATGATCATCTCTAGAAAAATTCATTGAACCAACGTAGATAATGCGTTACAAGTAGAAGTCTCACGAATCCGACGTAATCGGATGTCGAGAAATAGGTGGATTCACACGATGCATGGTGAGATACACTTGTGAGATACAGTTGAACGATCGATATACGAAGCAGGAATTGTAAGCAGCGTAATCCTGACGAGAGAATCCAACTCCTTTGAAGTACAAATCAATATTCGACGTCTTCGCAAATGGTAGAAAATCCAAATCATTATTTGTGTGTGTGTGTGTGTGTGTAGTAGTCGAAGTAGTAGTAGTTGTTGTAGTAGTGGTGGTGGTAGTAGTGGTAGTAGGAGTAGTAGTTGTTGTAGTAGTAGTGGTAGTAGTGGTACTAGTAGTACTGATAGTAGTAGGTAGTAGTTTTGATAGTAGTAGTGGTAGTAGTAGTAGGAGTAGTACTGATAGTAGTGGTAGTAGGAGTAGTACTGATAGTAGTGGTAGTAGGAGTAGTACTACTGATAGTGGTAGTAGGTAGTAGTAGTAGTAGTAGGTACTAGTAGATAGTAGTAGTAGTAGTAATGTGCGTGCACGTGTGTTCTCGCGATGCGTATCCATATGTTGACTGAAAAAGGAGTTTTTTGTGAACATGACGTGCGCGCGGCTATAGCACAAGGTAGTAACGGCGCACGGCTAGTAAAATCCTAAGTAGAGAAGGTTCACGGTGGATCCGGCTCTGCCGAGCGATGAAGTAATGTTTGCTTCGACTAGACTTGACTTATAGGAGTTATAGGTACGGCCGCACCAAGTCGAAGCAGTAACAACAGTGCCGACATTGAAAATTGTGGCACCTGAACTTCGTGAATGTTAATCGATGTTAGCCGAGATACAATCCTTAAGATAACTGTAGATGTCGTTGTATACTGTTCCTCTATAAACGACTAGATATTTATCGAAATTTTTCGCAGAAGTATTCACTATATCTTGGCCAAAAAATTGAAATCTCGTTATGGCGTTTGCATATTTGTTATATATTTCGTTATAAAGAAAATTATCTTCGAAAATCATCAAAAAATCGAAATTAATTTTAAAGAAGTTTAAAGTTAAGTTTAGCGTGTGTGTTACGTACCGACTATTACATATGGAAAGAGATATTATGTTAGAGAGATATTATGACATGTATTTGAATGCAATGTGTTTAGAAAAAGACAAGTAATCACTTAAGCTTTAATTACACATAAATAATATTTATTTGAATGATGTCCAGAACATTTGAGTTAAAAAATAAACTACTTTTAACAATAGATCGAGTAGAATTGTATGTAATTATGATATAACATATTATTGTATAAAAGTTCTAATCAAAAAGGAATTTTTATTAGTTAAGATAATTACATACGGTCTAAACTTCAATCAGATAGCATCGTTTTTATTTTGTGCATTCGATATCATCCATGAGTAATATACATATCAGAATACACATTTTAGATTTATTAACTTATTAATCTTAGATATCTCATAGCTATAAAAATATCTTGGACTCAAATAAATTCATAAACCATAACAAACTCATATTAGAGAATTTAGAAGTATAAACATGAAACCAACGTATTCAAACTTTTTAAGAACGTCATCATGCTCGGATGACAAACTAATTTGGGAGTTCCACATTTACATTTAAAAGCTAAACATAGGCATGGAAGTTTTAAAACATATGAGATATAAATAGCTACTGTGAATGTTTCCAATAGATAGTGAGATAATTAAGATATTGATACTTGGAAATATCCGACAGGACAAAAGATCCAATAGAAGATTTTATAATGATAATTTTGCTGATAACTTGATGATAATTTATCTGATAATTTTGCTGTCTCTATCTCTTTCCTAACTTTTTCTCTATTTTTCTTCATTTTCGAGAGAAAGAGAAAGAGATTTATCACGTCATCGTTTTAAGAGCGTGATACTTAAAAAGGTTGGATTTACATTGTGTGTGTGTGCGCGCGCATGTGGTTCACATATAATATATTTATACTTCTAAATTCACTAATGTCGGTCCTGCCGGCAAATTCGCTTCGTAAGCTGAGCTGGCTGAAAGACCAGTCGTCGGTAGATAAAAACATATATGATGTCTCTATATGTCACATGCCGCTCGCTGTGATATCGGTGCAATGACGCGCGCACGAGCGCACCGATAGCGCATACTTCTATAAGACACACACACACACACACACGTACGCGCGCAAGTATGTGTATGAGTAATGTCGTGCGTATGTGTATATGCGCGCGTGCGAGTTAAATTTTCTGCGCCGCGCAATACACGACGTTGAAGCGACGTTAGTGCGCCACGCTGATCATGATAGCATGACGTCAACCGGTCGTGTGTTATTTTCGAAAGGGGACTCGACAGTGGCGGCGCTGCACGGAGAAATTGCGAAGCGGCGCAAACAGCCAGAGTATGTCGCTATCGGACGGAGAAACAACGAGACGAGGCTCGGATGATGCGAGCGAGTGAGCAAGCGAGCGAGCGAAATATGTCGAAAGGACTCGCTCGGTTGCGTCTTGCACGCGCGTGCGTGGATAGAAAGTATTTCTTTAAAACACAAAATCGTCAAGAGCAAGTTGCGAGACATCGTTTTACGTAAAATAGTAACGAGCTTTTTATTTTTTAAGTACACATTTTCTCACCTCCCGAAGATTATGATCGTAATAAGGCATTTTTCTTCAGAATATATTCAACTTACTTTCTTCACTTTTTCTTATCTTTCTTTTATCATTTTGTTTCCGATGATATCTTAAATTATCTCTGTAACTTTATTTTTATACTTTTTTTAGTTTTTAAGATAAAGATATATATTAATTATACGAATCTAGTGTCTTTATTAGAAAAAGTTTAAAAATTAAATTGTAGTAAATAGTAATTTAGAAATGAAATTAAATACTATGTAAAACATATTTTCAATGTATTGCTGTCCGATTTAAACTGAATACTGTGTCGATCAAAATAAAATATTTCGCAATTGCTTAGAACGAGTGTTAATCTTCTATTTTCGTACTTCTTTTCTTTCTCCTTCTTTCCTAATTTTTTTCCTGATTCAGAAATTCCTATTTCTGACGTTTTTCCTTTCTCCAGCTATCACGTGCGCGCGATTGATCGAACGGCTCGATTTGACAAATGTCCTCGGAGACGCGACTGGCGGTTCTCGAGTTTTATGTGAACCGGGGCCAAGGTCAAAACACTATCGCTCTATCTGATCATCATGTTGGCGGAAAATTTAATCCGCGATCTAAATTTACATGTATTCATTGTACGAAATAGTTGGGTATCTTTTTGTAATAAAAATTTTTTTGTATACGTTGAAAGACATGCGATGTCGAATAAAGACGGGTTCTTGGCGCACGAAGACGCCCGAGTCGTTGAAATTTGTCGCTATTCTGGAGGCTGACCCAAACGACGACGAGTTTAGCGGAGTAAAGTCCGCGGCAGATTAGCCACGCGCTATCGCAACGAGTGCGCGTGGATAAGATTGTGTCGCGTCGCACCGCGCCAGTCGGTCGGCTTTAGGCTTCAAGGACTCTGCTTCAAGGAGGTTAAGTCGTCAAGACGAAATTTCTCGACGAGACCTTCTATTGCTGAATACGCGACCTGTTTCGCACAGCAGGTCATTAAGCCGCGATAAATAAATAAATATTTAATAATAAACAATAGTTTATTAACAATAAAATGTTTTGTATGAGAAAAGCAGTTTACATATAAATCGTCTTGTCATGTGTCGTTTAGAAATGCACGTGTGTGACTTGTATCAGGAAATATTATTTATCGTGATATGATGCTTCTGATATTATTAACTAAATATTATTTATCACATGACGATTTCCGATCGTAGATTGCTTTTTTATTAGAAACTAATTTCCCTCTTTAAGCATCTACAGATTAATACAAGATATCTACAAACTTATGTCGCGAATTTTAATTCTACCCAACACTTTATTGCTTAACATAAATAATATGGTTCCGATAGAGATCTATAGTTACACTTCCAATCGAAAATTTATTATTTCGAAGAAATTATCTTTCTCAAGAAAGTTTCCAAGTTTCACAGAAATGCCTACAGAAAGTTGACCGGTATCACAGATACTGTGCTCGGCCTTTTTCGGTGACACACGACTCCCAACTGAAAACGACCCAGAGATACGTCATCGGATGCGAAACGCGCGAGAGTCTGCGATGTTTCACCCCCTGAGGGACGACGGGCACGTGTACGAATCGACGGTCGCAGAAGGGATCCCAACGGGGTGAGGTACACGGGGGTTGTTGCGATGCGTCTCGGTGGTAACTATCCAATAGGCGACGCCCGACCCACTCATTCACTCCTCCACCAACCCCCGAGGCACCCCGCACGATATCTACGAAAGCTCGTAGGCGATCTCTCCCGCACGTAGGTACGCGCGCGCCCTTGCCTCACTCGCGCTATGTAATGTACATAACGCGCGTATATATGCCTCCTGACTAGTAAATATCCTACCCTATATACGAAGCAGCGAGGAGAGAGAACCTACGCGCCAGTCGAGCCTACATTAGGGGATGAATAAAGGAAGGTCGCCGAAAACGGAGGGTCGGTACCCCTGGTCCCCAGTGCCTCTCATTCGTATGTATATCCGTACGATTAGTCATTCATCATAGAGAAACACGCACGCAGTGCACCTTTTTGGGGAAAACCTATCGCAATATGCTTGTCTTGTGCAATGAAATTAAAATTGCGTACGTTGTTAAAAGCTTAAGTTTCTCTACGTGTTCAAAAATATTATTAATTATATTTGTTTATTTACGTATTCCTTATTATTGTTAATATCTGTATTGTATTTTACTATGTATACATTTACTATGTTATATTCATTGCAATTAAATAAAATTGAACTGATAAGATCACATATAGGATTAGCCAAGAACACGTGGCTCTGCATAAATCGGACTGAGCGCCGCTGATACTATCTATAGGGGCGCGCGACATCTGCGGTGTCCTGAACGAAGGGTCCTACTCCGAAAACCAAGGAATTGAGTGGGGATCAGAAGCGGGAAGAAGGTCGTGAGAGGGAAAGAAAGTGAATGAGAGAGAGTAAAAAACAGGAGGACGGAAAATTGAGAGATGTCGACGAAAGGATGCGGAACGGAAACGAGAAGTAGAAAGGAAAGAGACGGAAATAGGATAAAAAGGTTGAGCTCCTCTCGAAATAAAGCAATGAAAAATGTCATCCTGTCGTTAATTGGTCCGTGCCAGTTCTAGGAGTTAAAGATTTTCGTGCATTATTCGTATTTCGCGTCTATTTCAATTTGTTTCGATACATTTGAGACAGTAAGAACATTTTGAGTATAGATTTCATACGATAAAAAACTCAAACTGTAAAATAGATAAAATGATATGATATATCAATATATATGAATAGGTTTACTAAATACCTTTAGTTGGCAATATTTCTTTAGTTCAAATAAATATGGTTTTTAAGTTAAACATATGTTAATTTACCGAAACATATATTTTTTTGAATTAATAAATATTTGCCTGACAACCCTGTGTTCGCCGCATATATAATTGAATCAAGAAATATTTTTATGATTCAACACTTTTTTTCTCAGTTTTCTCAGTTTTCACGAGAAATTTTTCTTAAGATACCATATCGTACAATGGTATTGTAACTGTATGTATATTTTATTTTTTCGTGAGCATAAGTTGTTCACCACAAAAGACATTAGAAATTCAAACAGTTCAGATTTATAGTTAATAATATATAAATTTTTATAGATTACATTTCAAGACATACATTTATGACATACATTCCGATATAATCAAAATCTTTGATATTTTTAGCGAACAAAAATGAACTCATCGAGAGCAATTTGTGTTAGGGTAAACTTCCCCTTTATTCTATCGAGAATTCAAACAGTTTGATGGATGCATCCGTGTGGCCATCGCAGTGCATGTCCATACATACGCGTGCACGCATGTACACGGATAGCTGTATCTATGCCGTATGGGAAAGCGCAGACGTACGTAGCGGTTGAAAAAAGGGACCATATGTCGGGTAACGTCAGGCACCCCTTGCGTGTGGGAGTGCCAGTGGGGATACGTATATACACGCCACTCTCCCTTTCCGATATATTTTTTGCTTCGCGTCGGATTTTTTAACGTGGCGTCTTCCTGCTTACGCGTGTATGACGTGGCGTCCTCCCCCAACCCGCCAACCTTTTCCCCCACTAGTTCGCCTCGTTCGTCCTTCAGCGTTTGTCACCCAGTGTCATGTGGAGCGTGAAGATTTTTATTTCAAATATTTTCGGTTTCGATGAAGAGATTCGTCGATGGATCTATCTATGAATGAAATGGCGCGATCACTTTGTGAACCGGTGGTGTACCTTGCAACATATATTATGTCGAATGATATGCCAAAAGTTTTATAGATATAGGGTATATAGGTACTGTTTCAATCGGATTTTAATAAATTTCAAGTCATTCTTTCTTTATACGCTATATAGCATGAATATTATAGAAATTGTTTAACTCTTAAGAGCGCGTACTGTACTCACCTCAAATCTTGTAAAGTATTAAGTATTATCAAATTGTAATGATAAATGTTGAATAAAATAATAAAATAATAAAGTATAATAAAATTCACAGTTTGCTCAATGATAGAATGATTAACAAATAAAATCGAGAAGTCTCTCGATCATTTTATACGTAAACGACGGGTTAAAGTATACCTAAAGATCAATCTTAAGCAAAACAAGCAAGGAAGAAAAGAAGGGAGAAAAGAAAGGGATAACGAAGTAAAAGAGGCAACGTGTGCGTGTGCGCGCGCGCCGAACCTGTTCGCGTCTGACGAGTGGGCGAGCGGGATAAAGTTTACGATGTCCGTAGGACACTCGAAAGAGAAAAAGAGAGAGAAAAGGAAAAGAACAGTTTGGACATAGCAGGTGCTAGCTAGTCAACAATGAGAATGTGTCTGCGTATATGCGAATACTTTTCACTTACGAGAGTGATGATGAATCGATGATATGATAAAGAATGCATCGAATTACGAAGAGTTCCCGATTGGCAAATAAAACCAAGTACTTGGTATTGCTATAATATCATATCGTATCGATATGATATTGATACTTGATGTTAGCGAAGGAGAATATAAATAGCACAGAGCTTGTGGACAAAAATTCTGTGTTGTAGAAATATTTCGATATAAAATAGTAATATTGCAAATACTTAGATTTAGATTTAGCTTTGTTTAAGGCTTAAATTAAAGTTAACAACAATTACATGATATTTCTCATAAATCTATTCTAGATCTGCTCTCTTTTCTCTCTATCTCTTGATCCTTTTACCTTTAAGACACATAAAATGTATTCGATCAAAGATTATCATATCTCTCTCTCTCTCTCTCTCTCTCTCTTCCTTCCCTCTCGTTATACATTTGAACATACATTTGATTCATCGATATTGTGCTATACATTTTGTCGTAAATTTGTCAGATCTCTTCTTTTTATTAGTCATGTATACAAAGGCAAAGAAAATTCCAAGAAAATTTGAGGAAGATGCGTGCCGGAAAAATTTATCTTAGCGTCTTTTACCTACTTGTAGGGCCTAGGCATAGTCGAAGCTGGTAGAACCTGGACCAGGTAGAAAATACAGATGATCGTCGTGCTTGGGTCACGACTATGCTATGCTGTCTTGACGAGGGTCAGACGTAAGGGCACATCGTTTGATACGTTCCAAAGAGCCAACAATAAAATTCAGGGATTCTCATTTAAGCTTTTGTTCGTGAGAATTCAAAAGTAATATTTCAACGGCAAAATTACGTTAAAAATGAGCTTTTAGAAAAAGAGCAGCATTACAAATTCCAAATAAAATGAAGATACTAATTAATTATACAAATATGTATAGTAGAACATATATAACACAGTAATCAAGTTTAATTAATAGTATTTTTCAGATTATGCAATATATAAAACATGCTCTTCAGCTAAGGAAAATAGAAAAATTTTCAGAAATTTGTAATCAATGAAACAATGTGTTGTTAATGTCTGTATTTCGGACAATACATGTACCGTATGAAACAACACATAAGTAAATTAATAGAAATAATCACCGTGTAATAGTATATGAACAATGGTACATGAAGCTCTAAGTTTGAGATATGTTATATACTGGAAGCTACGGGAACCAGGTCGGATTTGGGTTCGAGGTAGTAGACACACCCGAAAGGAAAGAGAATGAGGGTTAGAGCCTTTTATGTCGAAAGGTCCCCGGATAGACTATGGCCTCGGCTCTTTTTGTTCGGACCGTCGAAGCGGCAGCAGAAAAAGTTCTTTCAATGTCGAGTAGGCCTACCGTTTCTGTGAATTGTGCGAAAGAACGACCAACTGGTTGATTGTTTTGCCGTCGACATTTCGCATTTTATTACATAAACTATACTAATTAGTTTATTAGATCCCAAGATAGACCCCGAGTGGTTATATAATGCTCTCTTATATCATGGAAACATAAAATTATTAAGATAAGATCTCACTATAGAGACGATTCATATTAAAACAAATAATTTGGAAAAATTTTAGTGTTTTATATAAAATTGTAAATTATATTTTATTTTAATTATTGAGATGTGTTTTCTTATGTAACTTACGCGGAAAAGAAAATATTAAATTAAAATAAAAAAATGGAGGTAAAAAGAATTCGGGGAAAAAGGGAAACGAATACGGTAGATAGAAAAGATTCGAGACAACGATCTTTTAGAAACTTTAGAAAACTGCATAAAAAAAATCTCTTGAAAATCCCGAAACCTTTAAGAGACAGAAAGAAAGAAAGAAATAGAAGGAAGAAATCCAAAATTTGAAGATTCAAATTTGAAGATTTTTATCAGGTTTTCTCTGTGTAATTCTTTGTAATATGATAATACTTGAAGAATCGTTTTCAGAGCTCAATTGTTCTCAGAACTCAACTTCGAGAGAGATCTCAAAGTTATACTCAAATATACGAACCTTTCAAGTAAAACAATAGAATTTATAAATAAATAAATATAATTAAAGTAATAAATATATATATCTTACTCTCCAAATTTCGCAAATCTAACAATTTGTCCTTAAATTCAAAATAAAGTAATATATTGCGAAAAAGAAAGGAATTATATAAAGTTATTCACGTCTGCAATTAGTGTTATTCTCGCACGAATTTTCCTCAATTAAACTTTCCGAATTTTTAGATATCACAAACCCATTAAACTGTTCAAAACATCGTTGACTTCCTTTGAAATCGAAAACAAATTATTTAGAGTTATGCGTCGTATTTTAAGTTATACGCATTGGCAAACCCTTCGAATACTTCTCGGGATAGAGGAGGAAACGTATCAAACGTCAGCATAAGTGATGAAAGAAACGTAATGAAAATCCTACGAAAGCTTCTCCGAGAATTGTTGAAATCGTCCGATGACGGAACAAAACGAGAGAGACTTTACTGTTATAGGCGACTCTTGAGCGCACGGGAATAATAATAATCATCAGCTGGTCGCAGCAAGTGAGCGAACGAGCGAGTCGAGCGACTGGCAAGCTAAATCATCCAGCTAGTCTAACTAACTCAATACGCTAGTCGAACCAGAGTCTGCTTGGGTTGGGTGAAAGGTGTGGCCACAGACGAGAAAAGGAGAATACAATATTCTAGCTGTAGTGCGTGATATTCACCAACGATGAATTGGTCGGTGACAAGGAAGATGACAAGAAGTGTGAATGTTCGTTCGTCCCGACTACCCTTTCGCCGTCGTCATCCAACGCAATAATCGCAGTAGGCATGTCGCAGCGGGGTGGAGAGAAAGAGAGAGAGAGAGAGGGAGTGAGAGGAAGGAAGGGAGGGAGAGGGGAGGGAGGGGGAAAGATGTGGATGCGGAGACATCACTGAAAAAAACACCAGTGTACAGGTGGTCGGCAGTAAAACGATTGGAGAGTACCGCTTAATGGGATTCAACGACCTTTGTATGACGATTGAATCGGATCTAGAAATATCGACTTGAACCTATATCGCCTGCTTATCGATTTCGTCGACACATCAAAGTACTCCTCTTGCAAGTATATTTATCTTCGGGTCAAACGCGCACACGCTAATATTTGTAACGGACGAATATTAACCATGAAAGTGAGATCTTCCCTGCTTATCAGAGACAAATCATCACGTAGCTGTAAAAGCTCGGTTCGTAGCTAATCGCACTGTTCAAAACTACCAATGAACAGACGCAAATAAGCGAACTGTGTTTAGTCTTCACTTAACTTGAAGTAAGCTTTACTTTAAATTTTCATTTAAGGATTAGACGAGGATAATTGTAGAAATGTCGACGACAAAAGAAAAGAATTACACACACACACACACACACACACATCGTGCCGAATATTTGTTAAGCGAGGTTAATTTCAAAGTCACAAGAGGAATCAAGCGGAAGTGCGCAACGTCTTTCCCTGTCAACGTCGTTCTCTGTAAAACCTATGTCGATAGATATCGCGTTCGTTCCAAGCGAACGATTCGCCGATTTATTTATTGTCTCGCTTTTTCTAAGGACGATTTGTAAGTTCGCTCACTAGCTGAGTTACACGAGAAGTCGACAAGCTGTGAGAATCCCACGGAGAAATGAAGATTTTTTGTGTCATAAATTCTTACGGGAGGAGAGCGATTGAAGATCTTTACCCATAGCGGTACCGTCCTTGCTCGATCGCCTCGAGCAACGTTGGCCCTGACGCGTTGGTAACTGTTCCCGTATCCTGTCCCAACTATTCCTAGCGAGAGCGTCCGGTACTGTGCAAGCAAACGTGCGACGCTTGAAATGGTGCGCGTTTGCATTGAATGCAATTTAATATTCATCTATATATTTTCTTTGACGTTAACACACACGCACGCGCACACGCACACACAGACGAATGTAAAACACCGAAAGATAGTGTATATCGTGCAATTGATCATGCTATATAATAGATGATTTTTATCGAAATATAAAAACTGTTTATTCCAAAAGATCGGAAATAAAAATACGAGACGTATCGTGCGATTGCAGGGAAAAAAAAAGATAATGTTTGATTCAAACTTGTCACTGATAATGAACATTCGCGAGTCGGCCTAGCACGTTCGTAGCTATCCGTTTTAACACATATGCATTGTTCAACACCGTTCAACTTTTGGACAAAGTTATATCCAAAGTATCCACGATGGCAATCACGTCGCAGTTTTGGATTTACGAGTGTCAGTCGCGGCGTATAGGATAGTAAGATTGGAGGGGGATAGTTGCTGACGGGGCCGATAGCATTGGGGTCGCGGGACGCCACCGCGTACGAAAATAAAATTCGTCTTGCTGTTGGAGAATCCGTTCATCGCGGACGTAACCAAGATTTTTGAGTTCCGATGCTCTGATACAGATATATGTAATTTTCATAAATATATCAGCACTTTTATGTAATATTTTCTGTTAATCATGAATCTCCCTGAAACCCACAAGTGTCATTATGTACATCGAGAAATTCGAAACGAGTTTATATTAATGTGATACTTTTCTATAAACTCTCAAATACACGATATACTATAATATTTAAAAAATAGCGCCCGCGATCATTTTTGTCCATCAAGTTTAGTTCGCTCAAAAGTCTATATCAATACTGACGGAAAGAAATGCAAGCTAAATAATCTTTATTTTGCAAAATGCACAACCAAACAAATTTGTCTGGTGTTTTACCAGCACAAAAGTTTTGCGGAACGGGGACGTGACAATTCGTTAACGAGTTTATAAATTCGTCTTGATAAACACGTTGTAGCCTGCGAAACTCCGCCTGAAATGATTATAATGCGTGTTCGTTAAGCTTACAGATAAAAACTCTGCCGCAAAAACGTAAAAATGGATAACAATCCTATACCTCGGCATGTAAGAAATTAATATTCCTGTGAAAAAAAAGTCGAAATAGTGTAGCTCCGCTTCTAGGCTTTTTCGCCGTAACGTTCAAGGCTATGTCGCAACAAGATGGTTGCATCATCGATATCGCCATCCAGCTCAGTGTAGAAAGATACGAGTCAGCAACAGCAGCAACAGTAGTAGTAATAGCAGTAGCAGCAGCAACAGTAGCAGTAACAGTAGCAGTAGCAACAGCACAGCGGCGGCGGTAAATGCGGTGTAAACGATATAGACGACAACGACGACGACGACGACGACGATGACGAGGACCGGCTCCGCCGCTGTTACTGTTATTTTTAACCCGACGCCGACGCGCTGAGTCTGTAGTCTAAAACAGCGTTTATCCTCTCGCACCTCTCTCTTCTTTTCGTTCTTCCTCATCGCGCGATTCTGCTTCTCTCTCTCTCTCCTCTCTCTTTCTCTCTCCAACTTCTTCCTCTTCGTCTTTCTTTTCTTCTTAGCTGAGACGATAGGAGGGTTCACCGGGCACGCATATTTCGGAGCCTATTTTCAAAGTAACTTTCTATTTCCAAAATCACAGGACATTAGTCGGACGTTCGAGACTCAAAGACAAGAATCGAGCTCAGAAAGCGCAACAGACTCGATAAAATTCGCTTTTCCGAAAAGATTATGCTTCGTATTGGCTTTCAAGAAGGTATTTATCTTTCAGAAATAACATATATTTTGTTGTTATAATAGTGATTTAATTTTAAAATGCAGATTGCAAATTTGAATGTATGTCACAGAAATAGATGTTATAATTCAAGACATTAATTATAGATGTTATCAGCTGATTGATAAAATAAAAATTTATAATTTTGAAAAAGATATATATAAAATTATTATAAAATATATAAAATTATTGCATGTCAATTATTTTACTTTTGATTATTTTAATTAATCCATCTAACAATAGATACGATCAGTTTCTATGATCAATGGATAATGATGTAGTCAGGATTATCATGCGATGGCATTATCATGGAAAAGGAAATGATCACGTGACAGAAACGAAAATTGTGAAGAACAAGTTTCCTTCCAAATTGCATTTTATATTATAAGGGGAAGTGGAAATATCGCGGTATATTTGGAAAATTCACTATGAATCGACCTGCCTGATGTACTCTTGTTTCCGGTCATTAGCTTTCTCCATTTGCCGCACATTCAGGGCTACCGGCGTCACGCGTGACACAAAAGACAATACAATAGACATGGTCTTTTATTGGAATGTCCTAAATCCACTACATCTCCTATTACTGCAAACTTTATTTTTTTTATTCGCGCACAAACGTTTATTAATATAAATTTCACTATAAGTTTAATACAGAGAATTTATAAGAAGTTTAATACATAATACTTAAATACATTAAATAAGATAATGTATATATTATATTATAAAATTCGCTTACCTTTAGGTCCAAAACATCTTCCCTTTCATTAGTTTTATGCTGAAAACAGAAAAATTTTTTTAAATTATTAAATCAATTAAATCAGTTCAATTTTTAAACTAAACATTTTCTATGTCATTATAAAAGATTTTATATTCTTAAACAGATGTTAGATATTATGATAAATAATGGATAGACACACAAAATATAATTTATAATAGCAAAGATGCGTCTATCATTTTCTCCACGAATGCGGTTATTATTATTGTTATCATTTATCAGTGTGTAGAACATTTTCCTAGAAATTCTTCAGGATTAAAGTACATCACCGCTAAAAAAATCGAAACAACTCAATTCGCACGCTTGGCGCAAAGTTAATAACGATCGATAATACTCGTCAAATGTCTGTAATATCGATAGGCTACGATAGTTACACGCATAAGATTTAGGATAGAGTTAGCTGAGAAACCCTCGAATCAATGTGTCCGTCACGGGAAAATCAGTTTAAAGAACCAGTTTTCCCGCCAATCGAGTCAGTAATGTCGCGCAGCACGGTGTAGCAGTGAGAGAAAGAATGAGTCGGTCTGCTAGGCGCAAGGCGTCAAAGAGGAGCACGACGAGGGAGGGAAAGAAACGGAAAGAGAATCCGAGAGAAATGACGAAGAATAGGGATGGAAAGGGGGAGAGAGAAAGAGAGAGAGAGCCTCGAAACGTGACAACGCCGCGCTAATGCGTTGTACACTCGGTTCCGTGCTGATACCCACGCTCCGAGGCCTCGCCTCGCCTCGCCCTCACCTCACCTCACGTCGCTCACGCCTCGCCCCACCTCGCCTTCACCACACCTCACCTCACCTCGCGCCCCTCTCGTCTCGCCTCACCTCGCCCTCACCATACCTCGCGTCGCTCTCGCCTCGCGTCGCTCTCGCCTCGCCTCACCTCGCCTCACCTCACCCACACCACACCACACCTCACCTCACCTCACCTCACCTCACCTCACCTCACCTCACCTCACCTCACCTCACGCCTCACCTCACCTCACCTTACCTTACCTCACCTCAATCGCCTCGCCTCGCCTCGCCTCGCCTCGCCTCACCTCACCTCACCTCACCTCATCTCGCCTCACCTCACCGCACCACACCTCACTTCACCTCGCCTCGCCTCGTCTCGCCTCGCCTGGCCTCACCTCGCCTCGCCTCACCTCACCTTGCTCGTCTCTGCCCACCTCGCCCCGTCTCGCCACGCCTCGTCTCACCTCACCTCACTTCACCTCACCTCATCTCACCTACTACGCTTCGTCTCGTCTTGCCTCGACTCGCTTTAGTTCGTCTTGCCTCGCCTCGCCTCGCCTCGGCTCGGCGGGAAGCCGCCGTTACCTCGGTATAGAACGAAATATTTCTACCGACAGACTTTCTACTCGACAAGAATCGAGGGTTGCCGTGCGACCAACCAGGTTTCAACGATGTAACCAGGGTGGTGGATTTGCGCGTTTTCCTTTTAATCCGTCAGGAATGTATCGTGGAGCGCGATACATGGTATAAGTTCTAGTTTAAATGAAAGAAAAACATAGATACCGTTAATATTGATGATTCATCATTGTTTTACCAGCATTTGTTGCTGATAAAGGAGGAAAAGATTTGAACTCAAAGGCAGAATATTTAATGCTATTCTCTTCTAGAAACAATTTTACAATTTCACTACGCGTAAAAGTCAAACTTCGATTCCAATTACAATCGTAACGCTTTTAGACGAGGCAGCGCGGTATAAAATATTAAAGTGTAACTGAACCCTTCGTACATTATATACGACGTGTAACATGCAGCAATGGTATATTATGTATACGCGGTGTGTGTGTGTGTGTGTGTGTGTGTGTGTGTGTGTGTGTGTGTGTGTGTGTGTGTGTGTGTGTGTGTGTGGCGGCGCATCGTTTGGCTTCCGACCAAATATACGCTCGATCGATCGCATCTACCGATCCGTGGCGAGCTCTCGCTGCTGCGCTCGTGCAAGAGCTAAACGCGGACGGAACGGATAACACGGGGGCTTTCGAAAACGCTACGTTCGATCGCCTGCGTGTTGTTTTATACGTGAGCTAGTACCGCACACCCGGCAAAAGAGAGAATGCGGCGCGCGCCGATCGAATTTTGCAGTTTGCCGAGGCGCGCATGTCCAGCGTGGCGCGACGTGGTGAGCGGCGTTTATATGTAGAAAATATTCGCGGCTGAAATTCGAAAGGTAGTTCTAGCTCAAGCAGCGTTTCTTCGACCGACGACGTCGGAGCAACTTTCTAGTTTAGCTGACGTGCATGTAGCAAGAAGCGTGCTATATGTATGTGTATGCACTTACGGTTGCGCAGAAATGTATGCGTACACACGTGTGAGCATATATCTTTCTCTTTCTTTTTTCTTCTTCGCTCGCACGCTCTATCCCTTTCTCGTTTTCTCTTAGTATCTTTTTTCTCCGTCTCTCTTTCTTGTTTTCTCTGTCTGCCCTTCTCCGATGGTCATGTGGAGGAAAACTGGTTTCAAGAGAATAGAGCAACTGCGTCTTACCAACAACAGCTACGAAGAACGAGACACCGACACCCTCGCGCATGAGTTTAATATTGTATTTATATATGTTATACGAGTCGCGTTTGACGGAATAGAGGTATAAATCAGTAAAAACTTTGTATCAATGTATGCATCTAATTGTTGGGATGAGATAAATTTTAAATTGTAAAGAGTACGACCATCCATAATTTCAGAATCATCATAACTTCTTCATCTACAGATTTCTCGAATAATTCGAAATTTATTTGTCTTCAATTAAATTCTCATAGAATCAACATTAACATTACAGAAGAGACTTTATGGAATTAACATTAATATCAAAATCAAATTCAAAAAGTAAAGATGCTTCGAAATGTTATTTGATTTTAAAAAATTATTAGACATGTCGGCATCACAATAACAATAATAGTTCTAATTTCCAGGTTTTTGTCCCATAGAGTGTATGTGGATTAATCCTGGAAGAAAAATTCTGCCGATTCTGTAAAAATCTGTCAAAAGGCGATTTTCTAGTAAAGTGACTTCAAACTCTTCATCTACTCAACATAGACATAGCTCAAGATAGATATTGTGCGAGAGAAAGGTCAATAATATTCTCCGCTGTGCAGCGCGTTGTGTAAAATGTGAGTTTTGTAATACTATACGAGGAACAAAGTTTTCACAATTATGACACCGAAATGGGTTTAACTTATTCGGTAGATGAACGATGATCCTGTTTCCCTCTTCCATCCCTCTGTCGTTTGTTACTACTACAAGGCGAGTAATTCATGGGATTTATCATTTAGAGTAAAATCTTCATATCTATATTTTGTGAACATCCACGTTTCACGAGTCGAAAGCTTTTATTAAGGATTGTCGCGATTGAAAGAACGAATCGAAAAAAAGTACAGGTAAATGATCCTCGAGATCTTTAACGCAGTACACTGCTTTATCGACGGAGTTGCAGGTTACAGGTAGTAGGTAGCAAGGCCTGTATCTAATCTTGTAATTTTGCCTGTTCTTTTTTCCACTCCGGGCACCGGTTTCTCTTTACCCTCTGTCTCTATCTCATTCTCTGCGCTTATTCCTTTCCTTTACATCTACTTAGTCGATGGTTCGCGTATATATAAAAGCATACACATATAATATCACACACACACACGCGCGCGCGCGCACGCAAAATTTATACATATGTATATCATAAATACACATGTGTATGTGTGTGTGTGTAGAGCATACAGTGATGTGCGTGAGACTCCCTCTGCAATATATGTATCCTCGTCTGACTTCGGGATAGTTTTACCCTCGCGAGTGGGCAACGGGTTGATTGCACTGGCGGCTCTGCATTTGCCAGCTATCTTCCTCTAGCACGCGCTTTCTCGCTCGCTCCGTTCATCACCCATCCCCCTCTCGATATCACGTTGTCGTTTTCTCTCGCTCCCATCCCAGCAAGCCCACGCTCATCCTCCCCCTCTCTCTCCTCCCCCCTTCCTTCCTCTTTCTTTTTCGTTTACTCCTTCTTTTACCAATTCGTGCGACCAACACGCTTTCCTCTCTCTTGCGTGCTTCGTCCTTTTTCTCTGTCGGTCGTCCTTTCGGTCTCTCTATTTCTGTCACCGTCTCCCTCTCCACCTCCCCTTTCGCGTTCCCTCATTCTCTCGCCTGACGAGCGCGAACGAAGGGATGGAGAACGAATAGGGGTTTCCGTGGTAACGCCCCATGCACGAGTAATACCTTCCCTCCTTGTTCGACTACGCACTCGATGTCCTTCTCTCGCTTATCGCACGCTCCCTCCAGTTCGCTGCTCCACGGCCGTCGCTTGCTCGCCAGCAGCGAACACAGTGCGAGCACCGCGTTGTTTCTCCCCTTGCCTCGTGTCCTCCTGCTCTCTCACGCTCCCCACTATACACGCTTCTACATACAGGCTGTTTCATACACTATCATCGAGAGCTTTTGCCAAGTCGAATGAGCGGGCGAGCGAACGGAACTCTCTCCTGCGAATCGAAATCACGATCACGGTGAAAAGCGTCAGTCCGAAAACTCGTGGTTCATCTGAGTCGAATGTAAATCATCTACCCTTGTGAAAATAGAGTAAAAAGATCTATCGCTTCGTATTAATCATATCATATGGTTGCAACAATAATAGGAAATTGGGGATTGCTGGAAAATTGTTTAAAAAATGTGTATGTTACCAGCAAATAGGTGCTTAGTGATTTGTGAGGAAAACGAGAACATTTCTTGAATCGGATACAGACCGTAGAACGTTCCGCGTCTAGTTTTCATCTAACATATAGATTTTCTCTATCTCGTTCGAGGAGGAGTACAGTTAGAAGTTTAGTCTTATAGTTTTTTTGAAAAATGCACTTTTTTGAAATTGCCATACCGAAGAGATAGGTCGGCGAGAGACTATACGGAGGCGTGGAGAAATAAGAGGAGGGGGTAGTTGGAAGTGGAGGTGGGACGGGAGAATGGGGAAATGCGCAGTGGTAAATGCGCAGGTGTATGGGAAAAGTCGCTTACGCCCGTAGTAGAACCGGGGCAAAACGAATCCCGTTGAAGAGCAGCTATGGAAAATTTGCAAATTCGTGCCGGCGCGATGATGAACGTCTACCTAGCGAAAATAATTTTGCGCAGCACAAAAATATGGGAAACAAAAAAGAAAGACATGCTTATTATGTAAAAAGTAATTAGTTCTGAAACGTCGTTTTTCAGTTTTACGACTTTAGGGATACATTAAATTTGACCTTTTATATCAGCGTTATATCAGAATCACGCGTAATATTTTCTTGGAATTCTAATGAACGTGTTATTACTGAAACGCGTTATTTTCTTCCGACGTACAGGCGCGGAGGTAGACTGTGTGTGTTCCATTTTGCGTTAGTGGTTATTTTAAGGGAACGTTAGAAATAAATTCTGTACCACCGCTAGTAATATTACGTTAAAAGTTTTCATATAATTCTACCATGATATAGTATGCGAAATTTAATTATCGTTATTGAACGTCATTTCACTTAATATATAAGCATAAAAATAAACTATGATTCATTAACGTCTAAATGTTTCTGTTACGTAACAATGTATCGTAACAAAGTAAAGCTAAAACATTCCATTCTTTCATTCTCAATATTATGTCAGAAAGATAGCAAGAAATGTTACATACTTTCTCCGACTCCAGATCTACATTACTGAACATCGTTCACTAAAACTTTGTGCAAACTTGAAAGCGAATTCTATACTAGTCTACCGATACCTGCATGGCGATAGTATACCTGTCACGTTAGACATCATTAAGTGAAGAAATTTAAAAATCTCTGTGAGTATTGATAATTGTTTTTGAAAAAAGAAATTGTCAGATGGACACACTTCGATCATCAATAGATACATTTCTCTTCCCATCCCCCGCGGGAATATTTAGGAAGAAAAGACCGGTGATCATCGTCTGAAGGGCCCGACAGTAACGTAACGCGACTATCCAATGGGTAATTATTATTACCGGTTCGAGATTTGTGTCGGCAATTAGAGACCACTTCTAGTCACCGCGGAGACCAACAACAGTAAGCGCCATTAAGCAAATAACCACGGGATTGTTACTCGTTAGTTGGCAGTTTCAGCCGACCGTAGGCGTTACTCTCTCGCATAGTCCTTCATCACTCCCCCGTTGAGTTTTTGCATCCTCCTATCTACATTCACTCTCCGCAATCGCATTTCTTCATTTCTTTCACTCACGTATGTGTGTTCTTCATCTTTCCTTGCTTTTGTCTCTTCCCATTTTTATCCCAGAGCATAAACGAGAAAGAGAGAGAGAGAGAGAGAGTTAACGATACGTTCACGCGGGGGGAGGAAGAAATAAAACAAACTTTTTTTCGAGTTTAACGAGTTACATGATGCGTTCGCGAGCGCAGAGATCGTGAGCTTATTCTCGCGGTTACACTTCCGTGTTCTTCGACTCGGCGCACACTCGACAGTCTTGTCCCCTGAGAGAGCAACAGTTATAAATTAGCGGACACAATGCGAATAATTATTAATAGGTATTTAGTCGAGAAAGAACTTTATTCTGCGGAAACAATTTTTAATAGTAGATGTTGTCAGTAGATACGTACTCAGTAAAGATCAAGATCAGTAGATGTCCCTTTAAAAAAGTCAGAGAGCTTCTCAGAGCTCAATAGAATCAGATTTTAATTATCGATGCTATATATGAATGTTGAGTTTTATTTCTCGAGAATTGTTTTCAGACAAAAAAGTCACTGATATTGAGATATAAATAATTTAATAAGATCGGAATAGCTGAATTCGAAATAGTTTTACTATTCAAAGATGGCTGTTCGAAACAAGCTTCATGTCCACACTGCCTGCTTTCATGTCATGCACTTTTCTTACAATTAAAGAAACCTTAATTTCGAAGGATTATTTCTTTTCCGTTAGTTCTCTAAAACTTGGTATGCGGTATTTATTGCCGAGGAAACATTATCGAGTCGAACTATGTAGATTGTATTAAACCATGGGCTAAATTGGAACCAATGAACGGACGAAGATTTTGTCAAACGACACTTGCTCAAATATCTGAAATGACTATCTTTCTTGATGAAGAAGACGCTGAGCCATGTTCCGTTTCGTGGAGAACGTCGAATTCTTTCGACATATTTCAGAACTACATTTCAATATTTCGAACATTCGTCTATGCTTACGTTAGATTGAGTTAATGCAATCGCTTTTGGGTAAAGATGTGCAGGCGTATGAGCATCACGACATTATAACCATTACGAACAAAACAATTATGCGTACAACATGAATGAAACATATCGTGATATCTTCGAATACAACTCACTCGAAGATAATTACATGATACAATGGCAAATACGTGGTGAATTCCTACTTATTTAGATACTTTGTAGAGTATTGAAAAAAGATTTGTAATCTTATTTTTTATTGACACCCGCACGGAATGGGGGAGTTCCAGGTTCGAATCCTGGCTGAGGTAATATTTTTCGCAATAAATTATTTAAATGTAGGGGATGGGGGGTATGATTAACACCAACATTTGAAATCAAATTGATTTTAAGTTGGTGATTGTGGTTGCGTTTAAAGGGCGACAGTGTCGACGCGCAACTTATGTTTAATTGTGTACTGCGATAGCGCAGATCCTTGATTGGCCAAAAAGATCTTGGCGCGACCGTAAAAAAAGGCGAATCAAAGTTTCAATTCTTATTTTTTATTATTTATAATTTCGATAACAGTGATTATCGAATCGGTAATGTGCGATGCGTACTGTCGAAAAAAATTAAAACAAATTTTATATATATATATAGCTAGGAAGAATTTACATTCGTTCAGTGGGCAAATGTTTAAACTGAAATTTAATTCGACTAAAATATACTAGAAATTATCTAAAACGTAACGTAAATGTTATTAGAAGTCGTTCATCCATTGTTACTTTATCTTATGTTAACATCATGTTATAACAGTTAAGGGTTAACTTTAGAATGTTGGAATATTCTTCATTAATATTTAATATACAAAGTTAGTACATCAACTGTTAACGATCCCTTTTACACGTAATTAACTAGTTTTTAGAGATATTGTCTATCTCTTGCGCAACATTCGTTGTTCAAAATCTAAGAATGGAAAATATCGTTGAATAATTATGTTTGCGGACAAACGGATTTCGAGTTTACGCGCGTTCGATGACCGAATGAAAATGTCGCTAAATGAAAATTGACGTAACGCGCACTCGAAACGAAACCATCGTTGTCGAAAGCGGACGATCATCTCTCCAAGAGACTGTGCGCGTTACATTCGCTACTTGAAAAGAGTCCCGAAATTCGGCGGGGCGTCGGTAATGGCATAAACTGTATACCTCGTGTTCAGCGACTTCTCTCGCGCGCGCGATATATCCAGTCATTCTGAGATTCAGCTGTGTATGAGACAGCCACGAGTATACGAGAACCGTGCATATATACGCCACATCTATGTACGTAGATGTACATAACGATACGTACCTATATACACGCCATACTTTAGTACTGCGTGTATAAGGGTTAGGGGCGTGGTGGTGGTAGTAGTAGTAGTAGTGATAGCGACGATGGTGGTGGTAATAGCGCTAGCGTAGTACAAGCGTGTGTGCGCGATGCTGGATGCGGGGATAAACGGGGAAGAGAGGATGAGATGAAGCGAGGTAGTCGGGGATGGGGCCGAAGGGGTGGCAGAAGGTGACACGGGGGAATGATGGGGTTGAGGGTGGGTAGGGTGAGATCGGGGGAAGGGCTGCCGTTCGATAGCGGGCGCACGTGGCCGCGCTTCCCGGAGCCGCCGTCGTGGCGCCAACGTTCTATTAACCCTCCACCCGGCCGATCCGCGCTTACGAATGCACATCTACACAGACATGCATACAGATAGCCTCGCTACCCTCGTACCCGCGATATGGCGCCCACCGATACGCCCTACCACCGCCACATGGCCGCAGGACCACCACCGGTCGAGAATTTCCAGCGTCGATTCGCGCAGGCGCCTAACTTACTTAAAGGACACTGACTCCTCCGCACCGTAACACCCTGATGGGATCCTCTCTTTTTCTCTTTTTTGCGCTCTCCTTCCTCTTTTGCGCTCTCTTTCTCCCTCTCTCTCTCTCTCTCTCGCCCCCACTTCACATCGATACTTTTCGGAGGAGGTCGTTGAAAATAACGGCTGGCACTCGCGCGCGCGAGAGAGAGGCGATATATTAAAACTTCGCTGGTCCGCGCGCAATCAATTTTCGTTAGCGCGAATATCTAAAATCCATGGATACTCGTGTATTCGGGCGATAGACAAGGGCGATCAACATCTTTTATTGTGGAATACTTTCATGATTCAAGAAGTTCTTATTACGACCAAATAACGTAATGTGAAATTAATACAGCCGCGGTAGAAATCATCTTCAAGCAAATAGTACTATTTTCATGATGATAAATGTTGAGCATATAGGAGCGTATGTTCTTTTCCATTCTTAAAATTTTTGAAAGCACTTAAAATGTCGATGATCTTTTATAAATTAATATCCCCTGTATAATAAGCTGTGAGAAGGCTCTACTTATTGCTGGGCTAAGTTTGGTGAGACAATCTTCTTGAATAACAGACGGGGTTAGATAAAATGGTCGCGATCGGATTATCCGTGAACGCGAGTAGCGCTCACGCGATTGAATCGTCATCGCGACATAGAATAAAAAAGGGAGAATGAGGCGACACACCCGAGTGGTCGATGCTAAACTAGAGCTTATCATAGTCTGATGTTATCAACTAATAGCTTCGGATTTTTTCCGCAAAAGAATCTATCCATAGAATGAGGCGAATATTCATGTCCTTTTAACCTTTTAATTACACTTTTTAACATACTGTGTGAAATTAGGTGTTCATTAATTATATATATTTGCCTTGCTGTTTATTAATTCATCATTGCAGTATCTTATACCGTCATTCTGCTATCGATAGCTTTTCGAGGCATATTAATATTCGTTGTTTCTGATACCCGGTATCATCGGTTATTGAAGTTTAAATATTCTAGATCGCGCTCTAAGTCGACAAAACATATCCTTTACATTTGTTGTAAACGACGTTACATATCATCGTTGGCTTGTGCTTACCGGATGACGCATCTCTAAATAAGTTGGGACTACATAATAGAAAAAAGAAGCGCGATCCTTGCGTCCTGCTTGACGTAATCTCTTCTGTTGACAATCCGTGTATAATCCGTGATATAAATCGCAATTCGAGTAAGAAATGACATTCGTTGCGTCATTTGCTATCGGTGCGTTTCTTCGGGAGAAGAGAGCATGGTAAAGCATCGAAAAGCTTGATGAGGAGTGAAAGAAAGGAGTGAAAGAAATACGTTTGCATTCTTTTCAAGAACCCTTAAATAAAAATTTATTTTTATTATTATTTTACTTATTCTGAACAGTTTCTAAATTTCCTGAATATTAGAGATGTTTAATAATAGATAGAAGAATGTTTAATAATAACAGTAAGACGTATAATAAAATTTTGACAAATAATAATATTCCAGATTGAACTCTTTTCCTGAAAAAGTAGAATTAGGTTCTTAGAAAAACGGGGTTTGTACGTCAAAATACATAACTAAGATTATCTTGCTTATTTTTTATAGAATCTACTTAACAGACAAAATTGTATGTTATCAACCATCAAGGAGGTATCAATAACAGGATATGATTGTCGTTTCGATGATCAAATTTTCGTCAGGGTAAGACAGAGCATCGTCCTATTCTAATTCAAAGTGAAGGATTCTTCATAACCGATATAATATAAAATTATATTCGGGGAATAGCGCTCTCAGTTGTGATCGACGAACAGCGACAGCAACGGCAACGGCGACGGCGACGACCTAGCCTCGCGATACCCAAGCTCTCCCGCAGGATCAATGCGGACTATCAACCCTCGGTGCTATCGAACGAGCAAGCGGAGCTGCGACGGTGACGGCGTAGCGCGTCGATCGCCGTTATACCAAAGTGTACCTTGTTCACGAGGACAATGTTCATGAGTGTGTTGTCATCGACGAGAAGCCACGCAATCGTTCACGAGCATTATGCCGTGATGTTAGACACAACAATGTTGCCAGACGTTAACGTTAACTGCAATCGGTCGGTGAAACGCGAAATGTAGAGAAATCCATCGACGTTAGGAAAAATGACAAATGTGTTAGTCTTCAACTTTAGAATAAAACAATGAATTCATAATACACTTGCATTTTCTCTTCGTTTTCTTTCTTTTGTAATAAGAAAATTTTTTTGTATCCCAACATAGTGCTCTGTATCAATGAATATTTACTGTGATCGAAGAGAAGTTCGATTGCATAATTGCCTTTTACTCGATTGAAAGCCCGTGCGCCAAGATATTTCTTTCGCTACTGTCACCTTCCCGAGCGTTACATCGGCTCACAATAATTTTGATATTATCGAAAGTATTGGGATGCTGTTTTCGATATATATCTTTCGCGCCGATATATATTACTGTTTTCAATCTATCTAGCCAATATCAAAGACTTTGATATCGCACCTATGCTAAAACGTACTTGGCATTGACACTGAAGAAAATATATCAGAATGAGCAAAAATACTGATCCCAAATACTCAATCCCAACGAGTATCTGGCAACGAGATACGCACGTACACAGCATCGCGCAAAAAAATGTGGTAGAAGGAAGCTATGAGTCGGGATGCGATTAAGTGACGAAGAAATATGTACACGCGTGTGCGTGAAAAGGGGAGAAAGAAGGCCGTCATGAAGAAGTGCGCATGCTGCAAAAACACGTTGCTTGCGTGCGCGACGCGGCACGGCTTGCGAAGGTAAGATGAAGCGAGGTAAATGAGAGGTGAAGTAAGGTGAAGTAAAGTGAAGTAAGATAAGGTACGGTAAAGTAAGATGAGGCGAGGTGCTTTAGCACGAGTGAGAATATAACTGCGCGTAACATCGACGTGTGACACAGTGTATGCAAACGCGAAGGTGTATCGCGGCGTGCTGCCACCTGTATAAAAGCACACGACTCACCGCACGTGGTTGGTCTTTCGCACGCAATAAAACGGGAGTCGCGTGCGAAGGACCCCCGATGGCTCACCTTCGTTGTAGAATAAAATAATATAAGAGAAGAAAAAGAAAAGAAGAGAAATAAACGAGACTCTACATATGTGTATTTTGCTGGTGACACACCGAACTTGACAGTTATCGAGGGTGGAGGAAGATATCGGACGAAAGCTACTGAGTATGTCGGGACTGTAAAATAAATCTTGTAACATTTAGGGAGAGGAATTTTAACAACAAACAAAATGTATCCGTACGATATATATCCAATAGTTTTAGTTTAACATTCTCTTATATAGAAATTTTCCGACTACTCAAGGTAAGACAAATGTTTTTTATTTATCTATTGAATTCACAGATATCTGAAATTTGATTTCGGTTCGAAGATCTCTGACATTTCAACGAAGGTCGCTTTTAAATAAACGAAAGAAAGTCGTGGAATAATCATCAACTGAAACGAAATAATATTTCTCGCGCAACATTCCCGCTGCTGATGCAGAAAGAACGGAGGCTCATTCGCCGGCGCGGATCTCATGCGAGGACCATCTCATGAAGTCTTATTGCTGAATGAGAGCGCCGATATCTGCCTCGTCCGCGGAGTGGCCGCTTTTTACCGTCGTCGTCGCGCGCACGTTGCCGACTCCCGTTTGCGTACGATAAGCACTCGTCGTTTCCCCCACTATGTACCTCCGCGTGTTTAGACGGGTTCGCTATCTCCAAAGGGAGTCCGCCTGTATGCACTTGGCAAAAGAGCGGTGCCACCTGTGTGTAGGCGCGTGAATTTATAGCTCGTGGGAATGTCGCGAAGGGAGAAAGGGAGGAGCGGACCGCGAGAAAAAGACGGAGATAGGCAACTGCGGGGACAGGGCAGGGCAGGGATAGGCGCGAGGGAGATGAGGGGTGTGAGGGATGACCCGAACCACGTGGCGATCTGTTTGTCACGCGAGAGCGGTCACTCCTATCGCGTTAAGTTTGATTAGGCAATCGATGGATCTTGGCCGCGCGACTTGAGCTGGCGTCTTTCGAGACTGAAATATTAACCACGCGAATGGGAATGCGAAATATGATATTTCGCGGATTGGACGAGTATTTCGCGTACGTTCTGAAAATCAGAGATAATGAATCGCCGCGCGATTTCCATATTCATCAATTTAGAAAAGTTCATGTGAACATTTGGGTCTGGACACTTATGTATGAGATTATTCTAACAAAGTCGCCTTATGTATCTTGCTATCCCACAAATCAAGGTTACGAATTAAATTTTCCTAAATTGGAGTTTGTTAAAAATTAATCAGTGATAAAAAAAACCTACTTGCTCTCTTCAAGTTTTATTCATCGGATTTCATTAACTTTTAACGTTAAATAAATCTATAATTAAATCTTGGTTAAAATTGTGCTTATAGAAGATCGATCCTGATTTCATCAGAGGACTATTATCCCTTTTTTTCCTCCTGGTTTCCTCTGCATGCCCGGATACTTGAGTATCGAATGATGCGTGGTGCAGTCACCGAGTGCATACATGATACCACATTGCTCTCTCAGTGGCCTTGAAGTAAATATCATCGTATACTGAGGCTCAAGGTAAAGGAAGTAAGGGGCATAGGCCTGAGATCGGTTATCGAAGTCACACCTTCGTACTCTTCTCTTTCTAACAGCCCTTTTCCGCTTTCCTTTCTGCTTCATTCTATTTCTATGTTCTGTCTTTTCGCTACTCCAAGTGCTCTACTGTCCCTGCTTCTCTATCCTTTTTCTTTAATTTTCCTCCCTCCCTATAGTTCGTTTTTTCTCTGTTCTCCCCACTGCGCTAGTCTCTCCCCCCTACGTGTATATACATATACTATACATACATATGTATCATTATATCCCCTACCACATCTTCCTCTCGCTCCCACCACGTCAGCTCATTTGATTCCGGTTCGATGGAATGCTGTACAATCTTAGGAGGCGAAGGGAGAACAGAGAGCCGACGGGGAAGGGACAAAGGAGAATAGGGGAAGACGGTGAGGGAGAGTGAGAAAAAGACGGAAAGAGAGAGGGGTGGCGGAAGGGAAATAGAGGGAGGGAAACGAGGGGAAATGGAGTTCGACGAAGGAAAGGTGAGAGGGGAAGACGCGGAGGCAGTGACGAGCAAAACAAAGTGGGGAGAAGGTGAGAGTGGGGGAGTATTGGAGGAGAGGACGAGGGATTGCGTACATGTACCTTCGGTACTCTAGGCGCACGGTTGATATACATACAACGTAATCGTTAAAAGAGGATTTTCATTACCGGGTCAGTACCGGACGAGAAGCGCTCTGACCGTCGCTGTCGTATCTCTGTTCGCGCAATCGCGAGTTAGCGATTAACCGGGAATGCCAGCCGTCAAAAGCGCTCGAAATTGCCGCGAGCACATGTCTGTCCGAGCGTATAACCCTTTGCATGTAGATGATGTAAAAATCATCTAATCTATTTGACATAATAATAAAATCTTGTAAAACGTATCATGCACGAACGCAATAGTATACGAGAAAGTTGTAATATAACCTATTAAGTCAAATTATTTTTTACATCATAACTCAGGTATCGCTATGTTCACAAATTTGCGGCGTCATGACGTCAAACAATTTCAGTCACAAAAACTTAAACGCATATTACGTATCTGTCATTTGACTAGTCCTAAATCATATTGTTTTGTGTTGATAGCATAATCCTGTCTTAAAGGGAATATTTCTGTCAATATATAGCTAATCATCGGTGCTCTTGTGTGAATGATTTGCAGGATTTGTGTACAGTTTACGAACATACTCAATCGCATCACTAGGCGCTAATAATAAACGTACGAATCGATATTGATACTGAGTATCTGTCTGGGATTTGCTTAACAATATTTTTGCCAAATAACAAACTGTAAATATTTTCCAAGTACCTACTTCCGTTCTCCCCAATATAAATATATTTATAAACAAAATCTTTTAAATAAAAATACAATAATAAAATTTTGCAAAAATTTGAACATATATCTATCGTTATACTTTTGTCTACTTCGTGATACGACAATTGTGCGACATTCTTCATAATTATCTGTTTTTGCGAGGCAGCTGTAGATTGTATACATTTCGTTATTTTCGCTCTGTGAGATTCATTATGCATCCGTTATTTTATAGTTGCATGAACTTCCGCAAAAGTGACACGCAAAAGATGGTTAGAGCAGATATAGTGTGATATAAATCCATAGATATAAAATGTCAATGTATAATGTAACATAAATATTCATCCACCGATGAAAACATGCCCGGTGAAAACACAATATTTTAATCAATTATACTCTAGAGATATTTAAAAAAAAAAACATTAAAAATACAAACTAAACTTTCGGTAAAACATCAAAATACGCACAAAATTTTCTTTGTCGCACACTGAAAGTAGATCGACAAGACGAGACACTGCTAAAATACCATCCGTTCAGATTTGCTAAAGCTACGAATCCATTCCATGATTAATGGAAGTGTGATTCCTTATTGTTAAATATATATCGGAGCTAGTTGTAGCGGCGGAAACAGATTCGATGACACTCAACATTGACTCAAGTTGGAGTCAAACGTTTCATTGAAACGACATCGAGGCGACTGTGCATGTTGCCGATACGTTACGGTACGATGTGATACAGTGCCCCAACTAGTGTTCGTAAGTGATACTCGTCGTCGGGAGTCAGACACCTCGCGCGCGGGAGAATGCACGCGTATCCATGAAGGTATAGGCGCCACACGCGGCTCGACGCACGATGCGGTGCGGTACGGAGTGGCGACGGCTCCTTCAAACGGCGCTATCCACGTGGTTCCTAAACGCCCCTCCCTTCATGTTTACGATCCCTTCTACGACCCACCCGCCGTTCGCCACACCGTCGCATACCCAACCCCTCTTTTTACCGATAGGGAAGGTAAACAGCCGCCGAGTGTCACCTGTTATTACTCGTACGCAAATAGGCTTCATTCATGGTCAACTGTCGTGCACGCGCATACGCGCGCGTCATGTTCTAATCCGGAAACGTTTGCGTTTCGGAATGAGTACTATGACGTCACAGGTGCAAGTCTCCTTCCTATAATAATTGACAAGTCTTTTAACTTTTTACCTACTTTTATTCACGATACTACGCAATACGCGGAATATATTATAAATTATTATAAGTATACATTTCTCTTTATTACATTCAATAGCAAGAAATATAATCTTTTATTAAAATTTAAATTTTAGTTTAGTTTATTTTGGTGATTTAATTAAATTTTAATACAACATAATTATAATAATGTTATATTTAAAAAAAAAAAAAAAAAAAATAAATGCATATATATATATAATAAACATATATAATGACATATATTATATACGTGATATGTGTAACATGCGTGTGTATGCATGCGCTGCGCGCCATGCGTGCACGTGTAACATAATATAATATATGTACATGTATAATAATATAATCATCCTATTTTAATTTTCATAACTATTCTCTATATTTTAACATGCATTACATCGTACGTACAATTTTTTGCATTAACTGTTCAAGTGCACAATAAAGGATGCAGTCAAAAGCGAACAAAACTTAAATCTATAATAACAACATTAAATTTATCGTTTAATTTTTATGCATCAAGAAATAGCAGAGATATTAGAAAAAGTAATACTATGGAAAATAAAATAGTTATACTAATGAAAAGATCTCACATATTCGTAATATACTTTTATGACAATGTTAATTATGATAGATTAGGTTCTTTAATTTCTTGCTATGGTGGATTTTGATTTATTCCAAATAAGACAGATACACGTTTGGCGCAAATTTCTACGCAAACCTTATCGGCAATCGAGCCGAAACCGACCGAGTCACGGTATAGAAGCAGCGACTGCACGACGACAACAAAGTACATCACTCGTCACACTGCGAGCGAGAGCGCCGCGGAGAAGAGAGATAGCGTAGGTAGGGAGCGAGAAAGAAGGAGAAGTCAGACGGAGCAAAACATACAACGAAGTGAATCTCGTGAGAGGTGGTCGAAAGGGATAGATGCGGAAAGAGGACGGCTCTATAGCGTAGAGCACGGGAAGGACACAGTAGTGGTCGGTAGGGCAAAGAGGAGCTAGCACAGTTTGTTGCTTGTGCCGAAGTGTGGACGAAGAGAACATTTACAATGCATCCGGCATGCGCCCGCGCGACACATACCACGCGCGCGCACACACACGCACACGCTTGGGGAGAATTCACAAACTTTGGTCGGCTCTCTCGTCATCTCCATTTTCCCTCCTATCCGCCGTGGGAAGCTTCATCCCCAGTCGGGCGCGTTGTCTCTCTCTCCGTCTCCCTCTCGTCCATCTCCCTACTCGAACTTCCCCCGATCCTCCTGTGTCGTGTGTGTTATATTGCACTTTATAGTACATATATACATCGCTCTCGTGACGAGCGTAACGCGAGAACCTCTCTCACGCATATGCGCGAATCCTTCATATGGCACACGCCGTAGAAAGTACATAAACCTCATTCACGTCGATATCGCGCGTCAACTGTTGCTTCCTCCGTCGTCGCACCGGTGGGTAAACCACTAATGCCGCGTGTGTCCCGCGTATTAAGGCGAGCTCGTTCAAGAGAGGCACGCGACTCTTCGAATGTGGGAGGGAGAGAGGGGATCAACCACTGCGTGGAAAGATCCTATCCGTAGAATTCGCCCAGGAGCGTCCCTGAGTCTCGCTTTGCCAAACAATGATGTTTCGAAACGTGATATTGACATTACAATTAACACATCTTTTTGACCGACCGCAGGAATAATAGATCGTAAATCACTGTAACGATAAATCGAAGATAGACTTGCCATTTTTCTCGTTATACAGTAGACAAAAGTCACCATCTTCTACCACGTGGACAATGATAACCTGTGGCCACGAGTCCGGAGCACAGCAGCAGGTGCCATTATGCCCCGGAGACGTCCCGCCGTAGGCTGATTTCTGCCAGCCATTAACCGGCGGTGGGCGTGAAATTCACCTACACACAAAAGGCTCACGACAGTCTCGTTAATGGAGAGGGAAGAAAACGGGACCGCGAAATTCTCCGTTCACGTTTCTCTTTCTCTCTTTGTCTCTCACCCTTCCTTTCCTCTCTCCCTGTTCTCTTCTCTTCTCACGTTTAACCTTAACCTACCACAAGAGGACTAGAGAGTTTCGCGCGGTGCGCGACTCAAAACGCAACATATCACCGGAAAATGAAGGTTCGCGAGGTTCGTGCTATTTAATTTAAGCTTGACCTGTGAGCTTAATTTAGGCCTGCGTTTACAGGAGTCAACCTTGATCTCAGCAACGTGATACGAGTGTATCGTGATACTTTTTTAGAGATAAGAGTGAGAATATAAATATTTAGTTTAAGTTTGAATCACAAATCGTATACTGTATATGCGGAGAATTATATTTATTTGCCGTAATATTAGTTAATAAGTAATAAATCTCGCAGCAGAGATTTAGATGTGAGAAAATTTATTTTATCTTCTACTTTTTTAAATTATAAATGCATACGCACGTACAATAACATATTATATAATTCAATTATGATAGCAAGATAATATTTGTATGAGTGAAGCGCTGGATCTACACGGCATAGACTTCATGTCTGTGCAGATGATAAAAGTCTGTACTTTTCGTCGGTGTGGACGAATGTCAGACATCCGCGCAGACACCAACTATGTGCAACGTCACGTCCACATGAGTGAAAGGTACAGATTTTTGTCTGTACCGACATCTGCGTAGACACAAAGTGTGCCATGTAGATCCAGCTTAATACTAATTCTGATTTATGAAAAATATCATAGACAAACTAGTAAAACTGTTCAGCAAAGGAATTTCTTCATAGGTGATATGAAACTACATCGTTCTATACATGTCTCTCCATGAATTAAGTATTGCTAACGGTTACTTTTACGGAAGATTTTTGTGGATGAAATCGCAGGAGAAAAACTCGGATGAGACTCGAGGCCAGATAAAATCTGCTATATTCTTCCACTTAACTCGTGAATGCTCACACTGAATGCTCGAGTGTTCTATTCAAATAAATAATTTCTTTTTTTACGGATTGATCATTGATATAAAATATGTTTATAAATTCGAGAGTATTTTCTTATTACGTATAACATGTAGCGTATATACAATCTTTGATCTTTTTCAATATCGCCACTTTATAAACGAATGACGAGGTGGTAGAGTATTAGACAATTAGAAAAGAATTAGTTACGTGTACGTGTGTGTGAGCGGTGAGTTTCGTGCGTTTCGACTTTCTAGCTCAATGTATTCTTTGTTTCGGTATGGTTATCGTTCTATATTATTGATAGAAAGATGGAAAACAGAACACGTTTCTCGAGCAAATCTTTTAAATAACAAACTAGATACCATGTTTCTGTGTTACGTTTCTACACCTGTAGAATTTATTTTGTCAAAACTAGATAAGTTATAATAATTGAGAAGAAGACAATTCACAAGACTTTTCACAAGAAAATGTAATTTAATTAAATGTATATAATAATATAATTCAATTAAACGTATATAATAATTGCTCATAATCATCTGAGTCTGATTTACGTTGCATTTCACTTCACAATTTTACCTTTGACCACTTCTACTTCACATTTTTATTTCAACGACTCGATTCTTTCCCATTAAGCGACGAATTAATTATGGACATCCTTTGACTACATCTTGCTTTTACTTACTATTAACTTTCTTTTGGATGTTGGGGATTCTAATGTACATCTGGATCAGTTAATTCATTATAATGTCCTCGAATTTGTATGTGGTATTGTATCTCTTATTGTTCTACATATTCGCATACTTCTCCAATTATATTTGTATACGTTTTTTCTTATTTTTTTTATTATTATGATATTTGTTGATACTGCTTTTCTATCGTATTTTATTATAAATTTAGTTTTTAGTTTTCCTTTAACAATTGATTTCAACATGTATTAGTTCTTATATATTTTTTCGTGGTATTATTTAATTTATTCATATTTATTCATATTTTTGTGTTTATGTTTGATTTAACATATGACTGAAGAGAACTCCTGTGAAAGTCGAAATGTTCCACTTAATTAAGTGATTTACTAAACTATATATTGTAAATATCTCAATATCCAAATTTCGTTTGCTTATTAACCCTTGATCTTTATACATAATTAAGAAGGATTTCAAAGCTATGCATGTATTATTTAAAAATATTATTAAATATTATTAAAAAATATATATTTATATTATATATATATTAAAACCAAATCACAGAGAAGAACAATAATCCCAAATTCAATTCAATAATACCGATAGTGCTTTCAGGTTATTAGTAACATATTTAAAAAATTGATGTTTTAATCTTGACACAAATAATTTTACATTTCGAGATTTAGTTTGTAAAAGATTCTCTCTCTCTCTCTCTTTCGTTCTGTCACAAACCAACTAAACCATCAAACAAGATAATTTACTTCAAAATCTGAAATCTTTAAAAAAATGCACGCATTGCTAAATCTTTTTAAATATTGTATATGTGTTATGTATACTTTCCATATATGTGTACATAAAATAAGAGCTATGCAATCCTTTCCTTTATCAAAAGAACAAATTGTGTAAAAGAATCGATGTCTAAATCCGATGAAAGGAAAAAGGAAGAATCGGAAGATATGAGATTTTATGCTGCTGTCTTTCGATACTTAATCGTTTCTGCGTACACTCGCGCATGATTGACGTATCGATTAAATTAAAATTCAACCGGACGAATTTTTCAATCGCGCACCACGAATATAAAGTAAACAAAACAATATACGATGCTGATGTGAGGCGCGTACGATGTACCACGTGCTTCGACATCTCCGTTAGAGGGGAATCACAAGAGGTGGGGCTGGGTGAAGACAGTGAACGCGTTACAATATTCGTAATTCATGATTCATCGATCTCGCAGATGATACGCCATACGCTCTCAGGCATTTTTTGTACCGCGGACCATGTGTCTCCTTCGAATTTTATTGACAAATTACGACAAATTACAAATGTGTGCGAATTTATTCAAATTTTTTGCACAAACTTTCCAATTTCATATATATCAATTAGATCTGTTTAAGACAAAGAAAAGAAATATTTCTAAATATTATTACACATGCAACACACGCACGCACGCACGCACACGCACACACACACACGCACACACACACACACACACACACACACACACACACACACACACAAAAATTTAATCTTTTCTATCAACAAATTTTTAATTCGACACTTTAAATTATTTTGATGATTATTTTGATTTGGTGTATCGTCGGTTGAAAATCGCTGCGATAACTTCCGAAAATGACACACATGCAATGTAAGCAAGGAAAAAAGAGCAAAAATTAAAAATGCAATGAGCGAAGCTGCGTCATCAACTGAATCGTAATAACATTGTTAACGACACTATGTTGCTTAACCTGGTAAACGACATGATATCGAGAAGACATTGGAGAAATACATTAAATGTTTAATCTTATTTCTTATCTAAGATGTATCAACAATGATATGACTGAGAGAAAAATAAAAAAAGAAACTTCCGCTTTTATTTACAAACAAAGTATAATGCTAAATAATTAAAACTATCATAAATATGTAACAGAATAACACGCCATTTCCTTAGAATTAAGCCACCGCGCGAAATTTGTGAAACTTTAAATTATAATAATATTAGAAAATTTCGATTTACAAACACGATTTACATACAGAATCTTATTGCTCAGAAAGATACGTGAAAGATTGACAAAGTATCATTTATAAATAATTTGCTTTCTACACAGTACCAATGAGTGTTTGACGTCTTCGCGTTATCAAACAAGAGGAATGAATTTGGTATAAGCGATCATATATAGACACGCGCAAGAACAGACTTGGGGCACTCGTTGCCGCTCCCTATGCATTTAAAACGAAGATACCAGCCGTAAATCACGCGATTAGAGCGAAGTCCAGTCGCGTAACGTAAAGACGACTGAGGTGTCCATCCATCTATCCATCCATCCGTCCGTCCGTCCGTCCGTCTGTCCATATGCCTCGTCTCGTGGTTGCCGCCGCCACCGCCACCACCACGTGGTTTCTGCGGCAAAACTATGCGGCCACTGCCGCATGCCGGCCCGGCGAATTTATGAATGGGAGAAGCCTATTGACAGATCGCGCGTCGATAACTCTCTCGTTAATGGCCTGTGATGGTGGGCGCGCGTGGCGAAGGAGGCGGAGGTGCTCAGAGGGAGGGTGGGAGGTAGGGGAAACTTGGACTCACTTTGTACTGACTCGTGGCGCGCCGCGCCGAGCGATGGGCCGTTACGATGTGTAGCGGTCCAAGTAACGTGCGGTAACACGAGTTCGGAAATCGATCGAAATAATGTATTGTAGAATTCGGCACGTTTATTCCGCGGCGCAGAGAGAAATGCAATATTGAAATATAATTTCGAGTGTGTGTGCGCGCGCGCGCAAGTTCTCCACCCCAAGTTGAATGTTATATATTTTGTATGCAGAAAGAAAGAGAGAAAGAGAGAGAGAGAGAGAGAGTGTGTGTGTTTTGTAGAAAAAGAGAAAAAAGGAACTCTACTAATAATGTAAAAAAGAATTTTAAAGAATTTTAGTTACTTTCATTATTTTAAGTTGAATGTGTTTCAAGCGATTAATAAAACAAGATCCATTCTTATGTACAATCTCAGTTATATTAATTGATATTAACGTACATGTTTTTAATCAGCCTTTCGGCATTAAATCAAATGCGCGGTCCAGCATGGTATCGCTACGCCGCTTACGTCGATAATATAGAAATACATCGTAAACAAAAATAGATTTCACGGAGGAGTTATGTCACATATATTGCGCTATTCAGTGAATCTATAGTAGCTATGTTTATTATATGTGCCTCCCGATAAAATTGTCGGTACAAAAGGTCAATAAATTGGCCTGCGTTATTCAAACTTCATGGTTGTAAAACTAGTATTTATTTTCATCAATAGAATTTAATGACTCGGCAAAAGACTAAACACACATGTGCTAACACATAAAAAATGTAAATTATATTTTCGTGGGAGATTATATTTTTGCCAGCAAAAGTATTTCAAAAGTACATGATGCATGCGTGTATTAGTTATTTTGTATTCTATATATATATATATATATATATATATATATATATATATATGTGTATATATATATATATATATATATATATATATATATATATATATAGAATGTCTGTATTATAAATTAATTTGAGATAATTGAGGGATTGATGTTAAAAGTGTTTATCGTTTTTCCTTTCGAATATTTAAATATCCGCATGTTTTACAGAGAGATAAAAAAATCACAAATTAGAAATAATTACAATATAATTACAATAAATACAATTCATTACAATCTGTTATTACGAAGTAAAAATTGAAAATTAAAGATTAATTTGAAAATGCCAATATATATTTACTTCGATGAGTACAAGTTGCAAAGTATTCTTTAGTATATTTTATAATGCAAAAGGAGATGTCTTTTGTTTTTTAAGTGCTACATAATACAACAAATGATACATAATAGTAACGTATAATAATATGTATAATAATATGTATACGTATAATATATATACTATATGTATATGAAGCTGGTGGATTTTTGTTGTCAAATTCTAATATTATTTATTATTGCTTAATCATTATTATATTATTATATTAATTATTAATTACTCATTATTGTATTATTGAATTATCTTGCTGGTTCAATAAATTTAATCGAGTTACAGCTGAATATTTCCAATTAGGCTTAAAATGCAAATAGAAAGATTTTCACTTCTTTTAGAAATGTTCAGATACTGAAAATGTGCTGTTTCAAAAACTTAATGAACGAAGAAAACATCGTTATATACTATTACATAATTATAAAGCCAAAAACTATGAATACTTTGCATTCCGGATTGAAGGATAATCTTGTATAATAATTTTATATACTAATCTTCTATATTTTTGTTATATTTATTAACTTTTACTACAAGCTTTTATATTTTTAATAAACACTATTTTATTTTATTAGTACCAATTTATATTGGTCTATTCGATGACCAAATAGTGGAAAGGTTAAGGGTACGGGCACGAATTTTTCCGTCCAAGTTTAACGATGTGCCGACAACACGCGCACACCGAGAAAACTATTTGTCGCACACGACGCGAAACCACGTGGAAAAACTGTTGATTTTGTCGGTCATTGGGCCACCGATGGTGCACTGGCTATCGGAAGCGCTGAAAACCTCTCCTCTCTCCCACATCTCTTTCACTTCCTCCCTCCTCTCCTCCTCCTATCTCCCATACTCTTCGTCCCTAGATACACTACACACTACTGATTTATCACCACCCGAATTTTGGTGCGTTCGTTTCCTACATTTATACGCCAATTTTACGCAGAATCACAATACTCATCAGCGATTTTAAATCGCCAATTATCGTCTTTCCACCAAATTTATTCTTCCTTCTATCGAAAATCGTGTATATACTATTTAATTTATTCTCATTCGGATCTAAATTAATCTAAAAAGGATATATAACATAAAAGTCTTCAGATCAATGTAATGTGAACGGCGAAGAAAAGATATGGAAACTGTATGATATTTCTTTTGAATATTCATGTTCATTTAACAGACTCCTTTTTGTGGCAAGTGTGATTTGTAAATAATAATTTTCTAATTAAATACGGTTTTATATTAAATTTTATATTCCAATTTACACAATTATTTCTGAGAGAAGAAATATTGGAGTATTATTTTCAGACTTTTTACGGTGCAACGAAATTAACAGATCGAGTCTAAACAACGCATGTGGTGGTACCTTTTGCGGCGAGAAATATCTTGGAACACAATTTGGACGACAGTGGTGCAGAATTATGATTCGATCGCGCTCTCTTTGTGGATTACGATTCGACGATATCGCGCCCTTTTCCTTCGATTTTGTCGCAAAACATTTCGCGCCGCTCAAAGACCTCGTGATGAAAAACAATCGCTAGAAAGAGAGACGGGCGGAGGGGAAAAGGAAAAAGGATAAAAACGAAAGAAATATAGCGCGAAGAACTCCGAGGAGAGAGAGAGAAAAAGATGGAGGGAGAGGAGAGGGGAGGGGAAGGGAGATGAGAGACGGGGGGGAGAGAAGAAGAGAGAAACGCAGCAAAAGCGAATGTCTTTAAAAACACCCCCCTAGACCAGATCGGGTTGTTGTCGTCGTGGTAACCATGACGACGCTGCCCCTTGATGGTTGGTTATAACCGTATCCCCACCTAGCGTCTCCGAACCGACGCTAGATTTCCTCGCGGCGCTGGCCAAGCGAAGAGGAGGCAGCCTCGAGCGATCTCACCCCTTCTGCTTCCCTCCATTCTCCATCCTCACCACTCACCTCTCTACCGCTCTCTGGTCTGCCTTCTCGTCCCAAACCCCACCGCACTATCAAGTTGCCGCTGTTCGTTCCCCTCCCCTCCTTTTCTTGCGCTCTCCCCCGCTGACTCCGCGGCCCACATACTATACGCAAGCTACCTCGTCATTCCCCCTCGGCGAGCTTCGCCTCGTCATCCTCTTTCCCCCTGCGGCCGCCGTCCTGCGCCCCTACCACCCCTCGACGGGCCAAGGAAACGCGGGATCGCTTCGAATTCAAACTACCGAACACGAGGTTACCACGCGTCAAATCTGACACTTGATCGTCTTACGCGCGGTCGCGCATCACTACGTGTAGGTTTTTCCACGGGTGTTTTTCGCTCGTGGTGCCCGAAAGTGAGCGAGTAAGTACGGGAACGTCGATCGATTTTGGAGAACGATGCGTGATGCGCCATGAACGCGAGTCCTTGTTTCTTTTCTTTTCTTTGTTCGTTCTTTTTTGCATTGAAACAAGATGACCGAGGATAGCTGGCTGTTAGGCTCGATTTCTCGACGGAGAAAATTTTCCTGACGGCAAACATTTGCGGCGCAGAACGACGATCAAAAGGGCGCGACATTGTGTGTTTCAATCTTTCCTTATGAATCCGCGAGCGTTTCGCCGATCGTACTTGGCGACATCTCGTTATCAAAAAGACTAAAGTCCTGACGGCAAAATACTCAAGTCGGTTTCTTATAATCGCTGCTCCGCGCCAAGAGCAGAGCGGCGCGCGCGCGCGCGCGCGCTCGTGATCACGTAACCCGCCTCTCTCCTCGACCGGCACGTCGAACGCGGAAACGCGGCACGCGTGTCGTTCACGCTGAAGGAAGGGAACGCACACGGGGAGTGCGGGCGCGCACGAAGGAGGGGATAGAGGGTTGCGGGAAAAAAGGACAGCCGAATGGCGTGTGCGAGAGAGCGATGCACGCGGAACCGCGCGCGAAACTCACCTGACTGACGTCGCACCACATTATTATTTCGCTGACACTGACGACAGCATCTTGGTACGCTGCTGCTGCACTACCGCGCACGATGCTATCGCGACGGTCCGTTTTTTCCTTCACTCTCTGTGTAACTCGGAGATTCACGGAAAGAATGGAGAGAAAGGTAATCGAAATCGACGAACGGCGGTACGTGGAACCGAAGTTCCACGTTACTTCGACCGTGAACACGATGAAGTCCTGTTCCTGTAGATGCTTGTGCTTTCTCTCTCTCTCTCTCTCTCTCTCTCTTCTCTCTCTTTGTCTTACTGTTCCTGTAGATGCTTGTGCTTTCTCTCTCTCTCTCTCTCTCTAGCTCTCTCTCACGCTCTCACACCACGTCTTTTCTCACTCCCTGTCTTTTCTGATACGTGTCTCTCTCCGTTTCGTTATTTTCTTTTTCTCGAATTTTTACTTTATTTAATTCACAGTCTCACGAAAAATGCACTGCGCGACGTTAAGTGTCGGCCGCCGGTAAGCTCGGTTAGCTCTTCAAGTAACATCGCACAATCACTCCGAACAGATGACAACGCGATTGTCATCACACACACGATAGTAGCTAGCTAGCCATGCAAAGCATTACTGAATACTCTGACAACACTCCTCGCTGAGTAGCGCCGCTCCGTTTTCCCCCGAACGCACGCTCGGTTGTTTCCGACAGCGCTCGGCCCACCTGCACTCCGACACGAACGTCAGTGCTGTAGACTCGCGCCGATGTGCCACCGTCTTTCTATCGTCGTCTGCGTAACGCATGCTTTGTCTGTCGAATTTTATATCGATGTAGAAACTGTAATACGACAGCCGATCGCTCGAGAAGTGATAATCCAGAAGCAAATCGTTCACAATTTACAAAATCATCGTCAATGTACACGCTTTGAGAAAAAAGAACGAACCTGGAAATTGACGACAGTTTCAATCGATGATAACATATGTTTGCGTCATTCTTAACATTTCGAGAGAAAAAGTCGATGGCTCGCAGGGCGCATAATACTATATTGTTAGCGCCCGAACGCCCTGATGTAATTGATATAAATGGAAGGATGCGTTTCATTCATGTCGCGCAAATTAATTACATAATTAATATCGGATTTAATATCGTAGGACTGTGTATGTCACTCTGTCGTTCGCGAAAGGAAATTCATTGTCGAAGTGTATGCAGCTTTTCAGATATAAACAATGCTTTTATGTCGAATGATTGGTGACGCTCATTAGCGCGCGGAGTAGATGAGGGAGACATACGTCGCGGTATATAATAATAATAATAATAATAATAAAATGGATTTTCTCGGCGGCTCTAGGACTCGCATTAAATATCCCCCCCCCCTTCTCTCTCTCTCTCTCTCAATTTCTCTCTATTTTTCAGAAAGTCCGCACTTCCCGTGATCCAGAAAAATCGCTCTGTTCGAGAAAGTCCATAATAGCGTGGGTCGATGAAAGTTATCAGAGAATGGATCGGCGACGGCCGTTGTGGAAATATTTTAGCGTAGCAAAAATGTCTTAAGATGTCTTTACGGACGCATAACTTGCGTGCAGATCGCACCGATTCGCGGTTCGTCGTGTTCTGTGTGTGCTGCTTAATATCTTACGAGACGACCGAGATAGCACAGTCAATCGCGCCACTGCACGACGCCAGGACCTTGCGGCCATCAAGGTAATCGCGCGCTTGCAAAGAACCGCACGAGCGTCGGAACGTTTTCTGTCCTCGACAGAATTTCTCTTATTCCATACGAAAATCGAAGGAAAGATTTATCAAGAATTGTCCAATTATCTTTAATGAATACACATTCTATATTAGTCTTTTTCATCTCATGCAATATTATTCATCGATAATAACGCTTGCGATAGAAATTAACGTGGGATTACCGTAAGGTGACTGACACGAGTAACAAAATTAATTTACTCTAAAGGAGAATTTATTTTGTTAGAATTTACTTTGACTTCCAAAATGCAAATGCTGAGAATTGACGTTTGCATGTCAGATATTGATGAGAAAAAAAAGAAGAAGCGAGAGAAAATGAAAACGGAAAAAAGGATGGTAAAGAGGAACTCACGCATGGGAGTGAGACTGCGTGAGTACGTCCGTGAATAAATTTTCGCCTTAAAAACGCAAGGCGTAGAACCTTGGATGTTCGAACGTACGTCGAGAGCGCTGAGAGTGGTAGCCTTCACCAGGGAACCTCCGGTCTCTCAGTGCTGGAACCCCCGAACATGAGGGAATCAGCCTAACGCCACTAGGTTTGAAACTCGCCACTGACTAGCTGTACACGACGTGCAGCACAAGAGAGCCCGAAAGAGGAGGTCCGGCTCTTGTTCGCTCGCGCAGCCGAGCCAGCCAGCCAGCCAAGCCAGCCAAGCTAGCCAAGCCAGCCAAGTCAGCCAGTCAGCCAGCAAGCCAGCCAGCCAGCCAGCTAGCCAGTCAGCCAGCCAGCCAGCCAAGTCAGCCAGCCAGCCAGCCATCCAACCAGCCTGCCAACCAGCCAGCCAGCAAGCAGCGACGGCGCGGAGCGGCGCGGCGCGGTAACGGGTAGCCGGGACGAGGAAAGGGCAGACAACGCGCGAGCCACGTTCTATACGGCGTGCAGCTTAAGAAAATTCACCGAGAACATTTTTATTCCCTATCGGGTAAAAGGGGCGCGTCATCGGGACGCCGCGACGGCGAAAGGACGCTGGGAGACGTGCGCCGTCGTTCTATGATCGGTTGACCTCCCCACATCGGCCAATTCCGCGAATTTTGCGCGTCATTCCGTATGCGGCCACGAGGCAGAGCGCGCGGGCTTTGAGATCTCCAGTGGAGAGACCGAGAGTCGTTGCTACACGTACGCATAACGTCGAGCACGGTTTCTCTTCGAAGACGACGGCGACGGTGGAAATGACGGGGAGTAAAAGTATATTTTCAGCGTAGCTCGTGATACCGACGCGCTTGTTTAATTTATTAAATAGCGCGAAAAATATTTCATAAATACACACACACACACACATATATGATATGATGATAATACTACACATTCAATAATTTATTGCGAAATTATCGACAGATAAAATTCCTTATTATTAAATGTTCCTATTATTGAATGTCGTAATAGTATTTTATCAAGCTACTTTCCGTAATTCGATAAAATCAACAGAGCTTCTTGAATCGATCCGATGGACTTTGATGAAGAATTTTAAAATTGCAAAATAAGGTCATTGGAACATCCTTCATTCTAAATTATTTCATTTTCGAATTTCGAATGAAGTTATTCAATCGTTCATCAAGAATCGTGCATGCGCGTTATGAATCAATGGAAACAATAGTAGCTAAAGTTTCTTTATTGTGCAATGCAGGATATAAACGTACAAGTACATGAGCTCGGGATGAACGTTGCCTCTCGAGTATCCTGAAATATGCGCTGGGATTCCCCGTTGACGATTCCATCGACCGACGCAACGTGTCTGATCGTTGTTAATGTCGCGGCTGATGCCACGAAGCGAAAAAGTCTCTAAATCGTACGGGTGGAGACGACTTTTAACTAGTCGGCGCGACGCGGTGCGAGAATGCGCGGGCATTGTCAAGCACGGAAACGACCGCGCGTCGTCGCCACCACCGCCGTTCGAGTCGTGAACCCGCGCTTCACGTGCTCGCGACTTGTTCGTTGTGTACGCGCATCATATATCGCATGTATTACGCATGCACATGATATATACATGGCGCCGATATCAGTGCGCATTACAAGTTGCTACGTGAACAGGCCGCCGCCGTCGCAGACGACGACAACGACGACCAGAAGAAAAGTGCCGGCCGAGTTTACGATTCGCTGGGCACAGCACGATAGATGAATTGTGGACCAATGAATGTCCTTGTTCACTCGACGAGGCCATAGCAACGTGGCACGCCTTAAGCCGGAGTTCCACGGCGTGTGATTCGTCTCACAACTAGTGGCTTGCTTATGCTTGTCAATAAATTCGCCTCATGAGTTAGCAAGTAACAAACGGCGACGGCGTTTTAGTTCTTTTCAACTCCTTTGACTCGCGACCTATTTATCGACTCTCAATGAGAAGGACGAGCCACGAATCGCGAGCAATAACGAGTTATTTCGTCCTATGGCACTTGGGATGACTTGGTGTAGTACGCCAAGGCTCGCCGAGCTTTCACGCGCTGTAGAACCCAAACTTTATTCGAATGCGGGGCGCGCATGCACGGTCGCGCGACCGGCAGCCGCAAAAACGGTTGCGAGGTGGAAGGGAATTTAGAATTTGGCACGATGCTGCGTGCTTCCGTCCGCGTTCTTTGCCATTCTTCTCCACGGCACTGCTTTGTTTCAATAGTTCAGACGAGTTTTTGATAAATTTTGTTAAATATTAAATATTTTTCACCATTCTATTTTTGTTAAATTTTCTTGATAATGTGGCGCAGAATTATTTACGTAGAAGTATTTCTTATAATAATATATAATGCATAATTTCGACATTTTGTGTAACTAGGAAATTTTTCGCGATATCGGAAGAAGAAATTTTTTCGGAGACATAGAAAATAATTCTACAATTCAGATTAGAACGAAATCGTGGTTTCAGATTGCAAAAAGAGATATATTTTGCATAACTATGTAAGTTATACAAGAAAAACTTGTCCTTCATTTATTTTCAATTTTTTAACGGATGCATCGTTTATACAAAGGCACTCGCAGAAATCAGTTTGTTAAGATTTGCCGCGCACAGGCGCCGCTGAACTTTCTCGTCGAGCGCTAGGAGCGCTCGTTAGTGCATCGGTAAAGCTACTCGGCGAGGGATATCTAAGGTGGGGATCAGGAAACGAGCAGAGATCTGGCGGGTCTACGTTTTATGATCGTCTTCGAAAGCTGCGACTTCTGTGTGCACTTCCGGTCTGGATTCTTAAACCACTGCCGCACAGACTTCTTTATGTGGGAGAATCGTTCGACGCGTCATAAAAGCATAATTTAGAAGCGAAATTTCTTCATGTATTATAAACGCTTCTATTACGAACTGTTCACATTTATATTTTCGCACACTCACAACGGGTTATTGGGAAATTCAGCTTAACCATTAGAAAGCAAAATCTGACAAAATATGTGACATAGAATATATGAACAAATGTTAGAGATCGCAAATGTTTATATCGAAAAATATTGTTTTTTATTGAAATAGCAAAATTAAAAAACATGTATACTCCAAAATACACATGTATATAGCATGTATCGAGAAATACACCGTGCGAAATACACAAGTTCCCCAAATTCGGCGAATAGAGAGTAAAGTTTTCTTTTTACTAAAGTCTATTATTGATTCTTCTAACTTTTTTGGAAAATAAAACGATTCAAAACGGAACTCCGAATTGAAGTTACGATAAAGATCACACTTGAGAAACTGAGAAAAAATGCATCATGTGTATTATATCGAACAATCAAATCAGCCGAAATTCGCGTGTTGTTCGTGTACAGTTATGGCACGATTCTGTCTAGTTGTAACTTCGAGAAAGAACCGGTGAAAACCGTATTACACCAGCGATGTGGTGCAGCAACGATATACCAGAACGGTTGGCTTAATTTTCCCGCCGTTCCCGCCACTATCGCTACATTCCCGCCTTTCGCCTCCGCGACACTAAAGTTGTTTCGCGTATGTCTCTCTCGTGTACGTCTCGAAAAAAACTCCGAGTAACGCAAAGAAGATGTGCCTTTGTGTGTGTGTGTGTGTGTGTGTGTGTAAACACATATTTTGTTAAACCGAACAAAATTAATAATGCGTTCGTAATTTTTATTGTCTATCATAAGTAGCATTGAATCGTCAAAGTCTTTTTAGCTATTTGCAGCTTTATTAGGATTGACGATTAGACAATTTTTGACCATACGATTTCATATTCCCTATAAGATAAAACTCTAGTCTTGAATTGAGTGGCGTTGCTCAACGATTCGGAATTGGAGGCACCTGTTAACATAGGTGCCTCGGTGCTCCGGTGACACCGACATCCGGGAACGATGACAGGTGCTGTAGACTAATCGGTTAATTCGACAGCTCGTGTATACGCGTGACTTCCATTCCGCCAAGCAGCTCGTGCCGATTGTTATCGGCCTATGAATTAGAGCGTTAGCTCTAATATAGGAGCAATCAGGGAGACTAAACGAGACAATGTAGACAAAAAATTCTTATGAGAGTGCAAAAATGTTCAAAATTATATTAAAATGTTTATACATTGCTTTGTGGGATATGGAATAATTAGATACAAATTGATATCCTAGCGATTATGACATTATGTACAATCATGCAGATACCGATGATTTTACATACGGTGTAGAAACAGTTATCATAAAGTACCGATCGCTAAGATATGTAAGAAATAAGAATTTACGCGGAAAAACATATTTGCATAGATACAGATAAATTTGCGTTTTAACAAAGTATTTACAAAATTATTTTTCGAAAATTGTTGCGTTTTCTTTTATACATGATCCAACGTGAAACGGATTTTTTCTCCTGTTAGTTACGGAATAATAACTATTGAAAATTATTTCTTGTATAATTTAATATTTTACTTAAAAAATAACACACACAATTTTCAATTGATATAATTATTTTTACAAGTTCCAAGAACTCGTTTTATAGTTTAAAAATTTGTAACAATATGTAGCAATTTACCAATTCTTTTCTTCATTTTGTGTAGTCGAGTATCATTTGATACCGTCGTCGATAGGAAATATCTGGTTTCGTTATAGCAATTCTAAGTCAATATATATATATATATATATATATATATATATATATATATATATATATATATAATAGAATACTTTCTAACAACCTTTAAGAAAACAACTAGAAATACTTTACATCTCTCTCTCGCGTGTGTGTAAATTCATTTTTTCTGTAGCATCATTTCTCTTAAATCACAAATTGGACAGTTTAAGATTAAGACTTACTTAGTTTCATTTAATATCTTTCTCACTTTGTTATGCTACTATGAGATGCAAAATGAAAAAAGTACTGTCACTGTCGTACCCTAAACAACTATTGTTCTCAATCCTAAACTGCCAATTACAGATTTTTTAGTAGGCGAAATCTCTAGGGTCTATGTATATAAGATTGGAGATTCTAAACCTAAAATGTCGATAATTAATAAAGCGGAAAGGGAGCAGAAAGGAAGCCGAATACATCAGCAATCGTTTCATGCGACACATCTTATCGGCGCGTCAGAGGTGATAAGGCTATCTTTATCAACGATAAAGTCATTTTCGAGCTCGACTCTCAATCTCGGCCGCGACACACGAGCGCGAAAGCACACCATACGCGTAGCAAGCATGCAATGGTCAAATATTACGATGCTTCGAGATATCGATAGTTATCTTTCGATATCACAGTATTTTATCGATACTTTATATTTGATATATTTACTCTATAGATTAATATTGATATCCAACAATATCGACAATAAGCATTTACATATACAGGGTGTGTAAAAAGTGTCGGACTCCCCTTAACACTAGATTGCCGGAGCGAGTCAATTTGACTCATTTAAGATTTTATTTTTTAATAAAAAAATCTGCGGAAAATGTATTTTAAAAACAGAATATATATGTAAAAATTGTTTTGAATAAAGTTTCTTTAAAATAAAATTTTATAAGAGAATATTTTATTCAAAAAATATATAAAGGGTTAAAATGGAAAATCGTAAATGAGTCAAATTGACTCGCTCCGGCAATCTAGTGTTAAATATCTTGAAAAATAACCATTTCTGACAAAAATGGTTCATACAAAAGTTGTAAGGCTTTAAGTTACACATTACACAGTAATATTAGTATGATCTTGAATAGCACCATCAAGGTCACATAAAAATCACTTTGAATTTTTTAAATAAAACCCCCTCATATTCATTACATATTCTTGTAGCTTACCTCGAGAGCTTTCCAAAATACTATAATTAAGTTACTTTTCATTAAGTACTTTCCGAGTTATGAGGCTTGAAGAATTTGTGCAAAGAGACAACTAAACTCTCATTATTGTGTGACAAATCATTTCACTATGTTTTAACAATTACTATTTTAATTAACCGTTAAGTTTAATTTAAATTGATATATACTGTATGTACCATTGTCTTGTTCCGGGATACCGAGTTAAATTCTACGAGCTTATGGGCTAAAATAATGAATGGTCGTGCTGGCGTATAAGTGAAAGTGCAAAAATCTCGAAATAATTCCAAACGAATGATGCAATGTACGAGATCCATTGAATGCTCCTTTGTTTTGTGTAAAATCATTATTTTAATAAAAATTGACTTCTTCATTTTTCTTTTATTTTTAATTGTTTCTAATGTCTAATCAAATAATTTCATGATAGATGATTTTACTAACCGAGTCGAGATCAATTTTATGCGTTTGCATGAAATAGTAAACACATTGCTCTAAATTCATTTTACTTAAGGTTGAACGTGTCAATATTGTGTAGAAATAGTTAAATAGATAGATAAATAGACAAAGAGAAAGAAAGAAAGAGAGCGAATCCTCGTGGTAATAGTAGCACGTAAAACTCTCACTCCACCACACTACCACCATCTCTTCCTCCTCCTCCTCCTCCCTCGCCGCATTCCTCTTTCCACCTCTGTAACCCTGACCTCCCGTAAAACACACCAAGAAAAAGACTTTTCTAGCGTGTACGCACGAGCGCACCGCCACTTCTACCACCACGCTGCTGTTGCTGCTGCTGCTGGCCGAACTCATGAATGGACCCGCGACTCTATTTACGAGCGCGTGCGATTCGCCCGCAACCCCTCCGCTTTTATCGCCGTCTCGACCATCATGGGACGGTGGGGTAAGGTGAAACGCTTTCGGAATCCCTGGATTCTCTTTCTCTCTCTTATATACTTTGTCAAAGGGTCGCCAGCTCTTCCTACCTACCAGACGTCGCCTATATCACGCTGCGTCGAGATATGTGACCGTTCGCGAAATTGTTTTTGAACGGTTGATTGTTTGGTATACTCTTCAGTTTTATCGAAGGAGGTTGGCAAGGAGGAGAAGAACATGCTGAAGAAGAGTTCTCTTTTTCTTCTTTTCTTTTTTTCCTCCTTCTCACACTTAACCGCGAATATTTCACTTTCGTGTAAACAAACATGGAAACGCCAGCCTACCCAGGTCAAAACGCGTTTGGACAAATTGATGAATGATGTATTGAGATCGATACTTTTTTGTAACGAAAGATCAAAGTGAAATTAATACGTAAAAGAGACATATTAAGCGTCACCAATGTCTTCACTTTTGTGAATGGCTGGCAAAAATGTTTATAACATTTACGAAATATTTTTCTTACAAATAATAACAACAACAACAACAATAACAACAACAATAGCAATAACAATAACAATAATAATATACGTTGATCTTTATTCATTGATTTTACATAGTTTCTTTCTTGAGAATTAAAATAAGAATAAGAGAACAGTTATTTTTAGAGAATAAATAAGATGGAGGAAATAATACTAAAGTGATGGTCCTCACGTAATTGTTACATCCTAATTAAGCATTAGTTAATTATAAAAATCAATTCAATAATTTGATAATCAGTTATAAACTACTAATATATCAACAAATTCAGGAACAACAATTATTTTCTCATATACCACATTAAATTTCTATATGTATAATTATTACTTATCACTGATAATTATCACTGATAATTATTACTTATCACTTTGTCACAAGATACGAATAAATGATTCTTTCCCCTTCTCTTCCATTTCTCTTTCATCATTATTGCTGCGCCAAGTTTACATATAACTTGTTACACATGTAAGAAGCATATTTACTCGCACCTTTAAGGCAGGATTGTTAATAAAAAGCGCGCGGTTAAGATTCATCATGACCTACGGTAAATTTTATCTCGCCGGCTTTCAAATTCAATCGTATGGCGCGAATAACAAAAGATCATTAATACATCTCTTCAGATTATAATTTATGTTGCGTGACTGACCAACGTGACGCAATGATTCATTAATGTGGGGAACGAAACTCTATCGATGAAAGTCATCGATTTGCGAGATCTGTTTCTTTAAAAAACCATAATTTCGCGAAACTGGCTTATTCTAGACTTGGAGCATGACGTTTTATCACGACGATATTAGCAGCGTACTACTATTGTAAATGACAACCAGATAAACAGTTATGAGAAATATCATAAGAGTAGATAGAACTTTCGATAGAACTTCGAAACCTTTCTTTTTTTCGTGATAGGATCGCGATAAAGTCTTTTGGAATATTCGTCTTTTTAAAGTTGCTAGTTATTGCTTGTGAAAAAAGTATGAAAATTTGGGATTGATGAATGTTGGTTTGCCGAACGACAATATATTGTACATCAAGTCAATTAGATGATATCGTTGTACTATTCATTCCATTCGCAGTGTATGCAGCAAAGCGATGTTTGCGTAGGATAAATCAGTTAAGTGCTTTCTTTCATTGCGGTCGCATGTATTATATACATTACATTGTGTAAATACGCGCTCATACGTGTGTATCGAGAAAAATTCGTAAGGAATCTCAAACGATTATGCAGTTAATTACATAGCGATTATACATTAATTACAATAGCGATTATGGATCGGAATTCAAAAAATCTAATTTAATATTCTTTTTTTGATTGCATTGTTCAACAAAAAATGAACAAGAACGAAAATAATCGTTTCCTGTTTACAAAAATGCTCTATTACGTCAAAATTTTGAAAAATTTGCAAAAAGTTAAAGTTGCAAAAAGTGTTATTTTACAATTACAAAGTATATTTTGGTATTATAACCACGATATGTGACGTGTTGAGAAAGTTTTATTGTATAATCAAAATTGAGTATATTGTTAGGACTTTTAGACCTTAAAAGAAATTTGTTGTGTCGTATATTCAACGTTCAAAAACTATGGGAAACGATTATTCTTGTCCTTGTGTTCGAACAAAGTGATTTCTTATTAATTCTTACATATGTAAAAGATGTCTTTGTAATTTATTACTTTGTTCTGAAAGTTTCAGTTTGAAATTTTTTCTTTCTCTTAAGCAATAAAAAAAGTTTACACTCATTTTTAATATTAGTATTAAGTCTAAAATCGGAATCATCTTCTCTACTATGTGAGGTCTTGTAAATTTTTAGGAAATTACTCTCATTTTAAAAGACAAGTTTTAGCCACTCTTGATTAATCAATCTCAGTTAGCAATTCCATGAAATAGGAAAAGAATTTACTTAAATGAGGATCGATCAATCTTAACTAGAAACAACTAGAAACTAGAAACAACTAATTTTGATACAATTGACAAGTACTTTAATAGATTTCAACAAAGCTATAATTTTTGCGGTCGCACAACAAGCTTGAGCGCATCTTGCTTAGCTAACTTTGGAATTTTCTGACTCTTCCTTTTGCAGTTCTTGATATAATATAGAAAAGCAAACTTTAAGAAAGGATGACTAAGACTAAGCAACATTGTGGTTCCAATAGGTTTCCCATTGTCCTCATTTTTGCATGTATATTACAATATAACGTAACAGATATCAAATAACAAATTGTCCTTTACTACCAAATCTACTTTCATAATCAGAAGTCACACAGAACTAATCTCCCGCGCGTCAATCGCATATAATTCCTACTTTTTTCCCAGACATCATTTTTTTTATTGCATTGTCTGTGTGCACATTATTACCAATGTGCTCGCACAGTACCAGGTTCCATCGAATATCTAAAATGACATCGTCCAACCCACACCCCACTTCCCTGCCTCTCTCACGGACTCGCTTCCCATGGTCTCGCTCATCTCTCCCACCTTCATCTCGCTTTCCCTCCCAACCTGCTACTCGAACCCTTCCCACTCGCCACTTTGCTCTCTCTCGTCCTCCTCCACAAGCGTCCAACCTCTACCCTACATCCACCACACTCACCCTATCTTTCCTCGCTCGTTATCCTGTACCATCTCCTGCATCCTGTCCCATTCTCTCCTAACCTCTTTTCCTTGTCACCTTCTTCCTTCCTTTCAATTCTCGCTTTTCGTACGAATTATCGACGGGCGTAATTCCGATGGATAAGAGCGGCAGCGGCGACTGCATCTATTATCGACGCTCTGTAATGCCGACTGGACCGCACCAAACATGGATACCGACTAACCGTAATGTCAATTGCGATATCGGCGTGCGGGACACGATGCTGATTATACGCGAAATGCGGACAAACCGGAATGCGGCAAGAAAAATGTATTGACACGCTGTAACACCTACGGCGCAAAGTGTGAAGCTAATAGCGCCGAGATGCATACCAGACGGGTTTCTCTCGTTAACTTGACAGTAGCCGCGAGATCTTCCGCAACACGAACCGTTGAGTTCACGACCGGCCTTTTATACGTCATGCAATTACAAATAATTACGTTTATCACTACAAACATCAATGTATACCTGTAATATAATAATTAATATAAATTTCGTTTTTTAAAAGCTATAAAAGTAGATATTTGATAAATCACGAATGTTACTATTACTTCCCATTATATTTCAAATATAAGATTGCGTGTTATTTTTATTTTTTAATAATGTAATATTAAAATATGCATGTGAATGAATAAATTTATTATAACTAGCTTCACCGTTATTATACTGTCACCATTTTTTTTAAATATTTTGCCCTTTGAGAACTCTATACAGTCATTCTAGAATTCGCCTATTGAATAAAGAATAAATTTTTTTTTATATATTAATTAATTTCTACTTTAGTAATTTCAACTGCTCTAATTTTTCTGTTTTAATTTTATTTATTTCTACTAATAAAATGATAATTTTACGTACGCAATCTTTAAAAAATTAAAAAAAAAATTTATTTAAGTTACACACACACACACACGCGTATCTTCTTCCTTTTACTTTTTTTTTTACCTTTTTTCAGTAAAAATATAAGTCAGAAATTCTCAGTAGAATTGAATATCGAGATACAGAGAATTCGGCGCTCTGTAAAGTGATGGAGTCAACCGATGCGCGTTGAAATAATTGAAGAAAGAAGTGGATAGGACGAGTTATGTTATATTCTTATAAAAGTTATCTTCGACAAAGTATTATTTTTCTGCGTTATAAAAATATGCGGTATGCTGTATATCTACATAGATAGTGTGATGACTATCAATCTGTTTATTTCGTCATCTTTAAAAGTGAAAAATTCATATGCAACATATTAGCTTATATCATGAACTTTATGCGTAATTTTGCGAACTACTTAATTTAATCTTCTAAACTACATAACTACCTAATATAGCTTTATGCATTCGTTTATTATATTATTTGTCAGTATACAAAGATTGAATTTATAACCACAGAATGTCTATCGTTATTTTCCGAATTTACATTGTTAATATGATAAAAAGAAGTGTCGACATTACAAGACAGAGAATGTGTATCGGTGTATTTTTATGCATCAATGATGCATGAGTTGTTGCATCGAGATCAACGCTGCGATGAATGAACTTTTGAGCTATTCGATTCGTTTGGGTTGGAATAGCTAGTACGCAACGAATACATATATAACTACGCGTGCGCAACGTTAATTCCGTATGTAAAATGGCTCCCTCCCTGGCTGGAATTTCGAAAATGCATACACGAAACGAGTGCGCAAACGTTCGTGATTCCTGAAAATCATTTGATCATCAACAACTTTCTACCACCCGTTTCACCACCTTGCTCGCATTAGTTCTCTCTTGTTCTCTTGTTTATATGATCGCTTACAACCGAATGTCCAATAAACACACAAAATTCGTTCCAATATTCGTTCACGCAGAACATACGCATAAAGAATAAAATCTTTTATCACTACATATATATTTTTTAAATAGAATTTGTTTTGCAAATTACATTTTTAGTTGGACATTATGTTATATACATGCAGAAATTATAATTATATATATATATATATATATATATATATATATATATACATATATATGTGTAATATTTGTAAGATAGACATTGATATTTTCCCGAGCTTCTACTTTTTAAAAAGAAAGTCTCCTACCTAAAATATCTTCCCTAATAAACAATTCATTATAATTATTCATTATAAACATTCATCGTTCACAGTTAAAGCATAAGAAATTATCTGAAATTAAAATGTAGACGGTGCGTCGTCACATTAATTCTTTTGTTGAATTTGGAATTTTTTACGAAACCGGTTAAGATGACTTTCGATCGTTCGATCATAAGAAATTACACACGGGACGAGAATAAATTTGCCCGATCTAACGATCGCGATTGCACGAAATTGTGTGAGGCAAACGAAGCTTTATTCAGGATTTCGAGGAAATACTTTTCCGTATCGATCATACGCCTTTATGGAACCGTAGCCTTCTGCGTATCTTCAACTTTTTCCGAACTCGATTGTAAATTTTCTACCTCGAATATTCGAACTTGAGGTGACGATGGACTCCACCAGATACACTCTCCGTGAATGACCGAAGATGTGCGTTGGAGTTCATCCGCGCAGCAATTTATAATACATTGCGAACATGCCTGAGTCAGTTGAGCAAAAACGCTCGACTTTTCATATCCTGAGTTTTATCCGACAATAACTATTCCGTAAAAATTAGGTTTAATCGATAGAAAAGAATTTTTCTTCATTAACAAATCTATTACAATCAATGCTTTTGGTGCTTAGAGTGGACTAGCTCAAACGCAAATACTTTATCATATATAATATAGTTATAGTCACTATAGTCGCCACAGCCAGTTACTACCGTTACTTTCTTTTGATGACTATGGTCCCAAGAGAAGGTAATGTCGTTTTACTTAGCGCTCATGTAATATCGTAAGGTGAAATTAGATTGCACCAGCGGGGATAATTTTGTCATAATGAATGAAGATTGTAATACAGTGTAATTTATTAATTTCGACTTATATTTATCCTTCTTTTACAAAAGCAAAAATTAGAATTGGTACGATCGTCGCGTGCTTATTGTTGGACAAAAAGGGAATCATTTTCCCATACAGTCGGACTTGATCGAAATTATTATATTAATTTCTAATTTCAATTGTTACTTAATAAAAAGTGGTTAATAAAGAGTAGAGAGAGGAGAGAAGGGGAAAAGGGAGAGGGGGGGAGAAAGAGAGAGAGAGAGATCACCATGCCGGTGATATCGAAAATTCACTCTTAAAATGCGAATGATTTTAGCATTTTCTAGTATTGGTTCTGTTCTTCGAGTGGGGTTCAGATTTGGATTTTGCTGCAGGGGTAGGTGCGCAGAACGCGGATCGATTCCCCTCGACATGAGTGCGAATGGGGGGTTGCGACCGAGTCGCCCTCTTCGTTGCTCTTGATATCCTGGCGTGTTCATTCCTGAAAACACGATTGTTTAAAGGGTGCCACGTTGTCCAACGGAACAAATCGAAATTCGAACACAATTGACAAAAACGCAAGTATCGCAAATACCGCGAGTATCGATAGGTAGGAACATGGGCTTGTTCCCGATACCGATCTGAGAATGTTTTTCGCAGGAAAACAAAAAAGAAAAGTTAGACGCGGATTAGAAAAAAAATCAATGAGTCCGTTCCGTGAAAAAAAGTAACGAGTAGCTATCGGCACGATACTCGTTCAAGTTTCATTATCGGACGCGTTTTATCAGACTTTGTACCACCGTTATAACTCGAATGTAGGTTAGCAGCAGCGGATCCAAGAGAAGGGATGGCGAGTTTTCTTCGAAAAATCAATAGACATTTCCGCCCCTAGGTTTCGCCTTGTCGCGCTAATAACGTCTGCCGTTAACTCGTTTTTGAAGATTCGTATCGCGGACATTCTGTATCCAAGGACCTGATAGCTAAACTCATGGAGAAAATCTTTATGCAGCATTCATTACCACTCGTAAATTTAATACTCGTAAAAGCAAAGTAAGTCTTTCTTTCGATACAATGCATTTGCGAACATTTTGAGGACTATATCAAAATTTCTATGGATGTTTAAACACACACACACACACACACACACACATCTCTCTCACCAATATGTACTTTTGAGAGTATGCAATTCCCGTTTAAAGTTAAATAAAAAATATAATTTATTTACATCATAATTTGATAGCGTAATTCTCTTTTTGCTATCAAAATTATCGATATCTTTTTCTAATTACAAAGAAATAATTCTAAATTAGTCAAAGAATTTGCAAATAAAACCCACCGGGTAAAGTTCGTAAATATGTAGTAGTCTAACAATAAGATTAACCGGAGAGCGCATCATGCAATAACTTGCTTCACGATGATTTCTGATGCGTCAAGATAATGTGTCTATCGTATAAAAATTAATTTGCGCAGCTTTATGCGTGATAATTCACGGATGGATTCTTGTCGATCATTGGTCGATCGTTGGTTGCGAATCGAAGTTGGAACGAGGTCGAGCGTGAAGAGATCCCGTTTACCTTCGCAAGTATGTTTCCAGCTACTGCTCGTATTACTTGAAGAACCTGTATAGTTACGTGCTTGCACGGTTTCTAGCAATCGCCACTGAATACACTATCTTAACATCCAAATATTCGCAAGATGTACTTATTATTGATACGCATGTAATGTGTCGCAACTAGTATGCAAATATGTTAGTGTTATTTGTTAATCTGTGACATTTCTCCTGATATTTGTGACTCGTCCAATCTTATCGACAATGAATGAACCTGACAAGTTTATTCGCACGACGAATTTGTGTAGAAACTAATAAAACCTTTTTTGGTTTGTAACCCTGTTTCCTTGATTATATTATTGCTAGGAATACTTACGAGTATTTTTAGTTTTAGTTAGTACAGCTTTGCGCATAAAAAATTGTTATTTGTCGCGATTATTTAATAAACATATTTAATAAACTAATTCTTTTTCCTCTAATATAATCAAATTTTTTGTTAATATGTTTCTAAATATGGTTCTAAAAATATTCTTTTCTAATAATATTTCTAATAATATTTCTAATAATATATTTACTTTAACAGATTTTTATTTTTAAATTTAGCAAAATATATAAAAAGTTGCTGTTAAGGAAATATTCTGTACTTTTTTTCTTCAATTTTCGATTTCTTTCCCAATTGATTTTATTGTCATCCTTATTGTTTATCCTCATCAGGACTATCGCCATTTTAGTAGCTGCTATTATTAATTATATTTTACTTCTAGATTTTTATGAACAACACTTTATTGCGTATAGAATTATAACTATTTTTGACGAAATTTTGACGAAATCTTTGCGTAAGTATCAATTGACAATTAACAAAACGAAATTAAAAAATATATATATAATTATTTTTTGTGTTTTTCGCTTTTCTTTTATATTGAACTGTTGCTGCTTTTTTTATTGCAATTTTAAATATTGTGGCTGATAATAATCGATAAATAATATGCTAATATCGGTCAGACTGAATCTTTGTGCCAAGTAATATTACTTGTGTGAATTTCTATGTACTAATCATATTGTAGATATTCTATTTCTTCATTTCTCATTCTGATTACTATATGGAATAATTATAAATCAAATAAAATTCTAAATCAAATAGCTCATCATATCTATCAGATTTTCCGACTAATTAAAAATTCCTTAGCGGCAACGTCAATAGAAATTATTATCATAGATTTGTTGTTTTCAACATTTTACGTAACTTCTAAATTAAAGATCAAAATCTTAAACTCTTCAATATGTAATATGGTCTTATGATCTGTTTGCACTTTTAATCTTTTTATATTTATTTTCTCTAAGATATTCTTTGTTTATTTGAAAACTATCGATTACTTAACATTTTGTTACAGAATTAATAAAAAGAATGCAAGATTAATCAAAGAATCCACATAATACATATAAAAAATAAAAAGTAATTTAGCTTTTAGTTGTAGATACATGTATTTTTAAAAAAGGTAAAAAAAAATACACACGCTCTTCATTTCATTTTTAGTGGAAAGTTATAAACTTATGTGGGATTCCACAGAAAACGCGACCGTGGGAGGAGATAAGAAACTTTGTTTATAAATTAAAATTAAGATTAGGTTAGATTAGTCTTTTGGGGATGCAGGAGGAAGAGCGGAACTCCACCCATGCGTTTTCTGTCAAATCATTATACAATTTCACATAGGTTTTCAGCACCGAACAGTGTAAAATGGATTTCGCTTCGTGGAAAGTTCACGTGGAAAGTTGAAAATCCGGAACTATTAGAAATACGAAAAATGTAGAACCATTAAACTTATTTTGTTAATAATTTTTTAATAAACAACAAGCAACTGCTAAAATCTTTCGAAAGTTAAGTTTGATTCAATATCGATCGACGAATCATTTCTTGTTGGGAATATATGTAAATCAAGATCATTAAAATTGATGAGGTCGTTCCTGTTATGTATAATTATCCGCATTGTTAATAACATCTAATGATTTGTTATTAATATAATAATCTAAAACACACATCATTTAGAATACTTTAAGATATTTTAAGCAGCTAAAAGAATCGGTGGCATTGAAATAACCGCAACAAATAACGATTTTTTGTGCGTAGAATCTAAAACTAAAAATACCCGTTTTATTTTTTGCAATAAAATTTTTTACTGTTGTTTAGTTCTAATTTTTCTGTGATTTTATTTATATTAACAAAATATACAATTATGTATGAAAACCAAAACATACGATGTATAACATATGATGATATAACAGTTTTCATATATTAAATTAAAGCATACCTAGTAATTTAAATCCGGAATTAGTTGGCGTCAGTTTTTTATATCAAACCTTTTGTACAAATGATGAAAGGATTTATTCATTTAATTGACAACTATAAGGTAGCGTTAGATTTTTATATCAATATTTTTTTGTGCAAACAACGAGGTATATGTAATTGGATTCATTTTTTTTATATTTAAAAAAAAAATAATTTTTATATATATCATTGTTCTTCTTTTAGTAATACATTATATGTACAAGATGCGATTGGACGGATTCTAGCACTTGTTTCGTTGAAGATAGAAAGAAATACAAGCAAAAAAGTTGAATGACAATAATCTATCTAGTTAATATCTAGTTTCTACTAATTATTCGTAATATAATATTCGCGCAACAACGGAAATGTGTAATTAAATTTTTTTTTGCACACACACACACACACACACACGTATATTTTTGCATTAATTAAATTTTTTTGAATGCTATGTAAAAGTATTAGGATAAAGTGTTTAAAGAAATATTTTACGAGATATCTTATACTTTATTCTGATATATATATTTTGACATAAAATATATAATATTTCGTAAATCCATTTTTTGATGATTATACCTTTTTGTAGAGAATAATGAGATGACTCAATTGATGTAAAAAACATACAGTTCTTTAAAAATTTAAGTTTTAAAAAGTATAAGTAATTACGTATTTTGTTTTATAATACATCAACTGAAGGGTTGGATGCAAGAAAGTAGTTATTATTTTAGTAAATTTTACAGGAACTAAAAAATATGTAAAATCACAGTATTTTTATATTTTTTCTTGTGTGCTGATATGATTTGCAAGTTCTAGGCAACACATAAAAATGTACAAATTTTTACTTTGGTTTCTGTTAATTTTTTGGCAATAATACACTCATAATTCATTTTTTACGAAATTTAGTTTTCTTGCATTCCTTCATTTATCTCATTATTATGTGTAAAAAAGTAAGCTATAGTTATCACAAAATAAATGATGTATATTTTATATAAAATATTTTATTTAATATTAAAATATACCAGAATAAAGTATGTCGTAAAATATTTCTTTTTCGAGCATTTTACCCTATTTTTACACAAAATATTCAGAAAAATTTATACAAAAAAATATAAAATTCCATTAAAGAAAAAGTGCAATTGCACTTTACCGATGCATGCATTGCTTTTACAACAAAATTATTAGACATTATTACATCATTCAATTATAAGACACTATTATATCATTCAGCTTTTGCTGTACTACTTCTCTTTCTATTATATCTTCAACTAAAGATACTAGAATCTGCTCTAATTGTATGATTTGTATAACGCACCATATACTTTTATGCCGAGTGCGTGCGCGCGCGCGCGCGTGTGTATAAACACGTCTGTTGTTATGTTCATAAGCATTGTGAATATGAGTAAGAAACATACCTTTAAAGCAAAAACGCTTTGCACATGTGCGTGTAGTCGTAACAACAACAATAATAATAATAATGATAATAATAAATGTAATAATAACATTTCCAAATCTCTAGATTGATTATACCAATCGTATTCGCACTAATTGTAATAGAAAACTTATATTCACATTACACAAAAAGAACTCTTAGATTTTTTATTACTCTTTTAATCTCAATATCTCTTGATTATTGCTTGACATACAATCTCTCTTGTATTAAATATCTACATTACCATATTATCAATTGTAGTACGATTTGTGTGTGAATCATTCAGTAAACTTGCCAATTTTTTTTAGTGGCACCACAAGTCATAGAAAAAATAACTGAATTTAAATTGGTAACTGATTTAAATTGTTTTATTTTTCTACAGATTTTCGAAAATAGTAATATTTTAAAATGTGTTTATGTGTATACAGAAATAATATATGTATGCGCGTGTATAACGCATCTCCCATGAATATACGCATTCCGCACCCACACTGACGCATGCATATATGTGTATGTGCACGCCGAACAGGATGATAGATGAGAGAGAGAGAGAGAGAAAGAGGGGAGGGAGGGAGAAAGAAACATGTCCATTATCTGAAAGAAAATGCTGCCCCCTGGTGTCGAAAGTATTGTAAAAAAAAGTCGCGCGATCGACGATATTTCGACGTTTCTTCAAAATTTACAATCCAGACTTTGTATAGCGATATTTCCATTCATAACGCAAACTGAGATAAAAACCTAAAAAGACTTTTATTGTATGTAAATTAAACTCTATTGATCGATTAAAACTAGTTCTAGTTAAAACTTAATCGGTTCAACCGTTAATACAAAAATGTGAGTCGGATTTATCTCGGGGTTTCGCGAATATATTGGGTCTGTTCTTTTCAGCTGCACTGCTGAACTAGTGCAATAAGTTAGAGTGAAAAAATATATATATGTCTCATTCCAACTTATTGCACTAGTTCAGCAGTGCAGCTGAAAAGAACAGACCCATTGTCACGATGCGTTTCGTTACCGTTTTACACGACTTCACCGAACGTGAACTTGGCATGAGAGACACTACTGTGTCTCTTTAGTCTTTTTAATATATCTTTAATAGAATCAATATTTTTGAATGTTAATCATTTCCTCAGTCTCAAAAAACAAATTACGAAATTGTAAAAGTAAGTCTAATACAGAAATGCTGCTTTGTCATAATAATTCTGTCTGTAATGCAACCCTATTTGAAAAATCAATGAAAGAATATCTTTCGGCAGCTCTTACTATCTGCTTTCTGCGTGAAATGAACGAAGGTCCTATCTCTGGCCGATATTTAAATCCGAGAGAGACCGAATCCGCTCGATCTTAACCGAAGCGTTCGGGTCCGACTGTGACATTCGTGGCGTATCGAGTCTCTCGTGGTGGCGACGTTGGCGGCGTAACGCAGTAATGAAAATGGTAACGCGTCGCAGCAGCCTCGATGCCACGCGGCATCCTCGACGTTGGCTGCAAATTGCGCTGCTTTATCAATCTGAAATAACATCGGCGCGAAACAATTAGTGAACGACGCGAAGCTTATGGGAGCTTTGATCAACAGAATCAACAGAAGGATCACATTGCGCCGTTGCCGTGTGGCTGACACGTATGTCCGATTCTATAAAAACATATTACGATTACGAAATCACACCTTATAGGATGATTATAGAATGATAGTTTTGCGCGTTTTAGATATAGACGAGTAGTAACAGAAAGATATCATGGTCAAGTAACTGTAGAGATTACAGTATGATAAGCAAGTGTTATTACATTTACAAAATCTTATTAGTCTCTACTGCTTTATCAAAACATTTGATGAATATTACTTGTACAAATATTACGTTACATTATATATTACAACATCTGGTGATGTACATGTTATCTTAATATGTTGATGTTTTTGTTTCTTATGGTTACGATTTAAAATATAAATTTTGTAAAGAGAAGTGTTACACACACACGCGCGCGCGTGCACACGCGTGCGCATGCGCATGTATCGAAAATATAGCATTTTGGATTTAACAATACTCTAAATTTTCTTTTATAGTAGAAATTAAGAAATAAAGTATAAAAATAATTAAAATATAATGAACAAGAATAACAAATAGTGCTTGTAAAACAGATATCTCACATATGTATAATTCTAAAAAATAGGCATGTATTTATTGCATATGTATTGTATTTTTATTACAGTTTATATTATTAAAAATAGCTTACATAGATATAGAAAATTTGAATATAGAAAATTATGATATAGAAAATTTGAATATTTCATTTTGAGATAAAGAAATTCATATATATATATATATATACAGGGTGTCCCAGACCACCCGTCCACCCCATTTAAAAGCTAGGGATGCGATTCTATCAAAAAATGTTGTAGACAAAAGTTGTATGGTTTTAAAGGGGACATAAGATGGTGTCATTAATTTGACCTTGAATAGTTACTTGAAGGTCACCTTTCATTTTTTAAATCGAAACCCCTATTTTTCATTAGATATTCTTCTAGCTTATCTCGAGAGCTTTCCAAAACACTATAATAAAGTATTTTTTCATTAAGTATTTTTCGAGTTATAAAGCTTGAAGTAATTTCTTAATTTTACATAAACTGTAAAATATCTCGTAAAATATTTACTTTTCGATGACCTTACCTCAATACTTTTATGCACAGAATAATGAGAGGAACCAATTGGTGTCAAGAAAACACATAGTTGTTTTTAAGAAAAAATATACAATTTGTAACTAACAATTACATATTTTTTCTTAAAAATAACTATGTGTTTTCTTTACACCAATTGATTCCTCTCATTATTCTGTGCATAAAAGTATTGAGGTAAGGTTATCGAAAAGTGAATATTTTACGAGATATTTTACAGTTTATGTAAAATTAAGAAATTATTTCAAGCTTTATAACTCGGAAAATACTTAATGAAAAAATACTTTATTATAGTGTTTTGGAAAGCTCTCGAGATAAGCTAGAAGAATATCTAATAAAAAATAGAGGTTTCGATTTAAAAAATGAAAGGTGACCTTCACGTGACCTTCAAGTAACTATTCAAGGTCAAATTAATGACACCATTTTATGTCCCCCTTAAAACCATACAACTTTTGTCTACAACATTTTTTGATAGAATCGCATCCCTAGCTTTTAAATGGGGTGGACGGGTGGTCTGGGACACCCTGTATATATTGTTACTTTATATTGTTTTCCTATTTACATAAAGCTTTATAAGTATGTAAGATACATGTATATGTTTTACAAGTTCTTGATAAACTGTCATAAATAAATGTTTTTGTGTTAGAGAGATATAATAACGTTATTCACAATTTAAGATACCTTTGGTACTACTTTTCTTATCTTTTCACATAGAGAACTGAAAATTTTTCGCTGTTGCTATCTTATAGATATTTTCAGTTCGCGAGTAAAAAAATATCGAAAGCATCAATTCGCAAAAGTAAATGACATAGCACACACCAACAACCTAGAAATACACCTTTGAGACAGGCCAATGAGAAATATTTCTGGAGAATAGTGCATTTATTGTGTTAAGCCTGTTACAAAACTAATATGTTAATAAAGAACATTGAGAAAGAAATATGCTTTTTAGAGGATAGTAATTCTGTTTATGCTACATCCATTCCCGTCTATCTAAATATAATCTAATATGTTCTATCAAAATAAATTATTTAACATTATATCATATTTTTTTGTGAGAGCATAACTTTTGATTTCATATTTATCTTCTAATGTATGTGTATATTTCATATTAAAGACAATAAAGAAAATTTGCTCTTCTAAAAAATTGTTTCGTGTTAATATATATACATATATATATATATATATATATATAATTTGTAATTATTTTATATATATATATAATTTGTGTAATTATTTTAAGATAGTTTCTATGTACTTGTACAACACAATAAAATAAATAATAAACATATTTAATATTTCATTGTTTGGTTAAATTATCTCGTTAGGTACTCGATTGATTTGTATAATACTATTTACTTTTATGCGATATCTCTTTTTTTTAATCCATCACACGTATCACAATAAATAAATAGTAGCATGCAATATATCTCAGATGTGATAGTAAAGCTCCTGCTTATTATAATTAATCTCATTATAATTAAGTTGTAAGTCTATACCTAACAATATTAACATCAAAACTGAAAAAATCTTTCAAAGACCAAATGTAAATTTAAAGTTTGCAAAATTTATATGAAAGTTCCACTGTTTACTATATTGTTTATGTTCTTTTATATCATCAGTTAATCAAGAAGTTTACAATCATCTATTAGATCATGTTCTATAAATCTATCCCAATCGAATATGAGCCATGACATGTGGAAAAACTAATTTATTTCTACGCATCAGGAAAAATATCCATATAATATTTCGCATCTCTGATGTTATGATCCAATATAGGATCCAATATATAAATCTAATATATATATATATATATATATATATATATATATATATATATAAGGATCTATAGTAAAGTCGGGAGCACATAAAAAAACTTAAGCAGTAGATGTTAAGCAAATCGACCAATCATCGTCAAGCAGTATTGGTCGATTCGCTTAAGTTCTACTGCTTACTGCTTAAGTTTTTTTTATGTGCTCCCAGCTTAAGAGACTAAGAGTCCTAAATGTATTTTTCCATCTTAAATAAAAATGAACATTTTACCGCATTTTATATCGGATAGAATTCAATTTCAATCAATGATATATCGAATGTTGCATATTTATAAATTAATAATAAGATCGATATTACCCGTTAACGATGAGGCTCTTCGCTTCATTTTGAAGGTAACCCTGGGTTACCACGAATTTACAGTCGGCTCTGCTTTCAGGTTTGTAAATTGACCGAATTTTAATTGGATATCTATTTGTCCCAATATTCCACTTTAACCAAACTTTACAAATGTTATTTTAGCAGATGTTATTTTTTGTTCTTTTTTTGCATTTGCAAAGATTTACGAATAATCCAGTCCATTGCTACGATTAATTATTATTATTATGGCGCTGCGATTGCGCGGATGTAACACGAGTCAACGTCGAACAAACTCGAGAATTTATCATGGACAACTCTCGGTTTAATACATAACGCCGGCTAATATTCATCGCGTGTTTGTATTTCTGTATAAATTTTACATCCGACATTGACTAAATGCGGCCGAAAATATCCGGGATTTTTTTGCCATTGCACATCGAATGCGCTTTCCTTCTTGTCATTATCCCCTTTCCTCTTTCACATCCACTGTTCACTTTCGTAGCTATATTCTATCTCTCTACTCGTTGCTCGTTCTGTCTTTACCTCTTCGTTTCTTGCTCCACTATATCATCTTCCTCTCCATCTTGCCGCAACTTCGAGCGTAATCGGACGCGCTCGTGTGACATCGGTCTTTACTTTTGTTGCACGTTTTGTAGACCGTATAAACGGATGAGGCTTTTTCCGGAACCGGCAACGCATGGTACCTTGTGCCTCTTGCGCAAACGGGAAGTAGAGCCGAGCATGTTTTCAAATATATCTTCCAATCTGCTAATAATTCGTATTGTCCATCGGCCATAGTGAGCGATCAATTCCGATCCGAATAATTTCAAGAGTAACATTTGTGTTTCGTCGTGTTCAAATCAATTTGGCAGTAATAATACGATCGATTTAATGCATGGCAAGAGAGCTATGCTAAATTTCTCGTTATAACATCCAAAGGTATATAATCGAATCCTTCAGGATCCGGCGGTTCGTCATTCACTTTCGTGAACCGTCATCGTGGCTGCATCACGGTTATACTCGTAGACTCTCGGTCCCCGATGTTAGCGCGATCGATACGACGACCATCTCCCGTCGTCAGCCCGGCCGATTTTTTTCCGTTCGACCCTCGCGCTTGCGCGCATCGCCACGGTCTTCCCTTTTCGATTCCGAGCATGCGGTAGTTAGAGCAGGGTATTGCCGCCACCCGAAGCGAAGCGGGGCCGAGCGAGTAAACGCCTAGCAATAGCGTGTGGCGCGGTGAGGCGAGAGACGAAGCGGGATAATGTGAAGAGAGGTGAGGAGAGGAAAGAGGAAAAGAGAGAAGAAAAGAGGAGAACAGGGAAGAAAGGAGAGAAAAGAAGAGGAGTGAAGAAGAGAGGAGAGGGGAGAAGAGGGCAGGAGAGGTGAGGAGAGGAGTAGAGAAGAGAGGAGAGAAGAGAAGATTGGCAGGGAAAGAGAGGGGAGAAAGGAGAAGAGAGGAGAGGAAAGGAGAGGACAGCAGAGGAGGAGCGGAGAGAAAAAAAGAAGAGAGGCGAGATTAGGCGGGGCACGGGAAATAGTGACAGAGGGGGACGCGCCTTTATTATAGTCGCGCGCGCTTCTGCCATATTCCCAGCGTTCAAACCAGAAACTCCAGCGCTGGCAGGGATCGCCAATATCAATTTTGGAACGCGCCAACGTCGACCGAAATTTACAAACGAGATTCTCGGAATTATATATAATAACAGAAAAAATGTGGGATCGCGCGGCTCGATCGATCTTTTGAAAAATATCAAGAGGGCAATAGAAGCGCGAGATTAAATGTATTTATGTACATTACGTCGGGGAGGGCACAGAAAGAGAGAGAAAGAAAAAGATCGAGAGCGGGAGATGGAGAAACGGGTGACGCATTATGCACGGATGAAACGAGCGTGGGCAGGTAATTTAATGAGAGATGCTACATTTTTTTTATTTTTGAATGGAACGTAAAGACGTTCATTGAGAGATACCCGCGCTTCCTTGCTTGCGTCTTGCACTGTGCACGAGTTTCATGAAAGAGATAAATCTAATGAGATACCCGGTAGATTTTTGACATTTCTTTTATTAAGGGAATCGACCGTAGGAACACAACCTATTGGTTGGAATACTCAGGTTAGTCACATCACATTTTTTAATCATATTTGTTCTTGATAAATTCACATACTCGAGTTTGTAGGTTCGTAGGTTAAGACATTTCTTGCAAGTTATTCGACATACTGCTTGCGCCTTCTTTTCACAAAAAATATCCTACACTTTCAACATCTTTTACGATGCGAGATTTTTTTTATTATTTAAAATTGAATTTTAATATTAATTTTTTAAGCCTCAGTGGTCGTATTGGTTATTGTAAAATACCCGCCCCAGATAGTCGGGAGGTCCAAGGTTCGAGTCCTAGGGAATTTCTTTCGCAACATCTTCGTAATACCGCGTGGGAGGATAAGAATTTTAAAAGTTATGTAGTACTAAATTAATAATCAATATAATTATGTGTTCGTACATTTCTAGGGTTGTCTGAGACTTTGTTTAACAGAAAATAATCGCGTTAATCCGCTAAAGCTTGAAATGTACATAAATTCACACGAATAATTATTTGGCACAAAGATCTATCTTGACTTGTAAAAATGCACTTTATTTACACTTATTGATTAATTTTTTAACGCATTTTTTAATCTTAATTTTAAACTTAATTTCGTGTAAAATTAATATTTTAATAGATTTAAAATAACTTAGTTTTCTATCTCTTTCGGATATATACTTGGTAACTTTTGATAAAACGCGACTTGAATAGTAAAATAAAAAATAGATATTTTAAAATGATATAATTCCGTGTTAATACGCGCACACACTAAGTTAAAGTAAAACATTTATAAAAAAAACTTTTCCAAACTCTTTTTCTTAAATATAAATTTTACTTTAACGATTCGATATTCTTGAAAGTGGTTCAGATTGCATTGGTAAATAGGAAAATTTGATTTACAATTGTTAATATTGTGGTCCTAAAACGTGCGTTGCTATCGATATTAATCAAATAAGCTAAAGTTCTGATTGACATTCACAATGAAAGTCTTCATCAAATAAAATCTTAACAAATATGAATTATAATGAATTGAGGTTATACATTTTTTACACGTGCATGAAAGTGTGGGAATCAAACAAATATTTCCTTTAGAGTACTTAATAAAAACTCTTATTTTGATGAACTCTAGCAAAGAAAGGAAAACTCGTGATAATTCGAAGTTTCAATATTACATTACATTTTATCATTAAAAAAATAATCCATTCATTTTTTATATTATTTGTTGACAACAATTGCGAAGCATAGCAAATTGTTGGAATTTATTACATCAAAATTGATTTCGTTTTTTATTGTTAAATATATTATGTTTCAAATATAAGTAATATAAACATTCTAGTCACTTAGCTCCATGTTAACGGCTACAATTGAAGAATGAATTAGACTCAAAGATTCGTTTCTTAAAGAAAATATCGACCATGAACATAATACAATAGTTTCGAGGTATTCTGAAAAGTTAACGAAATTTGAATAAATGGAAATAACTTACTGCTCGAATTTTTAATTAGGAATTTAACTCGTTTATTGCCACTCTAACAATAAGTACTATTTCGACTGTTTTTCATTTTATATCATTCTCGTTCACTTATTCTTTTTTTAATATTATTGTGAAATATTCCTCAGATAATTAGTTAATAAACGAAACGGATAAACGATGAAGAAAGGAGAACATCGACGTTTAGCAATTAAATGCGACTCACCGTTTTCAAGAATTTCTACTTTCCTAGAAGAATACAAAAATTGAAGCAGAAAAAAATGATTAGGAATGATTAGTTTCTGAGATGTTTGACCACAAAAGATTGAATCGAATAAAGAATTGTTTGACGCGATATTTATTTGATATTAAATTAATCGATGTGATTCTTAGTACTGCTGTACATTCGGAATAGAATAGAATAGAATAGTTATCCGTCATTATTTAAACGCGCGATACAGTATGATTATTACACTAAATAATTTACAAAATATTACTCAATTCTTTGTATAGTATTTATATTTGTAAAAAAATAGTAGTAAAATAGTAGTAAATATGAAAATTCTTTCTTCACACACACATACACACACGCGCGCGCGCGCTCATACAAATTTTATGTGATAATATTGTTTTTAATTATCACATATGTAATTATGTGTAGTTCACGAATGTCTGAGAGGAAACAAAAGTAAAAATAAGATAAAGATTTCTTTTTGATTTTCAAAAAAATTTTATTACAATTTCTGTAAAATTATCTTCATTCATTGAATAATGAAACAAGAATTTCGACAAATAATAAATGATTAATCAATAACTTGCAAACTTATGAATTAACTGAATGAACAGCAGACAATGTTTTTTTAAATATTTTTTTAGTATTTATTAATTGTTCATTAATTACACATTGTACAATTGATTTGTAAAAATTATATTTTTTATTGTTTATTAAATACTTATTTTACATGAACGTTAAAATAAACATCTAATAAATAAAAAGAGATTTAATCCATTAATTTTATGTTTTTAAAATATTTTTTCAAAAATTTTTAAAACCTTTTTATAAACATTCTTTGTTAATTAAGAACGTTACGTAGAGAACTTAAATTTTCTCATAATGGTCATAATTACCAGATTAAATAATCGTGATTGTTTGGTAAAACTATTGATAAGACACATTATCAAAATTATCCCTTAATTATTTATATATAATATAATTATTTATCAATATACTTCTAGCATCTTACTTCGTACATATTTATATTAATTAATATCAAATACTTTGTATATTGTAAATTTTCTTTATATATATTATATTATATTTAGGAAAATTAAATGAATAATATAATAATATATTTTGTTTCCTACTTTTTAGCATCTTATGTTCCTTTTTCCCTTCCATTTCTTTTTCTCTTTATATGTGCGTACGCGTTCTCCTATGTCTTATTTGCCAATATAGGTCCAGATCAATTTTTAATAACATCAAAGGTGATAGTTTCTCAACATTACACAAAGAATATTGGAAGCTTTTAAATCACAGCTTTTATGTATGTATTGAATCATCTTTTTAAATTTTTTACTTTTTTTGTTAATGTCAGTTTTTTATCATTACAGTTTTTATTATTTTACTTTTTCTTATCAAGAATATACGAATTGTGCTTATTGCGAACCAGACCAATTTACAATGAATATATAAAGTTAACTATGAGAATTTGCGAATATTAGCTTCATCATCATATCTTCTACTGGTATTTGGTAGTTATATAACTTTTTATGTACTGTTTTATATTTAACTTTTTTACACTGAAAATAATCTAATAACAGATCAAAAAATATGTTAAATTTAAATTTTAATTTTAATAAAATAGTTCTGTAGTTCTAAGCTCCTTTTTTATCGATTTATTTTTCAATTTGTTATTATATATATTACTTTAATACTTTTTGTTTTAATCTGATTGAAATTTCATGATAAATTTTAATTTCGATTTATAAATATTATTTATAAATTGATCATAAATAATTCAATTTGATTATAAATAAAAAATCTAAATTTAAATTTAAATTCAATATTTATTACAATATTTAAGAAATTGCTCCTATCAATTGTAATTCCTGTTTTTCCACAATGGATGTTTAAGAATTTCTAACAATAATATTTAAGATTGTAGAATGGCAGTTAATGATGATCATCCATTTTTCATTTTTGTTTATTCGAATTAATTAAGAATTTGACTCGCGGTGTTGCGTTATACACACGGGAGATATTAGTGTATCTCGTAAAGATTTTAACACATAGCGATTGATCGAGTTGAAGGTGTGTATATTTATGTATGTGTAAATGTGTACGTGTGTGAACGTGTCTATGTGTGTTCAATTATAAAAATACAAAATCATCGTTTCATGGTTCAAAATATTCAAAATTCGATTCGATCCATTCTCCAAACGTACATATTAAGGGGGTTATGGCGATTTTTCAATATTTTAAGAATATTTTGAAAAAATTACCACGTGTAAATAACATTATTATGTACAATATGTCAAAATTTCAGAAGGCTCAGCTTCACCGAAGTCGAGATATAAATTCTCAAAGTTGCGAGTTTTAACATTGAATCTTATGAAGAGGTCGTTGTGAAAGGCATATTTTGAACTATAACGTCGAAACAAAATTTAGGAAAGTTTTTAAAAACTAATATGTTATTAAGGATTATAGTTACTATTCTATAGTTGAATTTCAAGAAGCTTAGCTTCACGGTTTTCAAAATATTGCGTTTTAAAGTTCAAGACGCGGAAGATTAGACGTTATGTGCTATCGAGACGTGACAACGCTGCGACGGCTGTCCGACGACACGCGAGATTTCTGCAGCAGAAATCATGTAGAAATTTTAAATAATCGTGCATGAAGACATTTATTTATTTAATATAGGCATAAATATAGGATAGATTAGAGAAAATAATTTAAAAAATATTATAAAATAATTAAAGACCTTAAAAATGATTAAGATATTTTAAAATACATACATACAACAGATATATATATATATATATATATATATATATACATATATATATATATAAGTAATATCACATTTTTTTAGATAATAATTTTATGATTTCTTGTTCTCCACCATTTTTTAAAGTTTCGCTTAAATTTTTTAATGTGATATTTGCAATAGCAATTTTTTGCAGTATATTTTTCGCATTTTGACGTTTAACAACTAAAAATGCGTTGTTGCCGGATCATTATTTCCTTACGCGGTTGATAGTGTGTGTGTACACAAACGAAACACTAACGCTGTTGCACGGACAGTCATTTACAAAAATTTGGCTTCGGAAGAAGAGTGAGAAGTACGTAACGGGATACAGGCGCGCACAGCTCGCGGAACTGTATTTTTGAAGCGTATTGTACCGCGATAACCCCTTAAGCATGTTACAAAATAATACATGGTGATGTTCATACAGCTGCAACTAGTTGTACAAGTTGAACGTGTAGCAGTGAGCTTCTCTCTCTCTCTCACACGCGCACGCACACACTCACTCACTCACACTCCTTTCCAACTATCCTTTACCGCTATCTCTCTCACTAACTAGCTCACTTGCTCGCATATACGTTTCCCTCCGTTTCTTCACTTCTCAGTTATATTTAGATGAACTCTGGTATTATCCGACAGACTGACGGATGTACGAACGGATGTACGAACGAACCCGTCGTACCAACTGGAATCAGAGAGCTTTTACTATCCTGTCCGTTACGTTTGACGTCTCGTGCGACACGGTAGCTCACGGGTCCAGTTCGACGGATCGATATACGTCGACATCCGGTAGGCGCAACCGGTATGATGGTCAGACAATCCGCAATCTATCTCGCTGTTAGATCACGGTCGAAATCGGTAATTGCTGAATTTCCGAGCAGTTCCGATAATTACTGGAAAAATACTGCAGTGAGCGTAGTACTTACGATGGTATTACTGACGAAAAAGAGATTTTATTACATTAGTTTCCTTGAAATAAAATTCCTTAATTGGGAATGTTTAAATTTTATTAAAAAAAATTTCTGGCAAAAATTTGTTTAAATGTGTTTCTTCCATTTTCATTTAGTATTTATAGTTAAACACACACATATTTTTAATTATGTAAATGTTTATAATATTGCAATACAAACAAATTATTATAAAATGTGACTTTTAACTATGTTAAAAGAGTTAAATAAATACAAGATGTATATAAATTATTAAATGTATATAAATTATACATATTATAAATAAGTTCTAATAAACGTGATATATATATATATATATATATATATATATATATAAAATCTTTATTAAATATACTATAATCTTGAATTAAAATAAATATAGAGATAATAATTTTCTGCATCTTTCACATATTGTTTAACAAATTTAACTTAAAAGCAATTATGCGAATAAAAAGATTAACAAATTATTAATATATCGTGAGATTTTTATTATGATCGAAATCCATTTAAAATTGTTTCATCAATTCATACTGAAATGTGAGAAAATCGATAAATGTGTGTGTGTGTGTGTGTGTGTGTGTGTGTGTTTAATCAGGATGCGCTTAAGTAAAAGCATACAGAGGGCAAGGGAGAACAGCAAGGTACAGAAAAAGCATATCGACGAATACAGATTATAACTGAACTGAAGGATGTATCGCATGATCTTGAATGACCCGTGCGTTTCGAGAATCGCGTGGCAATTCGCGATATCTACTTTATTTATTTTTACGTCCGTAGAACAACATATCCCACTGATGTTTTTTTTCTACTTTTATTATTCGTTGGCCCGCGCGCTGTATATAACATTAAAGTCGACGAAAGGGCTTCGAGCTCTGTGTGGATATGTCCATCTCATCGTGCAATTCCGAATGTAGCGAATCGAATGTTTTCCATCATTCTCACGTCACCACGATTCAATCGTCTCCTCGCAACGCTTCATCGCCAATATTACCCGCTATTACGCTCGATTTTTTCGAAAGCTAATCAGTCTCGCGGCTGTCGTGGAAATGATAGAAGGATACAAGATTGAGTAGAAATTATAAAGACAATACGCCATTGATTTTTCATGAAAAAGCATAAAAATTTTTAATACACGATAGTACTTTTATTTAATTATATGTCGATTTTTATAGTGTCTTTCATCAAAATTATCGATGACATGAATGAGTAAATGTTATTAAAAATAGTATTATGGATACTTTTAAAAGTTTATGACAATTTAATTGAAATATACAAAATTCCTCTCTCTGAGGTACAAAGCGACTAATTTCATTGGTAGTGCATAGCCGTTACGCGTATTATATTTGTTCGCTTTCTGTAATGCATTAATATCCTAATAACACCCCTAATAACACCCTTCAATATTGCGAATTTCAATAAATTCAATCGATTTTTTCATGTAGATATTCGACAAACTGTCTGTTTCGTTTTACAGCGAAAAGTTGGATGATATAATAGTTTTTTAAGTGTGTGAGTTTGCGCGTGCGTACTTAAAACTAATGTGCGCGCGCGCGTGTGTTTGTGTTTGTGTGTGTGTGTGTGTGTGTGTGTGTGTGTCCGCGCGCGCGCACGTGTGTGTATTAGTTTTGAGATTTTGAAAGAGATAGTATTAATAATGTTAGTTTTATCGAAGACATTCCAAGCTGTTTTTTAATGTTTTGATATTATCCATGATTATGAGTTATTTACTAACAATAGATGCAATAAAAATTCACCAAATGGTGTTTATATCATCGTAAAAATGGAACTTTCAAAAAAGCATTTTTGACATGCGTTGCACTTGTTTTTTAATCAGAAGAAAACAGCGGCAAAAAAAGCACAAAATTCTGGTGGAAACTTATGATGATGCTGTTCTATTAATTAAGACGTATGTATATTGGTTTAATAATAAATAATTCAAAAGTAGTGATTTCGATGTTAATGGCAAAGATCGCTCAGGGCAACCAAAAAAATTTGAAAATGCAGGTTTGCATTATTTGACGAAAATCCGGACACAATCCACTTCAGAACTTGTGAGAGTATTAAATGTTGATTATACAACAGTTTACATGATATGAGAAAAATCCACAAAAAAGGAAAATGGGTTCCACATCAAATCGAAAAATGCCATTGCGAACCGATTTACGAACATTTACATTTCGTTGATTGTCAGGCAAAAAAAGAAGATTTTTTTATCAGATTATTACTGGAGATGAAAAGTGGATCTATTTCGATAATTCCAAACAGAAAAATCATGGATCCAAGCCAACCATCAACATCCACTTCGAGGCGCAATATTCAAAGGTATTGCTCTGTATTTAGTTAGATCAAGAAGCACTGTGTTCAATTGCACCCTAGAATGTATATAAATTCCAAACTTACCCTATTTTCTTAACATTATATAACTATTTTCTTACAAATAGCTATATAAAAATATTATAATTTAGACTTTATAATTTTTTTCATTTCACAAAGCACGTCAGCAACGTATGATAACGGACACAGGACTAATATGACATAATATATGTTGGTTGCGACAACTAATAAAAAAATAAAGAATAAGTAAATAAATGAAGGTTTATTAGTCAATAAATCCGTTATATATCAAAGTCAAACTGTTCGTATCTCTTTGTAAATTAATAGTGCAATTGTATTTCTTAATGAAAAACGTTTCTCTTTTTTTACTGTGTATTTCTTTACATACAATGACAGATTTCCGCCAAAATCGTGCGTCAATCTGTGCTAGCTGACTACAGAGTAGTTACTTTCGTATTTTTTAATGTCATTTTTATGTTCCTTCAATTTAATTTCTAATGTCTTAGTTTGTCCTATACACAATAAACATCACAATTTATCTTATACAAATTCAGTTTGTCTAAAAACATTCAGAGCATCTTTTTCTTTCTTTATAATAGTTTAATTTTTTACAGACCGTAAATACTGTCTCTGAGTTAATCTGTTTTAATTCACACTTAATACTTTTGCTGAGATCTTTAATGTATGGAATAGAAGTGTATCTATTGAATCAGTTTTTCTATTTGTATTTGTATTTATGCTATAATTATCATTACTGTTACTTCTCTTAATCTATTCTTAATGTGTTTGTTAATGAAATGTAGCAGAAAATCATTGTTAATGAATATAATATAAATATTTATGAAATAATAAATATTTATGAAAATATTTTGATGAATGTATTCATTATTAATGTATTATAATTTATTACCTTGTTAAATAATTGAGTTTAAATAAATGAGAAAGATTCGTGAAAAAAATGTTCAAAACTAAATCACATCTAATGTGTGTGTGTGTGTGTGTGTGTGTGCAAAGAAAAATAGTAGGGCAGAGAAGAAAAAGACGATAGTGAAGAAGGAAGAGGGAGTGCTGAATTGAGAGCGCTACGCAGAAACCGCGGTACCGTCGTCGTCGTTGCCTCATCGACCTAACCTACTTTAGCGAGGGACGCTTGTATGAGTCCACGAGGTCGATGGTGGTGCCGTTGTCTGAGGACGATCGCGACAGTGATTCTACCGAGCTTAACAAACTTAACATTCGTTCTTCAATGCGTCTATATCCATGGCTTCATTTCTCTCATTTCTTTCTTCTGCCTATTCCTCTCTCTGCCTTCTCATCGTTATATTTTTCCCTCTCTCGTTCCTGCCGGCTCCTTCCACCCCACTATCTTTTTCTCTCTTTGATATTCTTCATGCCATTTTTTGTAATCTTATACTTCTCTCGTTTCTTTCCTTTTTTAAATTTATAATCCTATGTAGATTCCTAGAGAACAGATGAATTAAAAGGAATTGGATCTATTCAATTCGATAGAATTGAATCTTAATCTTCAAAATCGCACATTAGCGAGTTTTTCAACTCTTTTCTATTAATCCTTTTGATTTCGGTTAACTTTGCACCCCTCCTTTTATTTTAATTTTTACCCATGTTTCTTATGCAATGAGTGATCAGTATAAAAAATAATATTTACAGTAATTTTTAAAGATTTTTTTTTGCGCGCGCATGTGTGTGTATGTGTGTAAAATTGACAGCAGGAGCGGATTTATATAAGTGCGTTTTCGTCAATATGTATCCAGTTCAAAAGCAGACGGTTTATTATTTTGTGTAATTTTCGACCTAGAAATAAATTAAGTAGTAATGATATTTGGATTGTAAACGACGAAATTCCGTGGGTATATAATAACAGTGTTCGTGCGTGTTACAATTCGTTTGTTATTCACTCAATGTGGGTTAGCGATCATCATAAAAAGTGGAGGAGATGTAGCATTTTATTCCTGTTCGATCGTTCCAAAAATTTCATTTTTTGTGTACAATTAGTAACATGAAAAATTAGAATTTATTGAAATTTATAGAATTTATTTTCTATTTTCACAGTTTACACAATTTTTATGTATTTATATGTATATATACATATATATATATATATATATATATATATATATATATATACACACACATACGATGGACTTTGATGATTATTTTTAATATAATTTTTATTGTATTCGAAATTAATTTTTGCTCTAAGTATGATGAATCCAAAATATAAACAGATTTCAAATATCAAAAAATAACACATGCACATGTTTATTAACATCTTTATTAATACGTCTATTAATATCAGGAATATCTCTACATCAGGAATATCTAGGAATATCTTAAGTTCGCTACTTATTGCGAAAAATCGAGAAAAATGCTATAATTATTGATAACGTATCACACGCAAGCATACTTGCTTAATTCTTTTTTTCCACGACATTAACTGTGGAGAAGTCGGATTAGAAAATGTTAGGCCATGATACGGGCGCACCTTCTACCGTGTGGTTAGAGAGAGGAGTTATCGAAGCGACTTGAAGAGCTTGAGTCATGGAGTGAATCACGCGTTATCCGTTATCCGCTATCCGCTCACCGCTCTGAACACATTCTTACGGGATCCATTCCTCTCTCACGTTAATGCATCATTTACAGTAATGCATGATAATGCACTTGGAAACGTGTAAGAAAACCTATAAATTGAAAAGACTTAAATAACTCAATCAAATTGCTATGTTTTACTTAAACATAGGAATATTCTCTAAATTGCAAAAAAATTAATTATTTTTTAAAATTTTATAATTTTTAAAATTTTTAATTTTCTTCGAAAATTTTATAATTTTTATTTATGTAAGAGAGTTCTAATTACTGTAAGTGTGTACTTTCTTTTTCAAATAGTTAAAGATGTAAAGATTGATAAAAGTTACAAAAGACCTAAGAATTTTGGTGAAACCAACTAAAGGAAGAATTATTTCGACAATGACTACGAAGAAACAAAATCCAGAAACTGTTTGGAAAGGACCGTTTTTTTCCAGTCTCTCGAGGATTGAGGAGAAAGACACAAAGCAGCAGAAGTAAAAAAGATGTAAAAAATGTATTATAGTTTAGACAGACTTTAAGAAATATAGAATATTTTTTAAATTCACATGTTTATAATTGAATTATAACTGAAAATATAAATCCGCAGGAATGAAGTATTCGTAATTTTATATGCTATATTAACAGATATATGTATAAGCTATATATTAGTATCTATATATATTCTTATATATTGCACAAAAAATAAAAAATTGTAATAGATCGTATTGTACATAATAACATATAATATTATAATCTTTTGTGTGGAAAGAAAGTTTTTCATTTGACTACTGCACTTGTTGTAGCGCGAACATTTGCGCGTTAAGGAAGTTAAGTAGTTGTTAAAAGTAACTGGATTTTGTCCATCAGAGATTTTTTTCATGAAGCTTATAATATGTTTCCAGATAACAGATGGAATCTCAATAACAGCAAAACAATTTTCTATTTTATAGGAAATCGGTTTTTCTTATTTTGCAATCAAATTAAATGTAGATGTATAATAATTCGGTAGCGCACTCAGCCTCGATCAGGAGTTGACAGATGATAAATTATTAATCGTGTGGCCACTGAGAGTAGAACCGCGCTGTTTTCGACAGGTACGTGATATTAAAACGCCTTCTCTCTCGAGTGCCTTTTTCGTCATATTAAATTTCAATCAATGCCTCGTTCTAGTGGTGAACCGATTTATTATGTTTGAGCACTGCCAGCGATAAGAGATACCGATATGCGCCACTTGCCGAAAAAATCCAACTTACTTGAAAATGGACTTGGACGAACTTGAAAATTTTCTTTTCTTATATCCAGTTGTTGTAACATCAATTCCGAGAAAATCTTTTAAAATAGTCCTTTTATGAAGAAAAATAAAATATTTAAATAATATTTCAAAAGCAGTGTTTAAAAAATTATGCATTAATCTCCGATCCTATCTATTATAAATAAATTTGAGGCATTTTTTATACATTTCTTGTGTGATTTATGCTTCTATATCTTTGTGCACTCGGTCACACGAATATTCATTTCGATTGCGGAACGCAATGGAAACGAAATAAAATACAGCGAAAGAAACTGTTAAGTTACGTTTATACGGCACAGACTTCGTGTCTGCACAGATGTCGACACAGACAAAGTACTTTTTACTCATGTGCACGAATTGTGTCAGACACCCGCGCAGACAAAGTCTATGCCAACGTCATGTCCACATGGATGAAAAGTACAGACTTTTGTCTGTGCCGATATCTGTGCAGACACGAAGTCTGTGCCTAGACTCTAGACCCTATAGACTCAGCTTAAAATACGAAGAAATACAAGAGTAAAATCAGTAGCATTGTTATTTGAAGACAAATTCATTGAAAGCGAAAACTTGTTAGTGGAAATTTCAAAAATATATTGTATAAGATATAATTCATTCTTAAAATAATCAATATCATGTACCACAAAATAATTATGATTATACATAAATAAATGTATTCAATTATTAAATCGTTTTCTTATTAAATTTTAATCATACCATACAATTTAAATAATTTAGATTCTTCATCCCACTGATACATTACAAATCAAACATTGCATAGTTTGAGAATTTAGAAATAGACAATTAAAAAGTAAATATTTGTCAAAAATTCGTCAATTTAGAAAATAACATTAACAGACATTAAAAGTAAAATGTTGCCGATGTTATCTGTTTTTTTCAAAATTGATGACGATATAATTTAAGAAACAATTATTAGAATTGCAATAAAAGTTTTATCAAGGTTTCGAGATTACATAAAAAAAAATATCCAGTCTTTGCAATTTTAAACACGTCTAAATATTTAATATATGTTTCGACTGAGACATTCTTTAAGTCAAAACCCGATATCTATCTTGATACGCGATAATTGGTGGATACGTAGTTCGTTATTATCTTTCTAATGTCCCGCAACCTTGCACGAACATGATTTCTTGCCCAGGAAATGAGAAGAGATTTCGTCACGGTATGGCGTGGCGCGGCGCGGAGACACACTCCCGTCCGACAGCGAAAATCTTCTTTGGGGTTGAAAAGCGCGTGTGAAATGGCGAGGTAAGTTTCCAATACCGCATGGCCATAGTATAAGGGGGGTGTAATTAATTTAGCAAAAATAAATTATCAAAAGTAAGATCAGAAGCGAGGCGTGAGATATAGAGAGGAGGAAAGGAGAGGGGAAGAGAAGGAGGAGACGACGGGAGGACGAGCGAGATGGCTATGCACCGCGTGTCTTTGCGCGTGCATGGCCGCGTATAAGAAACTTCGGAGACCAGGAGAGGTGTGTGGGATGAGTGCAAGCAGCGAGAGGAAGAAGTTCGACGAAAACGAAGAAGATACCGAAGAAGCAGTGGCTTGTTCACGAGTCGCGGGGGAACGAGGGATACAGACTGATCATGAAGAAGCAACTATACAGCGACGCACAGTCGTTGCTCGAAGGACGGAAAAGTGGAAGAGTATCCTTTGGAACCGGTCTATCTTCTCGGAGCCTGCTCCAAGCTGTAGCCAGACGAAGCCAGAAGACGAATCTTCGTGACGTCTGCCGAGTGCTACGTATTTCAAACGAGTCCGAAATATATAATTGTATGAGTCGAATAAATATTCACATACTGTTTAAATAAAAAAGCACATTGTATTAGTATACATGACATTCGTTGATGCGCACATAATAAAAAATATAATTTTTATTCGATTTCGTAAGCAATATAAGCAACTGTTGTAATCTCGTGTCTCAAAACGTACATTTCGCGCAGCTCGAAATGCACGAAGTGCGTTTACTAAAACGCAAATTGAAACGAATTAAAAGGGTAATGACATGACTAACAATAAGAGAGAATAAGATGATTAATAAGAATTTGAAAGGAAGTTGTTACACGGCAATGGGGTGAAACTGATTCATATCTCTTCGATACGTAGCTTATCATTACAATCGCAGGAATCTCAATTACTGTTACACTTAGAATATATTTATTATTCCAGTTTTATCTTGTGTGAAAGTTATGTACATGTAATATCCATAGCTTGGAGTTGGAACAAGTGTCGCATTCAGTATACATTGAATGTACACCACAGAATAATATTGGTTATTCTAGAGAGTTCCAAGTTACTGTAAAATTTTGTATAATACTTAAATTTTATATACTGTTTGTAAAGTGCACTGTGTACCCAAGAATTAAAATAACTATTACTTTGTAAGGTTAAAATATCTCATGACAAATCTCATACTCAATACTTTAAAGATTACATTTAATTTTCAATCTTCAAGCATGTATCTCAAAATGACGTTGGGTTCATTGTAGTTCTCACACAGTTATACATGAATCAATAATTAAATTTCTCTGCGATTAGTATCGATACTTGTTTGTAACTCGAGAGCAGTGATTTCTTAAATATTATAACTTAAATATTTAAATACTATAATACTATAATACTTAATATAAATACTTAGCATAAATATAAATACTTAATATAAATACTTAAATACTAATACTATATCCTGTTTTCTTCTTTTCCAAACTGCCATATCTTTTTTCGATATTTTATTTTTATGATAATATAAAGTATAAACTAATGCATATGTGTGTGTGTGTGTGTGTTTTGCATATAAAGACATGTAATGGCATTTCGCGATATAACGTGAACACGTCGGATAAATTGATTAAATTGATTATTGATTTATTTAAACTTTTAATGGGGAGTTTTAGGGTTCCTTTATAAATTACAGTAGAATGCGTCAAAATGTCAAATATAAAGTAAAACAATACTTAGATTACGAAAAAGTAATGTCTGCGTAGTTGAAAACAAGGATAGTGAATATATAGAAGCAGAAGAGAAAGAATCAGAAGACAAGAGAAAGATATGGATAAGAGGAAAGAGTGGGAAAAAGGTGATACAAGCAAGAAGACAAGCAGGATACTCGGAAGGGTGACAGAGAATCATAAGGTGAGAAGATGAGAGAAAAAGAGAAGCTGTGCAGGGCAAGTTAGAACGATGAGAAGAAAGAGAGAGAGGTGGGGGAGGACGAAAGAGAAAAAGATAGAGCGCAGATGAGGGAAAAGAGGGAGTAACGAAAAAGGAAGACAGTGCAAGAGTAAAGAGAGAAGAAACTCTCGGAGAAAAATTGTGAGAAAATAATGATATCAAAAAAAATATAAAGCTAAAAAAAAATAAGGGAAAAAAGGGTAGGAGTAGACCTAGTGATAATGTAGGATAGGGTAACCAAGAGATGAAAGAAGAAATGTAACTTTTTAATAATTATGAGTGGAGATTCGGTTTTTCGATGGACTATTTTATATGTGAGAGATAATACCATCGCAAATCTTCTTGAAAAGAAAGAAATCATCTTGAAAAGAAAGAATACTACTATAAACCTATGGGAGTAACAGTAAATTGTAATGCGTATGTGTTATAAACTTCTATACTTGATAATTATATTTTGATATTTAATTCTTATCAGACGTTTTTTTACAATTAAAGGAAGATTTTATTCGCAATAAAATAACTATTTTTAGTTTAAATTTGCTATTGTAGTTGAAATAAAAAATTTATATACAGGGTGTCTGAAACATTTTGGAAAAACCGAAGTGTGCAAGTAGAACAGGTAAAATCAAGTAGAAAAGTCCTTTACCACTTTGTTGTTTTCGCAATAATTAACGAGAAATTAATTTAATAAGATAGGCCAATCCGCGCGAGTAAAAGCGCGCGACGAGAAGAGACCTCCTCATTGCAAGATGATAGAAGCCGGTTGGCGAAGTGATGGGAAGCGCGATCTACAAAGGACGAACGCGGATCTTCGCGTCAAAACCTATCCGGATAAAGATCCGCGTTCGCTGCAGCGATTGTCCTTTGTAGATCGCTTCGCCGTATGACTGATTTGTCATATGACGCTCGTTACTCCGCCTCTCGAAATCAGTTGTTACACGTTGCTAAGGAGTAAGCCATTTTTTTTTTACATCGACACCCATCTTTCATTTGACATCTCTATAGAGTCCTGCCTACTGGTTTCCCGTGCACTCATTGGCTCGTACGTTATAATTAATTGCGAAATAAATATTGCAAAAATTACAAAATAATACGTGACATTCCTTCTATTTTGACCTATTCTATCTGCACTCTTCGGCTTTTCCAAAATGTTTCAGACACCCTGTATAATACACACACACACGCACAATATGTGCCCGCACGCACGCACACGCACACAATATATGCCCACATATTTTCAAATTACCTAATATCCTAGCTAATTTTGTATATTCTATAGAATTTATTCTCAGAGATTTTAGGTAAAATTAATCAAGATTAGTATTAAATATTATTTTTCATGTCACAAGAAAAACTATTATTAATTTATTAAGTAAAATATCATAATTATTTATAGATCTTATTAATTATTTATAGATCTTATTAATGTTTGAAAAAACCACGATGTAAACGTACATATTATATATGTATAAGAAATCGAATATTTGACAGCGCTATCTTTTCATGATATACCAAAGTATGATAGGTTTTAGTATAATTTGGTCCCGGAGGTTTTGCCACCTCTTTCCCAGGGCCCTCCAAAAGTGCGGGAAGTCGTGGAGTTTTAATGGGTATACCCGGGGAGCTTAAATTCTAGGGGAGTCCCACATTACCACCGATCCTCCCTCGAGGCTGGTGGTATGTGTAAGACCTGTTCTACAATGAATCGTTAGTCATAAGCGAATAGACCAATCATATTCGATTATTCTTTCGATTATTCTTTTCTAAATTTAACTATGATTGGTTTATTCGCTTACGAGTTGCAACTAACGACTCATTGTAGAACAGGGGTAACGCATTTCCCCACGAAAAATTAAAAAAAAAAGCTTTATATAATTTAAATCTTGGTAAAATTGAAAATAAAATATGATAAATTATGATTCTTCACTCACATCAATAACAACATAGCGTATCTGCACATCTATAAATCTTATACATATGGACTAGCAATACAAGCTATATCGAGAAATCTCTCTTTTAACGTGTCCGGAAATATGTCATGCTGACATACATTATACATTGGATGCATTCCAAATAAGGTTTCGTCATATATGTAATACTACTATATTGCTAGAAGAGTGTCGACCTCAGGGTCAAACATTACGGTACAGATGTAAAATAGTCCCTCTCTCAAGTACGCTTCAGCTGCTTTGTGCGCATGCGCTAACAGCGTTAGGCAGACACGACCACGGACTAAGGAATAGAGGGACCGAGTCTAAAGTCCTAGTTTAGGCGAGAGGGGATGGTAACTCAAGCATGCGGGGGGAACTGCTTTCCGCCATATTGATGTAGCGATTCTCACACAGAGATCCTATGTCTGTGACATGGTTACACTCGTGTAGTAGTGCCACGAGACATAACGAGTGACAAGCGTAAAGAGGTTAGGCGGTTTTATGTTTTATTATTATTGTTGTTGTTGTTATTGTTGTTTATTGTTGAAAAGAGAAATTATTTTACATCTAACAAGAGAATAAAATATATTAATTAGTTCCAATTTTTATTTCTTAATTCACGCATTAATTTATTCTATTCTTTTTATTTTGAAAATAAATAATTCCAATTTCTTATTTATAATATTTAATAATTATTCCTATTTCTATTTTGTTTATTGTGCGCAGGATCTGACTTTCATTTCTCACACGTACGCAAATAGTGAGTTCTATGTGTGGTGATTACTAAACGAATATGGCGGCCCCCCCCGCCGCAAACGTGCCCCACCGGTACAGCTTGTGCTCCGTCCCTCTATTCCTTAGTCCGTGGACACGACCAGGTAATGTTTTCTCTTTTCGTGTTCTTTCCGTCTCATTTTCTAATGTTTAGCCTCTCGCTCACACTCACTCAATAGACGCGTCTGCGCATAACGAGGCTTAAGGCTGTCGCACACAAAATGCATAGCGTTGCATAAACATAACATAAGACCGCTGGACCAATGCGCATTTTATGTAAATCAATATGGCGGCTTTTTTCTAGGTGTTTATTGGTCCAGTCTTATGTTATGTTTATGCAACGCTATGCATTTTGTGTGCGATAGCCCTTAAGCGTCTGACCATATTTGGAAATCATGCGTCTCTCTTTTATGGGCCTCGATCCTCTCATTGTGAAAATACGGAACTAGCAATATAGGAGTATTACATATATGGGTTTCGTAAACTATTTTTCGAAGTACGAAGTTGGTATCCCTGTAACTAAAGCCTGCGGCACACGGTACAATTTTTTGCACTGGTTTTGTTAATTGATTCATTAGATTCATAGACTGGTATTCATAGTCGGATCTTATAATTAAGACCGTCTTAAGTTTATCTTTAGATACTCCATAGCCAATGAACTTATTCGTACAGCATCTAAAGATTAGAGATCTCGATATAAATAGAAAAGCGACAACGGTGATCGATACGTGCGATATATCGCAAAAGGCAGCCATGTTAGTTCCACACAATAAAGGCCATCGCACACAACTTCCATAACTGTAAGCATAAGACGTAACGTAAGAATTAGCCAATGAATGAGCGTATAGGTCAAGGTTCCATTGGTCTATACGCTCATTCATTGGCTAATTCTTACGTTACGTCTTATGCTTACAGTTATGGAAGTTGTGTGCGATGGCCTTAAAGCCGACGGCACGTAATAAGCACGAGAGCGAGAGAGAGCGAAAGACGCTCGCTTTCTCTCGCTCTCATGCGTCTTGGTCATGTGATTCAGAGAGCCAATCAAACCGAACCCCTCGTTGTCGCTTCTCTATTTATATCGAGATCTCTACTAAAGATAAACTTAAGACGATCTTAAATATAAGACCCGACTATGAATACCGGCCATAGACGTATAATAAATAGACTACGGGTTTGGCTGAAAAGTTGTTTTTACTTTAGAAAGAGACAACATGTTTTGAACAATAACTTTCTCTTTCTCTCTCTATTTCATTAGACAAAGATGAGATTACTATTCAACATCAGTTGTCTCTTTCTAAAGTGAAGACATTTTTTTAATAAGGCAGAATAGGGAACGTGCAGTTTATTTATTATACGTCTATAGTTAGATTGCGTTCAGATTTCCCACCCGGGTGCACTATAATACTAGAAGTACTATAGCATACGTGACATGTACTATAACAACTTCTAGTGTATAGTTATCCGGGTGGGGAATCTGAACGCAAGCAAGGTTGCATTTCAAAACGTCTTATTTGAGGAAAATTTTACTCAATACTCTATAGCTCACGTCACATATACTATAGAAATTGAGTAAAATTTTCCTCAAATAAGACGTTTTGGAATGCAACCCAAGTATGCAATAGAGTCACAGTAAAACCCATGGATCTAAAGAAGATATGGATGGAGTCTAAAGTGTGTATACGGGCAAGGGGGCTGTGAAATTTGCGGTAAGGGGAATGCATAGTGCTGTCTCTTTCTGTAGGTAACCTTCGTATGTTTCCGTCGCATATCCGATGATTCCCGAAAGATTATATATCCCATACAAGACGCAATGCGCAGTTCGGATATCTTCGGTTACATTCGTTACAAAGCCGAAGGTTACCTACAGAAAGAGACAGCACTATGCATTCCCCTTACCGCAAATTTCACAGCCCCCTTGCTATAGACTCCATCCATATCTTTTTAGATCCATGGTAAAACCATACACAGTAGTGAGAGTGAAGTCCCATGGCGTGTATTTTCCACGCGTAATTTGTGAGAACCAACCGTAAATCAGTGTAGAACAGAAAGTTAACATTACAACAGAAATTCTGATCTCCAATTGGTTGTATTATTTACGCATTATGTGAAATATGCCCCATGTGACGGTGCCGTCACATGCGGCATAACTTGCGCAGTCTAGCAATTAATTTAGTAATTCAACAGAATTTCCGTCATTTTGTTTGTCGGATTTCATAAATAGTAGAACTAATTGGAGATCAGAATTTCTGTTGTAATGTTAACTTTCTGTTCTACACTGATTTGCGATTGGTTCTCACAAATTATGCGTCTTGAAAAATACGCGCCATGTGAAACCCGACAAACAAAATGACGGAAATTCTGTTGAATTACTAGATTAATTACTAGACTACGCAAGTTACGCATACGCAAGTTACGCCACATGTGACGACATCCTGAATGTCGGCACCATAGATTACATAAGGTTTGTTCTTTATCACTGCACTGCCTACAATGGGTGCGTTCCGTTTCACGCATATGCGCGCATTTATCTATAGTACACGTTACGTATACTATAGATCATGCGCGCATCATGCGTGAAACGGAATGCAGCCTTAAATTCAAGAAGTGTACACTGGCTACGTTTACATCGTGGGCTTGATACGCGTATCAAATAGTAAATAACTAGTACATTGATTCAGCTATTGGCTGATCAGTTCAAATATACTATTTGATACGCGTATCAAGTACTCGATTTAAACTAGGCCACTGAAACGTTTTTTTGATGCGTGAAGTGACTTGTGTTCGCTGTTCTTTTCATCGTGTGCAGATACGCGTATCATATAGTAAATAACTAGTACATTGATTCAGCTATTGGCTGATCAGTTCAAATATACTATTTGATATATAAGTACTCGATGTAAACTAGGCCACTGAAACGTTTTTTTGACGGAAGTGACTTTTCGCTGTTCTTTTGCAGAGATTACATCGAAGAATCAAATAATTTCTGAAGAATCAAATAATTCCAATATAGCAATGTGATCCATGTAATGCGCCATATTTATCACTGAACTGACACGTTCTTTTATACTCTTGCACTAGCAGAATTCTGTGCTGCCCTGAGAGTTCCAGTTCAATTCAGTGTTAGTTCAGAGCAATCCCAGTGCAGCGAAAAAGAACAAACCTATTTAGTAAGCATAGGTCTAGTTTACATCGTGCACTTGATACGCGTATCAAATAGTAAATAACTAGTACATTTATTCAGCTATTGGCTGATCAACTCAAATACACTACTTGATACACGTATCAAGTGCATGATGTAAACTAGGCCATAGACCGAGCATCCATTGGCTACGTTTACATCGTGGACTTGATACGCGTATCAAATAGTAAATAACTAGTACATTGATTCAGCTATTGGCTGATCAGCTCAAATATACTACTTGATACGCGTATCAAGTAGTGTATTTGAGTTGATCAGCCAATAGCTGAATAAATGTACTAGTTATTTACTATTTGATACGCGTATCAAGTGCACGATGTAAACTAGACCACTCACTCAATAGACACGCCTGCGCATAATGAGGCTTGACCGTCTATGTTCATATTTGGAATTCGTGCGTCTCTTTTTTATGGGGCTCGATCCTCTCATTGTGAAGATACGGGACTAGCAATATAGGAGTATTACATATATGACTGCGACAGCCTTGTGACACAGCTTGCGACATACGACACAACCTATGCGACCTGTGACACACAGGGGTTCTTCTAAAGCCTCGTCTACAATAGTCGCACAGGCTGTGTCGCAGGTCGCATAGGCTGTGTCGCATGTCGCAGGCTGTGTTGCAAGGCTGTCGCAGTCGCAAGAGTCCTTGTCGCACGGAGTTGAGTCAACTTCAGCTTTCTGCGACTGCGACAAGCGTGTCGCATGAGATCAGCCAATCACAGCACAGAACGTTGCCATGCGAAGTGATGATTTGCGTGTGTTGCTAGCTATCCGTGGTATATTTTCTGGTCGCACCCACCATCTTCTGTTGTGCGATTCAGTAAGTAAACGGTAATATAAGCATATTAAATTTAAAAATTGGGAGCAAAGTTGAAGAAAAATTAGTAATTGCTGCCGATCATTCATTGCGGCTGCAGTCGACTTAATGCAAGCGAACAATCCTTGCGACATATTGTAGATTGTAGTCTAGCGACACATGCGACAACTTTCTTGCGACACTACTACTTACGACCTGCGACACAGCCTGTGCGACTATTGTAGACGAGGCTTTAGAGGCCTTCTACAATGAGTCGTTAGTCGCAAATCGTAAGCGAATAAACCAATCATTGTTGAGTTTAGAAAAGAATAATCGAATATGATTGATCTATTCGCTTACGACTTGCGACTAACGCTTAGAACATATATAAATGGAAGGAGAATGTCTATTGTTCTCGAAAAAAATATATGTCCGGAAGAAGTGAGAAAAAAAATCGTAGTTGCCTCTCTCTTGTGAGTAACTGCTCAACAGTGCGCATGTGTGGCTTACGTTTGCTTGGCCGGTTTTATCCATTGAAAATAGGTTATAGTCTTAGGTTATAGTCATATGTTAAAAAATATTTATTCTTTAGTTGGGTCCAAAGTTGTGAAATGTACTCTTTCAGAAAATGCAGTGCTGTCAAAATTTAAACAAAAGATGGGCTTATTTTGCATTTTATGTGGAAAAAGGACAAATCCGGTTTCCTATTTAAGTAAAAATGCATTTAATTTATTGTAATTTGACGTCAATAATATTAACGTTTTAAATATTGAACTGTTTAATTTAATTAATTACTATCAAAAATATTTTTTTACACTTTAACTATATAAATGTATTTTATTTATCAACAGATTTCCAAATAAGCACATCAGAAAGCAGTGGTTGAATTTCTGTAAGAAAAGTGAGAAAAATTTGCAAAAGTATTCACATATATCTACATCTACAGATACGATGTTTGTATGCGTCAAATTGGCGCGTTATCCGCATTTTCGAGCAGTTACTCACAAGAGAGGGTATGATTTTTTTTTTCTTACTTCCTCCGGACAATATTTTAGTCTGCTATTCTACTTCCATTTATATATGTTCTCAAGGACTAACGGCTCATTGTAGAAGGCCTCTTATGGGCGCTTTCGTTGATAGTGTTTGCAGCGCCGTCTATTTTTTTAACAGGGTACGTTCAAAACCTTACTCGGTAAAACTATAATATTAGAAGTATATAGCATATGTGACATATACTATAGCAACTTCCTGTTATAGTCACCTGAATCAACTAGCCCCAGGGGGAGAGACGATGAACTAAATGTCTGCCATTTGCAATTTATTCGTATATATGAATACAGCGAAGCAATTAATAATATAAATATATATATTTTATAATATTAATATATATATCACCTCTATATGAGTTTTAAACCGAGCATTGGCACCATATTATTTTTATTTTCTTTTTTAAGCCCTGTGCCACACAGGGCCTGTGGTAAGATAGGGAGGCGTTAAACACGGGTAATACAATTATACAGGGTCGATCAGCCCTGGCGACACAGTTCATCATTGTAGACGGCTTAACATTGATGTTTTGATTATGGAAGAGTTCTTCACAGGTCGTAATAATAATATAAAAGCTTATTTCATTTAACACGCTCCAATCTATAGTATACGTAACGTATCACTATAGCTGCATTGAAGCGAGTAGAAAGCATGTTGGAGGCAAGGACGAACAAACCTTATATAATCTTGGACTGCTAGTTGC
>CABEGB010001090.1:0-34079 GCA_901521435.1 Crematogaster levior
TATATGCGCGAGTTTCAATTTATGCCTTTATTTACGGATTTTTTGTTTTGTATTGTGTAATTATTTCTGGCTCTTGGAAGGTTTTTGTGTTATTTTAATTGTTTTAAATACTACATACATATATTTATTTAAATACTTAACGTTTTTGTATTCTTTGGTCAAATTTATTTATTAATTTTTTATAAATAAAAAAAATTATAAATAAAAATATATATATATGTATATTATAAATACATGTATATGTTTGTGCAAAAATATAAAATATTGAATGAATACAGAATAAATATTGATACAATACAGATCGAAAATTTTTTAAGGTTATCGAAGAACGTCAATATTCGCCAATTTTTATTCCTTATCATCACCTTAGCTGCAACAAAGCAATATACAGGGTGATTCAGAACATTGAAATGTTGTATTCCTGAGTGAATTCTAAGATGATTTTTCCTTTACCAAAATTTTCTCCGAAGTTTAGTTTTTGAGTTAATAAAGAGAAATAGTTAACGAATTACGGAATGAGTACAGAAGGTAGGCAGGGACGACGCAACTCACCGTCCGGCGCAGGCGATTACGTGGGACGCTCAGTTTCAGCTTATCGTTATACATATACGATACACACACACATGACACATTCTCTCTTTCTCCTCTCTCTCTCTCTCTCTCTCTCTCTCTGTGTGTGTGTGTGTGTGTGTGTGTGTGTGTGTGTGTGTGTGTGTGTGTCGCTTATAACCAATAATATTCACTAATAACCAGCGTCATGAACATAACCCCTATGTAATTCCGTGTTAAATGTTGATTTTTATCGATTGATTACTCTTTATTTAAGTCGATAACCTACCCTGAAGTTTTGAGCATTCATTTTTATCCCTGCATCCTATCAAAGTTTCAAGTGAATCCTTCATAAGAGCTAAATAGATGAATCCACCTTAAAGATAATTCAAAGATAATAACTATATTGAAGATATTTTAATGTTTCATGAATCTCCCCACCTGAATTTCTCGTAATCTAAGCCAGATAGAGAAAAATGGTCCAGACAAAAGTAGAAGGGGACAGAGGGGGTCACGTAATGGTACCAAGGACCTTGACCTTGAACTCGATTTTCAAGGTTATTTCAAGGTCAAAGTGATTTTTTTAAATGGGAACACCTATTTTTGACCCCGGATTTGAAAAGAGCGGGAAATTTTACGTTCAAAATGATATGTTTATCAAGGTCATGGCAAGGTCGAATGAAGGTCAAGTTTGCGAATTTTGATTTCCCAATTGAATATACCGGAACCTAAGCCAAATACGTAAAATTGGTTCAGACAAATGTTAAAGGGGGCCGAGGGGGTCACCTATCTGTACTCTGATCTTGACCTTGAACTCGATTTTCAAGGTTATTTCAAGGTCATAGTGATTTTTCGAAATGGGAATCACTATTTTCGAGGGTTTCTTTAACTGTATTAACCTTATTTTTAGCGCTACCCAGAAACAACGATGTGGACGTAGTGAGTACTGTTTCCTTTGGGGTGCTGGATTAAAGTGAGTCCCCTCGCCTCTCACTATTTTAAAAATAATTAATTTAATTTCGAAGCAAATGTTCGAAGTTGCCTCCATTTGCTTGAAGGCATAAAATCAAACGTCTTTGGAAATGGCGTACGGTGTTAAGGAGAGTTTGCCTTGGAATTGCAGCGCATGCTCGACGAATGCGATCTTCAAAGTTTGCTCTTGTTGTGGGCTGTTGTTCGAAAACAATATTTTTCAAATAGCCCCATAAAAAAAATCTGGGGATGTGAGATCGGGTGAACAAGCAGGCCAATTAACCGGACCGCCTCGTCCAATCCATCTCCCATAGTAATTTTCATTCAAGAAAGCCTGTACGATTCGTGCAAAATGTGGTGGTGCACCATCCTGCTGGAACCACATTCTTCGTCGCGTTTCTAAATCGACATCTTCCATCAATTCAGGTAACCGATTTCTAATTAAATGTAAATACGTATGCCTATTAACATTTTCCTCAAAAAAATAAGGACCAATGAAATATCCGTTGACGATGCCACACCATACTATAAGGCTCCAACGTCTTTGATGATTCACAGTCCTGTGCCAATGAGGATTCTCATCCGACCAATAATGGCAATTATGCCTATTGAGTTCTCCGTCACTTTGAAATTTAGCTTCATCAGAAAAAAGCACAAAGTTGAAAAAAACAGGATCATTCTCTATTATCTGCAAAGCCCATTGGCAAAACACAATTCGCTGTTGAAAATGATGAAACTGTAACTCTTGAACTAAAGTTAAATGATAAGCATGATATTTATGGACTTTAAGAATTCTCAAAAAGGTTCTTCTAGGTTAGCCAATTTCTCTTTCAACTCGGCGACTGCTGATATGAGGATCAAGGTGAACGATTGCAAGAACAGTCAGAACACGAGCATCATTTTTGTCGTATTCGTGGCGCCTGCGATGGCGAACCATATGTCCACCACGAGCTCTTTCAGTTAATGTACTTATTGTCCTATGATCTGGGTGTCGTCTATCTGGAAAGCGTTCAGCGTAAAGTCTTGCTGCAGCACGATAATTATTATGACTTTCGCCTAACACCATTATCATATCAACAATGTCATCGGGCTGATAGTCAGCCATTTTTAGAGCTGTTAGTCACCTTTAAAAAATGTAGATGACAAAATGATAATCAAAACCTTAAAGTCTGATGAAAAAGAAAAAAAATTGAAAAAAAAACTGAAACTGTATTATTAATTCACTTTTTTTGATACAAATATTTTGTTCGTCACCTTTACGAAATTTAGATTACGAAATGATAATCAAAATCTTAGAGACTTATAAAAAAGAGAAAAATGGAAAAATCCTCAAAAAAATAATTATTACTGCGCATACGTAAGTATCGTACTAACTAATAACTTAAACCATAACCCAACGCAACCCATAATCCAAAACGAGCCCATAACGATAATCGGACCAATAACCATAACCCAACCCATAACCCATATCCAAGTAAAGACGGCGACTCCATAATGATTGCGAAAAAAAACAATGAATATTAAAAATCCTTAGTACGTACATGTCTCATGAATATGTATTTTGAATATCTCTCTCATAAAAATATACTTTGTTTAGTTGTTACATCAATTTGATTTTTCATAGTCATAAAGTACGATTCAATAATTCTTCGATTCTTCTCTTTTTTTATAGTTTGTAAGATTTCGATTAACATTGCATTATCTACATTTTGTTAAGGTGAAGAACAGCTCTAAAACAGTCTCAAATATTTAATTCAATTTTTAGATCAATTTGATTTTTTTATGGATTTAGATTTTGGAAAATCAAAAAAAGTAAATTAATAATACAGTTTAAGTCATTTTTCCATTTTTCTCTTTCTTATAAATCTCTAAGATTTTGATTATCATTTCGTAATCTAAATTTCGTAAAGGTGACGAACAAAATATTTGTATCAAAAAAAGTGAATTAATAATACAGTTTCAGTTTTTTTTCAATTTTTTTTCTTTTTCATCAGACTTTAAGGTTTTGATTATCATTTTGTCATCTACATTTTTTAAAGGTGACTAACAGCTCTAAAAATGGCTGACTATCAGCCCGATGACATTGTTGATATGATAATGGTGTTAGGCGAAAGTCATAATAATTATCGTGCTGCAGCAAGACTTTACGCTGAACGCTTTCCAGATAGACGACACCCAGATCATAGGACAATAAGTACATTAACTGAAAGAGCTCGTGGTGGACATATGGTTCGCCATCGCAGGCGCCACGAATACGACAAAAATGATGCTCGTGTTCTGACTGTTCTTGCAATCGTTCACCTTGATCCTCATATCAGCAGTCGCCGAGTTGAAAGAGAAATTGGCTAACCTAGAAGAACCTTTTTGAGAATTCTTAAAGTCCATAAATATCATGCTTATCATTTAACTTTAGTTCAAGAGTTACAGTTTCATCATTTTCAACAGCGAATTGTGTTTTGCCAATGGGCTTTGCAGATAATAGAGAATGATCCTGTTTTTTTCAACTTTGTGCTTTTTTCTGATGAAGCTAAATTTCAAAGTGACGGAGAACTCAATAGGCATAATTGCCATTATTGGTCGGATGAGAATCCTCATTGGCACAGGACTGTGAATCATCAAAGACGTTGGAGCCTTATAGTATGGTGTGGCATCGTCAACGGATATTTCATTGGTCCTTATTTTTTAGGAAAATGTTAATAGGCATACGTATTTACATTTAATTAGAAATCGGTTACCTGAATTGATGGAAGATGTCGATTTAGAAACGCGACGAAGAATGTGGTTCCAGCAGGATGGTGCACCACCACATTTTGCACGAATCGTACAGGCTTTCTTGAATGAAAATTACTATGGGAGATGGATTGGACGAGGCGGTCCGGTTAATTGGCCTGCTTGTTCACCCAATCTCACATCCCCAGATTTTTTTTATGGGGCTATTTGAAAAATATTGTTTTCGAACAACAGCCCACAACAAGAGCAAACTTTGAAGATCGCATTCGTCGAGCATGCGCTGCAATTCCAAGGCAAACTCTCCTTAACACCGTACGCCATTTCCAAAGACGTTTGATTTTATGCCTTCAAGCAAATGGAGGCAACTTCGAACATTTGCTTCGAAATTAAATTAATAATTTTTAAAATAGTGAGAGGCGAGGGGACTCACTTTAATCCAGCACCCCAAAGGAAACAGTACTCACTACGTCCACATCGTTGTTTCTGGGTAGCGCTAAAAATAAGGTTAATACAGTTAAAGAAACCCTCGAAAATAGTGATTCCCATTTCGAAAAATCACTATGACCTTGAAATAACCTTGAAAATCGAGTTCAAGGTCAAGATCAGAGTACAGATAGGTGACCCCCTCGGCCCCCTTTAACATTTGTCTGAACCAATTTTACGTATTTGGCTTAGGTTCCGGTATATTCAATTGGGAAATCAAAATTCGCAAACTTGACCTTCATTCGACCTTGCCATGACCTTGATAAACATATCATTTTGAACGTAAAATTTCCCGCTCTTTTCAAATCCGGGGTCAAAAATAGGTGTTCCCATTTAAAAAAATCACTTTGACCTTGAAATAACCTTGAAAATCGAGTTCAAGGTCAAGGTCCTTGGTACCATTACGTGACCCCCTCTGTCCCCTTCTACTTTTGTCTGGACCATTTTTCTCTATCTGGCTTAGATTACGAGAAATTCAGGTGGGGAGATTAAAATGGCCCACCCTGTAGTATATGTAGTATTACATATATAGTATATATAGTATATATAGTATTATATGTATTGTTCAATTTCCATTAAATTTAATATTACAGTTAAAATAAATTAATCTTTTCGAAATATTTATAGTTTTAAATATGATTTGTAGTATGTAATATGAAAACCTTTTTATTAATAGGTCCTGTTTAACAAAAACGTATTATACACGACAAATTTTTCAAAAACATACAAATAATCTTTCTTTTTTCATTACTCTTCTTTGCCATCACTTTTCTCTTATCATCAAAAAAATTGGGAAATATTCTATCTTGTAAGAATCGTTTTCCGCCACACCATGCATAAGTATTGGACTAAAAGTTGATAGAATGTTAGCATCTTACTTTCACAAAATAAGATAAACATATATAAATAGAACGTATATAAATAGAACATATATAAGATGCTTTCAAATGTGTTTTAAAACGCGTCCACCTTTGGATGGCTAGGCATTAATGACACCGTGTGTACAAACGTGTTTATCATGATCCTCACTGGTTAATCAAGTTGGTCACTAGGCCGATTAACAGCCAATGAAAGTGTTTATTTCTGAAGAAAATTTTTTCCGCTTTTTATTACAACTTAGTTAACAAATATTATACATTATCATTGGTTTTTTTATAAAATTCATATTGCAAATGCTTTTCATACTATGAAACATTAGTTGTGGAATGTTATGTGACCCGGATACGACAATTTTCGAGGTCTTTTTTGAATAATGAAATACTTGACTAATTGCATTGCTCTTACATCCATTTTAGAACAATTAATTTTTTAATAAGTCAATTCTTTTCAACTTTTGTCACGTATATTTTTGGATATTTTTGTTGCATATTTATTTTATGTATTTGTATGTCTTTTTCATTTTTATAAGGTTCATTTATTATGGGATAAGTTGGCGTCAGTTTTTTATATCAAATCTTTTGAACAAATGACTAAATGGTTTATTCACTAGTATAGAAATATGTACATAAAATCTTTTTTACTTGTGTTTTTTTTTGTAAGATAATAAAATAGATTTTGTGCATAAAAAATAATTAGACACAAAAAGATGCGTGTACTTGGCATCATTTTTTTTTTTTTAAAGATAATTTTGTACAGATGTCACATATCTTTTTTTTAACATTAAGAAGTGTACAGCCTTGGCCAAAAGTATTAGGCACTCTTATTTTTATGACGTATTTTTTAAGTATTTCTTGGAAATGATTCAATTGTTAATTCTTATTGTATTGGAATGTTTAAAGAATATTTTTAACAATAGACGACTAACCTAATGCGTAATAAAACATCTGAAGTTGTCTAATTGTTGTTAAATTATTATAGGATGCTTAATACTTTTGGCCAAGGCTGTATATTATTGAATACTTGTTCAAAATGTTTTCTTACACTTTACAAAAGAATATATTATAACTAACTTTCAGACTGCCAATACTTCTAAAAATTTCTTTATGTGGAACAATATTAATTATTTCTTAGAAATTTTCTGTACGAAAAGTATAGATATCTTTAACGCTTCTAAGCCATTGTCTTTTTCTAATTTGTCTTAATGTCATCATTTTCAATCTAACTATTAGATGTTCATTTTCTACATATAATTTTCTACATATATACTTATATAATATAATAACTATTCGCAATATATGAGCTATGAAAATGAGAGAGGTCTTCATTTGCGTGTTGTACAATTGGACACGTTACTATTGCGCACTGTGTTATTAGACATATAAAGTTGCGCACCGTTCGATTGGATACGTAGCAATTGTGTACATTGCAATTGGACACGTTACTATTGTGCACCGTTCAACTGGACATCGTTGCTTTTGGACACAACATATAAGTAATTATATAGTTTAGGTTCCTCACCTCAGAAATCGATAAAAATAGGTTATTCGACGCGTTTTTGCTCAAAACAAAAGAATCTGGTAGAAAAAAGCATCGCTCTGCTCTGGGAAGTGAGATATTAATCGTTAAAGTTGGCGACTATTTAGGTCGCCATTAGAAAATCTGTCATATTGACGAAACACACACACGCGCGCGCGCACGCACGCACACGCACGCACCCACCCACGCACACCCACACACACCCACACACACCGAAGGGGATACGGGAGAGTCTTCGGGCCCCCCACCCTCACCTCCCTCGACAAGTGGAACTCGCTTCGCGTGGAAAGTCGATTACCCGAAGATTTAATAGCTATCATTTGATCATTGAAATCTACGCTTGAAATTTGCGCCTTTTTTGCATGCGCATGTAGCCATGGAGTATGCGCATGTGTTCACGAAACGTGTTCACGTGTCACTATGTTTCGTCGATATGACAGATTTTCTAACCTGAGTAATCGCTAATTTTAACGATTAATATCTCGCTTCGCAGAGGAGATCGACGCTTTTTTCTGCAAATTCTTTCGTTTCGAGCAAAAACGCGTCGAATAAGTCTATTTTCATCGATTTCTGAGGTGAGGAGCATAAACTGTATAATTACCTATCTGTTATGTCCAAAAGCAACGGTGTCCAATTGAACGGTGCGCAATAGCAACGTGTCCAATTGTACTGTGCGCAAATGAATCTCTCCCTGAAAATGGTACTCATTACCTTATACAACTGTTGTTTTACTGACTGATACTTTAATTGTTGAGTCAACACTCAAATTAAATTTATCATCTGGTACTAAAAATAATAGTAAATGGATAATAAGTATCTCTCATATCAATGTTAATTAATGTTATATAAAATATAAATTTATATAAATAACATATAAATATCATTTCCTGTACAATTTTTACATAATTCATCATAACTGGTATCAATGTCAAAAATATTTGAGATGTCATATATATGTATACAACAATTTTCTTTAAATTATTATAGTAATGAAAATTGAAATACCTCAAACCAAAACAAAAATGGACGATCACATATTACATTATCATTATCAGTTTAACATCTGTTCAAAATTTGCGCGCTCGAACATGGTCGAGTGACGTATCAACCAATCGCCTATCTCCGAGATGACGCGACATGGATCGCCCCTCTCACAGCGCCCTCTTTTTCCTCTTCCTGCATACCTTCGGAACAGGAAGAGGGAGAGTACTCTCCAATCTGCGTGTAACTGCCCGGATACGCACGTGCCACGTGTAGCTTCCCACTGTGTTCTAAGATTTCACACCTCTCAGGATTCACCTGAAGAAGAAGACGACTCGACGAAAGATTCCTACTAGGACAGCGCAAACCGCTTCGGGGACAACCACAGCGACAAATCCGACCACAAGCGAGGCGAGACGCATGCGACGAAGTCGCCATCCTGCATAAAGAAATTACGTCGCAAAGTATAAGGGCCTCTGATTTCACTCTCGTCGTCAGATCACCGGTTAACCAACTTATTCGGAAGGCTCAGGTCATTTCTCTAGCCTGCGAATTAGCGTATCTCTTCCACTCTGAGGGCTCAGGTAACCTCTCTAGCCCGAAGATTCGATCTGACTGACACAGGCAGAGGCTTTTACATTCAATTTAATTATCGGTAGTTTTTGTTTTGTTTTACTTCTAAGTTTACGTTCTGTTGGTAATTCTTTCTTTAATTTTATCTCGAGGTGACCGCTCAACGCCCACCTCTTTTGATTCCTAAGTTATTTTCCATTTAGAATACATCTTTAGTTATCATTATTTGTTATCCTTTATCTAATCTCGTTTTCGTTTACTGTTGTACGATTCTAATTACTCAGTATTTTCTTTAGTTATCATTATTTGTTATCCTTTATCTAATCTCGTTTTCGTTTACTGTTGTACGATTCTAATTACTCAGAATCATAAAAGATATATAATCGGAATAAAAGGAATCCGACAACTGACCTACAAAGAGCCCCCTACCTCTCTCCTTTTCTTTACTATCGCTCACCTACCTTCATCTTCAACAACATCAGTTTAATAATAATACGTATTTAGTACATCTCATCTTCTTTTCCCAACGTGATATAATTAAGAATGTTTGTGAAAAAATATCACTTCGACCAGGGTCGAACTTGAGACCTTTCAATTATCCGGGTGTCTTAGCCAACTCGTCCACTGAGGCCTAGGTGATATTTCTCGCAAACAATCTAATCTAAACAATCTAAAAGATATTAAAGTGTGAACGTGAAGGCAAACGTATATAATAATAAATTTTTCTATGAGTCACGACCGATTTCTGATAATAATTAAAATCGAATAACACTGCCACAATATTCGGTCCGGCTAGATCTTCTTGTGCTTAATATTGTTTCTATGAACTTATGTATGTACATTTTAACAAAATTTCAATTTATTCGACTCGTCTGGCCAATTTTAATAATAATCACAATGTTTCGACCTGTGCTGTGAGTCCTCCTCAAGTGTAGAATGTTACATTAACCCATATTAACCTGGCACCCCCACCATAAAAAATCGGGTTCGAATATAGTGCATAATTAAGTGCTAATTTATTGCTAATTTATTGCCCTAAGCGCGAATTTATTGCTTTTACCGATTAGCAGGAAAATGGCATTAAAGATGGGGGTGCTGACTTGCCATTAAGCTAGCACCCCCACTAACGAAAAACACTTAAAATGAAAGGTAAATTTAAAAAAAAATACACTAAAATTTATTGCTAATTAATTGCTCAAAGATACTGCAAACAGATTTCAAAAATATTTAATTTTTAAAAATATACCAACATAAAACCGTGAACATATAAAAGTGACATTATAAAAAATAAGTAGTTAATCACATTGAGTTATAAAATTATCTCTTGTATTAAATGCTCCGAAAGTAAACAATTTTAATATTTATTGCTCGATGTTTAACAAAAACTGATCCGAACTTACGGCTGTCCTAACTTGCTAATAACAGTAAAGTACATGAATGCAATTGATTGCTGTTGTCTTTTTGGTCTTAAAATGTTTCCCTAATTTATTGCTCCCAAAATATATAATATTAAATTTATTGCTCAATCTTTGACTTGGAAAAATTGATCCGAACGTGGCGGTGCTAGCTTGCCTACAAGAGTAAAGTACATGAATGCAATTGATTGCTGTTGTCATTCTGGTCTTAAAACGTTTCCCTAATTTATTGCTTCCAAAATATATAATATTGAATTTATTGCTCAATCTTTGATTTGGAAAAATCGATCTTTACGTGGCGGTGCTAGCTTGCCTACAAGAGTAAAGTACATGATTGCAATTAATTGCTGTTGTCTTTCTGGTCTTAAAATGTTTCCCTAATTTATTGCTCTCAAAATATATAATATTGAATTTATTGCTCAATATTTGAATATTATAATTTATTGCTCAATATTTGAATATTATAATTTATTGCTCAATATTTGAATATTATATATTTTGGGAGCAATAAATTAGGGAAACGTTTTAAGACCAGAAAGACAACAGCAATTAATTGCATTCATGTACTTTACTCTTGTAGGCAAGCTAGCACCGCCACGTAAAGATCGATTTTTCCAAATCAAAGATTGAGCAATAAATTCAATATTATATATTTTGGAAGCAATAAATTAGGGAAACGTTTTAAGACCAGAATGACAACAGCAATCAATTGCATTCATGTACTTTACTCTTGTAGGCAAGCTAGCACCGCCACGTTCGGATCGATTTTTTTAAGTCAAATATTGAGCAATAAATTCAATATTATATATTTTGAGAGCAATAAATTAGGGAAACATTTTAAGACCAGAAAGACAACAGCAATTAATTGCAATCATGTACTTTATTCTTGTAGGCAAGCTAGCACCGCCACGTTCGGATCGATTTTTTTAAGTCAAAGATTGAGCAATAAATTTAATATTATATATTTTGGAAGCAATAAATTAGGGAAACGTTTTAAGACCAGAATGACAACAGCAATCAATTGCATTCATGTACTTTACTCTTGTAGGCAAGCTAGCACCGCCACGTTCGGATCAATTTTTTTAAGTCAAAGATTGAGCAATAAATTTAATATTATATATTTTGGGAGCAATAAATTAGGGAAACATTTTAAGACCAAAAAGACAACAGCAATCAATTGCATTCATGTACTTTACTGTTGTTAGCAAATTAGGATAGCCGTAAGTTCGGATCAGTTTTTGTTAAACATCGAGCAATAAATATTAAAATTGTTTACTTTCGGAGCATTTAATACAAGAGATAATTTTATAACTCAATGTGATTAACTACTTATTTTTTATAATGTCACTTTTATATGTTCACGGTTTTATGTTGGTATATTTTTAAAAATTAAATATTTTTGAAATCTGTTTGCAGTATCTTTGAGCAATTAATTAGCAATAAATTTTAGTGTAATTTTTTTTAAATTTACCTTTCACTTTAAGTGTTTTTCGTTAGCGGGGGTGCTAGCTTAATGGCAAGTCAGCACCCCCATCTTTAATGCCATTTTCCTGCTAATCGGTAAAAGCAATAAATTCGCGCTTAGGGCAATAAATTAGCACTTAATTATGCACTATATTCGAACCCGATTTTTCATGGTGGGGGTGCCAGGTTAATATGGGTGTTACATTAAATAATGCAGATGGAAAACGCACGCTAATATCTATCTTATTGACATTACGCCCAAACTACCTTGACTATCAATCTTGAAGATATTTTGTACGTCATAACGGCTAAGTCCGTCAGTAATAATAAATGAAACAGTGATGTTACTTCGTGTAGATAACGTTACATTATGTACATTTTCTCTGTCACATATTAAATTGATACATCATATTTAAAATGCGTTTTGAAACGTATCCGTTAATATAACGGCGTGTAGCCTGCTAAAGACGAGAAAATATACATAAGTTCACACAGATAATATTAAGCACAAAAGATGCAGCTGGATCGAATATTGTTATTGATTCTTATCAGAGATCAGTCGTGACTCTTATCGTTAGAGAAAGAATATAAGAATGTTATTTCTAGTAATAATATTTGTATTACAAATTTTGCATCGTGTAGTGGAACATATTTGATGTTCGACTAGATTTTTTTATATAAACATATGTTTCACAAACAGCTATTCAAGAGAAATTCAGATGCATCATTTTTTGCAGATAGAAAACTTGTTTCCTAAAGATTATTACTACTATTATTATATTCAAGTTGTACAATTCTCATTAATCCACTTTTTAAAAAGACATGCAAGAGATTTGTTGCTTTTTGTTGCTTTTTCGCGATGCTGATTGGTTTTCTCGTTTGGGTCACTTCATGCTGTGAAAGTAGCTATCAGTACGGAGAATGTATATTTTGCCAGGTTATCGTGATTTTGCTTATCTTGATGTATGACGTACGATATGCGGACGTCGTCGTATTCGTGTAACTTGTGCCATTAACCTCGTTAACTGCACCATAGAGGAAATCGATTCATATAAAATCCTTTACCTGGATTAGTAAATGATTGATTCTCTTTAAGAAAAAGAATTAGTAAAAATGTAAAACTTTGCTGGTGAGTTGCGTGTGTGTTACTTCGTGTCACGCACGGATATCATCGTGTATAACTTATGTCGTTAACCTCGTTAATGAAAAGATTAAAGTTATCCCAAAGGGGGGATTGATTGATGATTCGTACAAACTTTTATCTGGAAGAAAGAGTGAAAATACAATACTTTGCTGGGATCGAGTAGGAAGAAGAAAGAAGAAATATATCAGAAAAAAGAATATATCAAAAATATGTCACAAAGTTGTGTATGTTAAATTAATATATTAATATGTTAATTCACACACGCGCGCGCACGAACATGTACACATGCATGCATACATATATTGCATATATTCATACATGTATTTAGATTTATATGAATATTTAATGAGATATTGATTTTTAATTAGTATTAAAAAGCTGTACTTCTAATATTATATAAATGCATAACTATAACCACTATGATAACATAAATGTAAAAAAAATAGTAACATTTATTATTAATGACGAATAAGGTTTTAACCTATTTTAATCGACTGCTATTCTACAATTTCTGTTATTTCTTTCAACGGTTACTTAACAGTGTCTTTTTTTTCACATTAAATTTACTCCATTGTACTGAGGAAGACCCTGTGAAGTTGAAACATTCACGATGTTTATATTTTTTTTACACGATTGTAATAAATTGATTTACATCTTATATTAGTTTTATTGTACTGACCTATGATCTTTTCTTTTATCACATAAAGAAATATTATATACATATAAAATGTACTTTACAAAAAAAAGACATTACACAAGAGTAAACATGATTATAAAATAAATATTACATTATATTTAAAAATCTATTTAAAAATTGTCGCTTTTTGCGTGAACATTATTAACCCTTCAAATGCAAATTACCTCCGTAGTAAATCTTAAAGTGCACACAGGGTCAAATTGATCGCAAACGATTTCCGACGTAAAATATTTTAAAAACTTTTGTGGAAAAAATGTAGAGAGTTTTTTATGGTAAATTTAATCAATTTTTGAGGCTACAGTTAGATTTAAAAAAAAATTTAATTATCAAAAACGTGCTCAAAATTGAAGCAACACAGAGAAAATGTACTATTTTACAAAAAAACGTGGGGTCAGAATGATTTTGTGTGCACTTGAAAAATTAAAGAAATATTTTTTGTTCTTTGTACACAAGTATCCTATACATGTTACATATCTCTATATATGCTATATATTTCTACGACAAATATATTATCATATATATAGAAATCAAGAGAAAGTTATTTTAAAATTTATATAATATAAAATATGTCTGTTATATTAAGTTTGAACAACATAAATGTGTATATATAAAGCATGTATATATAAAGCATATACATACACATCGTACATATAAAATGGAATAAATGGCGTGCACGACGTGCCATATGTATACGTATTGTTATTATTAAATTGATTAATTGTTATTAATCAATTTAATATGTAATTATGCACTTCTTCTTTGGCTTAGGATTACGTTTTCCAACAGTAGCAGCGCGTAATCGATTCTACTGTCTAAAGAGAGAGAAGTGTACGTAAGTTTATACAAATAATATTATTGGCACAAAAGATGCCAAAGATCCAGCCTGACTAATTGAGTTTCTTCTTTGATTGATTGTTTACTAGAAAGAAGACGGTTGTAACTTTCGAAATAATAATAATTTCAATTTTATTTTATAAAAACCTAACAATTATTCATGGAAATATAACAATGCAATGTGTCAGATTTCAATAAAATTTTGCACGTTCGTTTTTTGTAACATTTATTAATTCTTCTAATACCATTATATACACATAAGAAATAATTTTTATATTAGTGACTTTTTCGCTATAATTATTGTATCCAGAGGAGACAGCTATACGAGTTTTACATAGGTTAGTCAAGTTGAGTTGAAACAAGACTATACAATGTGCATGTTGACGACAATATAGCTACGAGGATATTGATTTCTAGATATAAATAGTCCGTGGTATCTATTATTCAAAATGCTCTCAACCTCATTGGATTGATAGTGTTAGCTCGTGATACACAAGCGATTATGCCAAAGAATTTTTAGTTCAAATCTAAGGAATTCAAGAATTTTATACAATCCTAAAATTAAAAAAATTAAAGATTAAAATTCCTGAATTCTATGATATTAAGTTATAATTTAACAGTTTAAAAGCCTATATAGATATAAAATTTCTGATTCAATTTGAAATTTTTTAAAAATTAGAAAGTTTTTGAGACAGAGAATACTGGTGAAGATAACTAATAGCGAAAAATTGCAATTAAATGACAATTTCAAACTGAAAAAAATGAAGTAAATAAAATTGAAAAATAAAGAAAAAGAAAAAGAATGGTAATAGTAGAGGAAAAAAATTAAGCGAAAAGAGCTGAAAGAAGAGAAAAAAATCGAAAGTAAGGAAAGAGAGAAAAATATAGAAAGAGAGAAAATTGAACGGAGAGAAAGAAGAAAGAAAAAGGGAGATAAAGACGGATGAATAAAGAGAAGAGAAAAGCAAGAAAAAAAGGAAACGGAAAGGCAGTAGGGAGTAGAAAAAAATCAGTGACAAAAAACTAATAAACTTTTTGCTAAAGCTGCAAAAGATGCTAGAAAATTAAATCTTTTCGGAAGTTTACTTTCAAAATATTTTATAATATTATATAATAATCTTTAAACATATTTAGAAAATAAACAATGTTAAAAAACAAAATTTCTTCCTCTCATTTATAGATAAAAAAAATTTAGATTAAGAAATACTAAATTAATGTATTTTTTTAATAATCAAGAGAAAAAAGTTATGAGAAAAAAATACTTTTCTACTCATGTTAGCTAAAATTTTAAAATTACTTTAAATATTAAAGAAAATAAAAGAGATTTTTAAAAAATGAAATAATAAATAGAGAAAAATAATTCTAATATTAATTAAGAAATTAAAAACTTGGAAAATTATAAAATAACATTAATCATCAAATTTAAAATCATAAATAATAATCATAAATTTTCCTGTATTTCGTAAGAATTGATTATTGTTTTATTTTATACTTCTCTAATTTAATAATGGTCATACACTCTACTATAGCAATATTATAGCATTAATGTTTCATAATGGGATTAAAAAATAAAAAAAATAAAGAAAAAAAGAAAATAATAATAGTAGAGAATAGAAAAAAATAGAACGAAGAGAGCTGAAAGAAGAGAAAAACATTCATATTATAACTATAATTACATATTTTTAAAAAGCTGTCGGGAGACACCACGCCAACTTTTCAATTTAACTTATTATAATAAAGTAATATCAAGATATAAAATACATTTGTGAAATATACATATTTTAATATACATAATGTGATGTGCTTTCTTTACATAAAATCTGTAATTAATCATAACGGTTAAATTTATTATTCACAATTATACAAAAAATTATACAAAAAATTATAACACTTAATAGTTAATATTATTAATTAAAACTTTTCTTAGTTAAATTATTTAATTAAAATCTTAATTATTCCTTTTTTTATATCTTGAAATTAATTTTTTTGTCTATATTTTTTTCTTACTAACTCTTTTATTTTTATTCTTTGTTTTTTATCATTAACTTTCTTTATCACATACTCTTCTTACTTTTTATTAATCTTAATTATAACGATTAAGAAAATCAAAACAATAATCAAATAAACAATAAACCAATTCCGGTCAGACTAATAATTTTGTTTGTATGAAGTTTCAGTGGTCGATTTGGCTAAGACACCCGAATAGTCGGGAGGTCTCAGCTTTGAATCCTGGCTAATGTAGTTTTTTTCGCGATATTCTTCGTTATTGCATTGGGGATGGGAAGGGAATTTTTAATGAGATACTTGTAGCACCGTGAGTATTAAATTTAATATGTGTTCAGTGATAAATTTCTAGCTCTGCAAAGATTTTATTTGTTCGTTTGTAACGGTATGTTAATCCGCAAGGAGCGTGAAATATACATTTATAGAAATTCACACAAACAAAATTATTCGGCTAAGATCCAGTCTGATTGGAATTGGCTTATTATTTTTTTTATTAATCTTAATTACCTTTCATTATATTTTTTAACCGACTTTTACTTTTTTTTATTTCAAGCTTTTAAAAGATATATTTTAATAAATCTGTAATTTATACGTCTTAAGATAGCAAGTAAGATTTTTTCCGTTCTTATATTATTTTTAATTAAATTAATTATTAATTCAACCGCTCATTTGCCTCAAATCGATCAATTCAACAAAACAAAAAGTAGAGAAAGTGATAAAATAATAAAAAGTTAAGCATCAATCAAGTGCTTTGACACTAAAATTTTAAAACATTTAAAAAGGGGAGTTAATTTGATCTATGAACGGTCCAATTATAAATAAAATTATTATAATTATTTTAATTATATTATATTCTCTCATATTCTCATGTATTTTCATTAACAAAATAACATATAACAATAACAATAATTTTTTAAGAATATTAATACCCAAAAAATATCATAAATGAAAAGGTCAAGCCATGTTCAAAAATAGAAAACCCTCAAGAATTTGAATTTTTACAAATTTAAATGATTATCTAATAATATATTACCATGAAAAGTAACTGATATATTATACAAGGTGCCAATTCAAAGTGAACATACATAAAGTGTATATTATTTAAATAAATTAATAAAATAAATAATATAATAAATTTAATAACATATTACCACGAAAAATAACTGATATGTTATTCAAGGTGCAAATTCAAAATGAACATACATACATAAGGTGTATATAAGTAAAATTGATTAAAATTTGATTCTAAGTGAAAGTACATAAGTGATATGTTATTCTTAGTGCACAAAATATAAAAGTCGTTTATTGAAGTTTGATTTGAAATTTATACAAACCTGGACAATGAAAAATAGTTGCTTGTAATTCCAGAGTACTAATTTGTTAATTACTCGGAAAAAGAACATGGCGGCCTGCTCTCAAAAAACTTCGATGCGTTTCTCAGTATCAACTTAAGAATAATAATACTTTCATTCCGATTCATCCGACACAACTTGTCTCTGACTATTCAATAAGTTAGTAGTACTGTTAAATATCAATCACATATGTCACCCTGCCCAGAGAGAGAGAAAGAGAGATAATGCAAATATTTAAATTAATCATTATCAAAACACTGTTAAATTTTATATATGCACTTTAAGAAGCATGTCACTTACTTTTCAGAGTCAAATTGTGGTAAATTTTGTATCTATATTTTAACGATATTTATTTCGCACTTGTATCTTGAATAATTAATATCTGATTTTTTATAGTTGTATGTTATGTCAGATAATCACTAATCTTTTTAAGCGTGTAGCTTCTTTGTACTTGACATGAGAACTTTTTTACTTATGAATTTTGGGTTTATTTAATATTTTAATATTTACCCGTTTCAAACAATACTTTTTGATCAATAAATTACTCGCTGAAAATATGGCATAACAAATTCAAAATCGGAAATTGATACGAAAATTCGAAATTTTACTACAGAAAAGTTGGAGATTTTTAATCTAAACCATTTTCATAACTTTTTCATTTTAATTATTTATTCCATCCATCGAAAGTTTTTTGAGAGCAGGCCGCCATGTTCTTTTTCCGAGTAATTAACAAATTAGTACTCTGGAATTACAAGCAACTATTTTTCATTGTCCAGGTTTGTATAAATTTCAAATCAAACTTCAATAAACGACTTTTATATTTTGTGCACTAAGAATAACATATCACTTATGTACTTTCACTTAGAATCAAATTTTAATCAATTTTACTTATATACACCTTATGTATGTATGTTCATTTTGAATTTGCACCTTGAATAACATATCAGTTATTTTTCGTGGTAATATGTTATTAAATTTATTATATTATTTATTTTATTAATTTATTTAAATAATATACACTTTATGTATGTTCACTTTGAATTGGCACCTTGTATAATATATCAGTTACTTTTCATGGTAATATATTATTAGATAATCATTTAAATTTGTAAAAATTCAAATTCTTGAGGGTTTTCTATTTTTGAACATGGCTTGACCTTTTCATTTATGATATTTTTTGGGATATCACCTACTTTTTAGAGTACAGATATATGAATCAATTGGTGCAAAAAAAACGCAAAGTTTAAAAAAAGTTATGCTATTTGCAATATGCAATTACGTATTTTTCTTTAAAGATAACTATAAATCTATCCCATAAGAAACCTTAATTAACGACACAGGTCCCGTATTTTTGCGATGCACCGTTTACAAGACATTAAATTTCACCTTCAAGGGGTGGTTTTTGAAAATTTTTAATAAATGATAAATTGACCCCATAAAAAACCTTAATTAACGGCACAAGTCTCATATTTTTGCAACGCAAAACACTGTTTCCGAGACATTAAATTTCACCCCCAAGAGGTGGTTTTTGAAAATTTTTTATGAATGGTAAATTAACCCCAGAAGAAACCTTAATTAATAACACAGGCCCCGTATTTTTGCGATGTACCGTTTTTGAGATATTAAATTTCACCATCAAGGGGTGGTTTTTGAAAATTTTTAATAAATGGTAAATACACCAGAAAGGGTGTGAAAGAGTGAGAGGGGGTGAAAGATGATGAAAAAGTGTAAGAAAAGCGAAAAAAATGAAAAAATAGAGAGGGGAGGGGAGGGGAGGAAGGGGGGCGTGGTGAGAAAGGGAAATGAGGGGAGGGGAGGGTGAGTGGAAGTTGGGGGAGGTGTGAGTGAAAGGTAAGAGAGAAGAGAAGTACATACATGACTGCGGACAGAGAACAATTTTTCATGAAAAACATCACTTTTTGACCGTTTGTATATCCAGAACGGCTTGACCGATTTTTTTTTTTTTTGGCTTAACTTACTCGTGGCGATGCCACCTTTCAGAATATGCTACATGCATTTCAAAATTTTTTATATTTTAATAGTTCTGTACCCCAAAAAATCGATTCTAAACTTTCTGGATAAGAGACTAGTAGCGTCCAAAATTTTGAACATAGCCGGAGACGCTACCGCGTCTCCTGATAAGTATACAGGGTGTCCCAGACCACCCGTCCACCCCATTTAAAAGCTAGGGATGCGATTCTATCAAAAAATGTTGTAGACAAAAGTTGTATGGTTTTAAGGGGGACATAAAATGGTGTCATTAATTTGACCTTGAATAGTTACTTGAAGGTCACGTGAAGGTCACCTTTCATTTTTTAAATCGAAACCTCTATTTTTTATTAGATATTCTTCTAGCTTATCTCGAGAGCTTTCCAAAACACTATAATAAAGTATTTTTTCATTAAGTATTTTCCGAGTTATAAAGCTTGAAATAATTTCTTAATTTTACATAAACTGTAAAATATCTCGTAAAATATTCACTTTTCGATAACCTTACCTCAATACTTTTATGCACAGAATAATGAGAGGAATCAATTGGTGTAAAGAAAACACATAGTTATTTTTAAGAAAAAATATGTAATTGTTAGTTACAAATTGTATATTTTTTCTTAAAAACAACTATGTGTTTTCTTGACACCAATTGGTTCCTCTCATTATTCTGTGCATAAAAGTATTGAGGTAAGGTCATCGAAAAGTAAATATTTTACGAGATATTTTACAGTTTATGTAAAATTAAGAAATTATTTCAAGCTTTATAACTCGGAAAATACTTAATGAAAAAATACTTTATTATAGTGTTTTGGAAAGCTCTCGAGATAAGCTAGAAGAATATCTAATAAAAAATAGAGGTTTCGATTTAAAAAATGAAAGGTGACCTTCACGTGACCTTCAAGTAACTATTCAAGGTCAAATTAATGACACCATTTTATGTCCCTCTTAAAACCATACAACTTTTGTCTACAACATTTTTTGATAGAATCGCATCCCTAGCTTTTAAATGGGGTGGACGGGTGGTCTGGGACACCCTGTATATGCGTGTACATGTACGTGCATGAGTACATATCTATATGTGTGTGCATGTGTGCGCGCGTGTATGTATGGGTATAAATATTTAACTGGGTTAAATTATTATCAGATATTAAATCCATCTAACTCTTCACACACACACACACACATACATTAAAAGTAACACTTTCTAGTGCTAATATTTCCAATATCCAGAGCTAATATTTGTACGGTTCTTATATTTAAGATCATCTTAAATACAATCTTAAGATATTAGAGCCGTCTCTAAGACCGGTATTCATAGCCGGATCTTATAATTAAAACCGTCTTAAGTTCATCTTCAGATACTCCATGGCCAATAAACTGATTCGTACAGCATTAAAGATAAACTTAAGACGATCTTAAATATAAGATCCGGCCATGAATACTGGCCTAAGACATTATTTAAAGATCATTAGATAAGCTTTACCGTAACACATTAGTTAAGTACTGACCGTAAACCTGTATATAACCTATATGAACTTTAATCAACGCAAGAAGATCGTAATGCAAAATCATAATACAAAATAGAATGACACAAAAGAGTAAGAGTAAAATATTTAATTTAAAAATTTTCAGTATCAAAGAATTATAGATAAATAAAATTGTATGGACTCGAGATGAGCGTAGTATCCGTTGCGGCTTTGCCAAGTAGATCTTCTCGGATTATGCTGGATATGCCAGACAGGCAAGTACGGTCACCAATCATGCCAAAATATGTAGGCTACCGCATTAAGAGATGCATGACCGAATTATAATCTAGATTAGTCTTTGTAGCAGATTCCTCACACTTCCTTGACGCCTATACACATCGCAATTCAACCACAAGAGAGTAACATATCGATAAATGTGAGAACGCGCGTCGAATTTCCACGCGCTATCGCAACGCGGCTACCATACGCTCAACTCTCTCGCAAGCGATCACATAAACAGATGGCGATATGTATGAACTATCTCGCGACAACTTAAAACGTAGTGAACAGACATGTTCGCTACCCAACAACCAGGTCCTTCTTTTTTACTACGGCTGCATTTTCAAGTCCAGCGAACGTAACAACTCTCGTTCGACCATGCGTCTCGCCAAAATCTCGAACGACCCTAGGAGTACCGGATTTTCCTCCTAGAGAAAGCATCCTTGCCCGAGTAAGGAAGCTCTACTACTCTGACTATTTTCGTCTCGCCATTTTCTTCGCGGGACTAAGAACGAAGAAGGCTAAACTAAAATCTAAAAACTCGAAAAAACGAAATTCGCAATCAAAGCCGTAAACGGTAAGACTATAAGGGAGATAGAGGATCTGACGCTTGCCGGACTTCTCCGTCCTCGTAGAGGATGGGCGTGTTTTTCCGCACATGACCAGTATAGAAGAGAGAGATGTTTCTTGCTCCTCGTCCATCCTCTGTCTGTGTTCACGAGGTCGGTTCCATTACTCTCCCAAATGGAGGGAGTTGCAAATCATGCTCCGGAGCAATGAGAAGTTTACTGGGATGCTTTTCGGAAAACATGAGATCACTAGCTTGATCTCCTCTCTACTGGCATTCGGAGACGGAGTGAGATACTTTCTGTGCTCGCTCTTCTTCACTCGGGAAGAGGAACGAGGAAACCGGTTCGGAAGACTACGAGTCGCCGTTCGTCATCTCGAACGAATCTGACCTGTCGGAGAACGAGGAGTGGATCCCACCGAAGTCTAAACCAACGTCGAAAGTCACGTAGTCCCCATCGGTGTCCGGGAGATAACAGGACTGTCATGGGTACATGAGGTTGGCAAAGGCCAACCAAAGCGAGAGGCGGTGAAGGCTGAGCTGCGACTATTGGAGATGGACTCCGCCGAGCTCGCGGAACCGGTAAAAAAGTAAAGAAACGGCGTTCATAGCGGCGACGCCGCTAAAAGTCGTTTATGTTGCTGAACACTCCGGTAATTTGAAGAGATCAGCGCATACTACAAACACTCTCTTTCAATCGCCTCCTGCTTTTTCGGGGAAAAAAAACTCCGGGCTCCTGTATCTGCCGTCCCTTCTAACAGGGAACAGATAATTGGGAGGAGGGGATGATGGCGACCCGCTGTTGTCCTCGAACCAGCCAAGAAGCAGCAGAAGAAGGGGGAATCTAGGTGTGTGCCTTTCGAAAACAGCCGTGATCACTTTCGCTGTGCTGTCGGAGAAGAAATTGGACATGACGATGTGTGTGATGCGCGGGCATCGTCAGAACATTGAACCGAGGTATTGCAGGCTGCGGCGAGCTGTTAAAAAAGACTTTGTAGTGGACATGCTCGCGAGAATCTCCACCGGGTTTAGGACGAGGTAGTCCGGATTGCTCGGTCCACGGAACTATACATTCGCGAATTCAACGAGTCGATCCTCCCCGAGATAATCCTCGTCCTTGCTAAAGAGGGGAGATGCGAACTGGAAGAAATCCGAATCAGGATTTCCAAAAACTCCCCTCCCCCCCGGTTGTGTTTGATTTGGATCGAGCTTCTGCCGAAAAGAAGATCGTGGGGATGGGAAGAGTCTACGTGAAGTAAGCATTCATGTAAAACTACTTAACGTCCAAGGGATATTACTGCTGGCTCAAACAGGGTCATGTTCTCGTTCGTTGTAGAGGTCCTGATCGGAGCAGTCTCTGCTACCGCTACAGAGACCGCTCTCACCGGGCGACAGAGTGCTTGGCACGGACATTCAAATGTTCGCGTGTACCTGGATTGTTCGGTATCAGTGGAAGCGTAAAGCATGCTCCTCCGACACGAGGTGAAAGGGGTGATCCAAGAATCTAGGTCTCGTTCTTCAACCAGGTCGAGTCAGCCGCTGAAAAGTCCGATCTTTCTAGGCTTCGTGCGACTTTGCCTGCGATCAAGTCCGACCTGTCGGAGGACACAGGCTACCCTAGCAGTGAGGCCGACGTCGCGGAACCGAGTGGAGTTGCGAGGGAGGTGATTCGAAATAAACCTGAAGCCTCCACCTCGTCTCGTTTGGTCCATCTGATGGGGACTAGTCCGGGTTCTGGGGAGAAAAAGTACAGATTGCCGATCCCCTTTCCGCGTCAATAGCCCTACGTCAAAAAAGAAGGAGAGCCAAGCAAGTAAGTGCTGAAAGAGTCAAGGATGTGACCCCCTCCCCCTCCAGTCCTGAGAAACTTCGAAGAGACGTCTACGAGGAGAGAAGTGGGGGAATCCTCTCTCAAACTGTCGTTTCTGCGCGGTACGGACCAGCGATCCAGATACTCTTCAGAGTATACTGACTCTCACCTGTACGAGTAGCAAGTGATCTGAGGGAGAGGATTATTTCTCCCTGTTTCCGGAGGTGGGACAATATGACCGGGGTTCCTTATTCGCTAAGGCGGAACACACCTTTCCGAGGAACTGTCGCGTCCTTCTATTCCTAGGATAGCCGTCAAAGTCGTAGGGAGAGTGTGCAGAGACCCTTCCCATTACACACAATCCGAGTCGGCGACAGAGTCATCGACAAGATCAATTGAGTTCAGAGAGACTGTTTGCTCTCCCCCTTTCCCTGTAATAATTGGCTGGCGGGTCTCCCAGAAATATATTTCTGATGATTCCCGGGAGGTTCACTATGTTTCAGTAGACCAAGGGGTTTTAGCCAGTAAGAGTCTGACATAACTCCCTAAGGGAGGAATGGATATCCATGAGAATTTTTCTATGTAAAAAACAAAATAAAATTGTGTGAAACGTTCTAACTATTTGTATCTTGTCTATTTTTTGTACATGTTGAAAATTCTGAAAGTGAAATAGTGAGTACATCAATCCAGATAAAATACCGTACTACAGAAAAGTTTGTGCGATGGCCTTAAAGTGTCTTGAAATAAGAACAGACTATGAATATTGGTGTAGATTTGTACGTTTCATTCCTTTCTATATCCCTAATGTTACTATTCGATGTCGATCGCTACTATATGCAAACGTCTAAATAAAACTAATTTGGACTTACAATTTGGACTTACTAATTTGGACTTTGTTAGCTTAAAATCACTTTTCACTAGATTACAAATCTGTGTATAAATATATTTATCACAATCCTCACTGATTAAGGAAATATTCTAGAGTAGAAATTTGGAAAAAACAATTTTTTTGCATCTTCTCAAAGTATATGTTATGAAAAATATGTTTGCAATGGATTCTCCCGAGTTCATAAAATTGACGAAGCGGTTTGAAGGGAGCGACTCAGCACAGCGGATGACGAACAATAGATTTGTCTCGTTTAAAAGGGGGACCTAACAGTTTCCTTCCGACCTTTCTAAAAAGGGACACTTGATATCTCGGTTCAGAGAGAGTATAGTTTCGATCATCGAGTAAGACACAAGCACGTAGTAGAAATATTCAGGAAGTGAGTGAACCAGAACCAGCAGCTATCAAAATTGCTCCTTTTCTGCAGTCAACATTTTTAACGAAGGATTTTTGTCTATTTGCCTATTTTGAAAGTTCTTTCTGTGATGAGAGTGACTGTTAAGCAGCAGGCAGATATATACGTGAATTCCCGAAACAAAATCGAATTAGTTATTCGAAGCGACGCGACGGTTAACAGCAAAGAAAGCTAGAATTGCTCGTAGGGAAGAGAGATCAGCTGAGCAGGACTTCTTTGAGCAAAAGATCCCTTGTCTAAAAGGGATGATTAGTAGATTAGTTCTAAATAAAACTATCTTCATTAAAACAATACATAAAACTTTAAACACGTTTTTCTCAAAATTACATTCTCAAAAAATCATTTGTGAGTTTGTTGAAATGGTTGCCATGATATTGCAAGATCGCTGAACCAAATTAAATTCAGCTGGTACGTACATCTTCAGATGTGTTGCTATAGCTTCTATCAAAATTATAACATTTTTTTACAATTTTTACAGCTTTTAAAAGACTAAAAAATCGCGAAAATTTACTCTATTTTTAAAGTGTCGCGATTTTTTATATTTTCAGTTTTTTCCTCCTATATTCTGGTATTTATTATAGCCAAATTCTTAACTACTAACTAAGAATCTTTTTGTTTCTTTTCCAGATAAACAGAACGACAGCAATCATGGCAGCCAGTGATTTTTTGGATAGGTGTCCGTAAGCCGTCCGCTTCAGACTATTATATTTAATTATTTCACCTTCAAAAAATTTGTTAATGCTCTCAAAAGATAAACAAAAATGTACATAAAAACTCGATGCTAAAAACTCTTTCATTGTTTTTTTACTAAAAAATTTCCAAAAAAGCCAAAAATAACATGCTGTACCAAAATATCCTCTTAATCAAATTAGTCACTAAGCCGTTTGAAAGCCGTCCCAAGGATATGCAAGCTCGTTTCCCGGGGCTCTCCAAAAGTGCGAGAAAACGGTCGCCGTGGGGTTTTCAGTGGGTATACCCGGTTTTTAACGGGGAGTCCCACATAACCACCAATCCTCTCCCGAGGCCGATTGTATGCGTAAAACATTTCCCCACGTAAAAAAAGGACGTTCAAGAGCCAATGAAAGTGTTTATTTCGGAAAAACTATTTTTTCTGCTTTTAGCAAAATAGTCAATAGATACTATAGATACTACGTAAACCATTGATTAATGAGAAGTTTGTGAGAACAAGTGAAGCCAAAAAGATGTGGTTATCGAGATTATCCGTAACAACGAATTCGCTTCGGTGAAACGCATCCTTCGTTATGTCTTCGATTGGCAGTCGGGAAGAATAAAAAATACGCATTTACTTTACTAGAAACATTCAAAGCTTTTCAATTTTAATAGGAGAAAATCTACATATAAATTTATCATTGCCCTCAAACTTTAGAAATTCATAATCATTTGGAATAATATTCCAAACAAAAAGCAAAGACGAACAACGCTAGATGACAGTGCTAATGATATATAATTATATAAAAAAATATACAAAAACAAACGTTTCGACTTCAAATAAAGTCATCCTCAGTCGGTCAATGGTTATTCATAGTTATAATCGACGAAAGTTGTTGAATAACTTAATTTTTGCCGACAAAGTCATTCTTGAAATAACAAATTTCTGTAAATAGTAAATCGTCGAAATAATATATCTCAGCAAAAGTAACATATAATTCAAAATATAACTAAAAAAATAACTAATTTAAGATTTTTGTTTTTTAAACATACCTATGCGAACCTAGCACCCAACATTTAAAAAATTAATTTTTTTAACGGAAAATAATAACAATAGTTTGTAGTAACAATAATTTTAGTTTGTAGTTTAATCCATTAAAAACTAAAAAAGTTTTTTTAAATGATTCATACTTAACATATAGTCACACATTGAGATATTTATTCAAATTTATTTGGGCAGTTTTTGGTAAATATTTAGTTTTACACACCATCCTCCAATGACCTTGACCTTGACATATGTTGTCAAGGTCATCCTCCTGAGTGACCTTCAGAAGGTTGTAGCCTTCGCTCGTTTTTTATTAAAAAATTCTTAACAAAAAAGAATTTGGAAAATAGTGAATTTAAAACACGCACGCACGCACGCACGCACGCACGCACGCACGCACGCACACCAAAGGGGGGGCGCGGAAGGCCTTCGACCCCCATTCCCCCCTCGCCGGGCGGACTCGTTCCGCGTGGAAAGTCGCATGAGTGTGGAAATCGCTTCGCAAAAATTAACTTGTTAAAGAAAGATTTCACAATTAATTTATTGATTAGTTGTTACAGAAGCTAACGGATGGTTTGTGCATTGCAAAATAACTCGGAGCTATAACGCAAATGGACTGTTTGCTGATATCGCGGACATACAATTTCTCGTCGTAACACTTGCGCATCACACAAATAATCAATAAGATTATTATAATCATAAGTAAGATGGAGAAAATCGTGTAGTAACATGTTCACTCTGCTAAATCAGAAGAAAAATTATAAGATATGAATAATATAAGTATGACAACACGTTCTCTTTTCAGTGTCATTTTAGATCATGATTCTATTATACAAAGTTCGAAACATGTAAATATTGTTTTCGTACATAAGCGATGTGAGATCTTATTTCGCCCTTCTTCAGTGTCTGTGTGTGTTGTGTAGGAATGTGTTCCAAAAATTCACTATTTTTTAAACTTCTTTTTGTTAATAACTTTTTAATAAAAAACGAGCAACGGCAAAAACCTCCCGAAGGTCACTCAGGAGGATGACTTTGACAACATATGTCAAGGTCAAGGAGATGATTGGAGGTGTGTAAAGCTAAATATTTATCCAGTTCTTTTTTACAGTTTGTAGTCAAACCATTCAGAGTAATAATTTTAAAAAATTAAATAACTACAAGAAACTATATATACATATAGTTAAATTAAATAACTACAAGAAACTATATATACAACTATATATAAAATTTGGTCTTTTGTTGAGATATTTCAAATCCACTTACACAGTCTTGTATAGAATAAAAAGGACCACATAAACAGATTTAAGATATCTCAACAAATAACAAAGTTAACTTTTTGCAATTTGTTCAAATGTTAATTATACGGTTCGACTATAACGAAACAAAAAGCACTACAAACGAAAAGAATGAAAGATTCTTGAGAGAGTCGCGTAAGCGATGATTTGAGATGGCAATAAATGACAAAGTTGCTTCTTGACCAATTGTTTAAATGTTTATAATTTTCAAATGGTTTGATTACAAATGAAACAAAAAGCACTACAAAGTTACCTATTGGTCATTTGTTTAAATGTTTATAACTTTCGAGTGGTTCAACTACAAACAAAACGAAAAGCACGTCTTATAAGTTAGAACAAAATAAACCGAATAAATTTTAATTAATATTTTTATTTGTCGCTTGTTTGTTGTTAAAAGTTTTCAACTTATAGGTAAAAATTTTTTTACCTATAAGTTTAAAAAAAATCTCCTTTAAAGAAAGATTAAGTTAAGAGCAATATAAAAAAAAGTCAAGTGCATGCATCAGTATAAAAAACTGTTATGTATTTAAAAAATCTATTGTACAAAGTTGTTTAATATATCCAATCAGATTTAACATATCCAATAAGAAATATAAAACAATTACAATATAAATGGTGATTTCCTAAAAAATAATTTATAATAAGTATAAGTGTGAATAATAAGTTTGTTAACATGTTGTAACATTTCATGATCTTAAAAATATTTAAAAAATATATTAAAATCGGAAAGTTGTTTCAAATAAAAAGGGAAAATATGAAAAACATTTTAAAAAATTCAATATTTTTAAACTCACCAAGTCATAGAAGATACTTAAATTTAGAAGATACTTAAAATTTAGTGTTACTTCTGGAGTAACTTGCTCGAATTATGAATATTCGTAACTTACGATAATTTCGGATGCAATATTACTCCTTACAACACTTCTCTTAAATTAACAATAGAAGAATTGCGAGAAGATCAAGGGTTAATAAACGAAATTTGGATATTAAGATATTTATAGTATATTATAGTTTATTAAATCATTTAATCAAGTGGAATGTTTCAACTTTCACAGAAGTCCTTTTCAGTCATATGTTAAATCAGATAGCATTAAACAAAAATATAAGTAAAGGCCGTTTTACGTGCCTTTGAAGTGCGGTAAAGTAGCCGATTTCCCACTGCATAATACGAGCGTGCGGTAAAGACTTTACTGCATAGACTAAAGTTTGATCCAAATACTTTACCACACAAGCTGAAGTGAAATCAAAGCTTCATAATGTTTGAAATCAGGGATTACAAACTCTTATGGATATCGCTGCTAGTTTGCACTTGTAAAATAAATATAGGTATACAATTCCATAAAGATACTTATGGAACTACATATATACCTATATTTATGGTGTTCACAAACATGTAAGGAGAAATCCAGAAAAACTCAAATAATGGTTATTCTCACATTCGATGGTAAATCGAGTATGATAATTGTTAAAGATGTCGAAAATTAATCTTGCCCGCAAGCGATTCTAAAATTATGTCATCTACATATTAGTAATATAATAATAAATTTAAGTCAATAATAATAAAAGTCAATTAAATTATTGAATTTAATGCATTCTCCAAGTTTTGAATGACGATATCAGCAATTACAAGAGACAAAAGTGATTCCATAGGTTTCCGAGTCTGTTTATATATAACATTATTAAAAGTAAAAAAAGTTGATGTTAAAATGAATTCAATTGCTAAAATAAAATCATCCTTTGATATTTTCTATAAGATCTTTTGCTGATAATAACTAATATTTCTTTAGATCTGGCCATTGAGGGCCCTAATGGCCAAATCTAAAGAAATGTTAGTAAAAACGAGATGTTAATCAAACGAAACAAGAATATCCAAATTAGAAATTTTTCGATTCAATTCAATTTTCGAATCGTTAATTTCAATCCATCATAATTTACTTCGCTTTATATTAATTTGTTTCAAATGTATTTGTTTTTCTTTACAATTTTATAATCGTAAAATTTTATAATTCTTTTAATGTTCTATTTATTCTTATTTATTTATTTTTTAATTTATTGTACTGATGAAAAATTAATGTAATCGAAACGTATACAATATTTTTGTATCAACACTAAACTTTTTATACCTAACAATAAACTATTATTTTTCTAACAATAATACCTTTCTAACAATAATACTCTTTTAGCTTGTAACTTTCTTATAATTAAATTTATTAAATGTAAAACTATTAGTTAAGACTACATTACATACAGATCAATCAAAAACTTGGGACGCTTAGATAAATATATAGTGATGCGATATGTAAACGAAGTACTTGATAAATCCGACCCACAAATAGCACCATCGATGATATGTAGTCTGGTGAGAGAGGAGTTACACTGAATAGAAGGGTGGGAGAGAAAGCGAGTATAGCCGAGTATCTAGGTCGCAAAACAAGTGTCGCAACTCGTGTCAAATACATTGGTATATGAATAACACGAATAAATGTGTATATTTATGTTTACGCATAATTAATAGAGAAAGAACGATCACCACGATACATATTATTAGATTTTTCAAATGTTAAAACAATATTTTATGTTTATTATAAAATAATGTATATATGTATACGTATATATTAAACGTATTATAATATTTAAAAAATTTTAAATAAAATTAAAAACTTATAACTAAGATAAACATATACCGCTCGTTATAAATAATAAAATCCTACGAACTCAAAGGCCAATAAAAACTTATACATAAAAATAATGTATATTGTATAACAATATTTATAACAAAAATACACTATCAAGCAACACAATAGCAATGCCAAGTATGTAAAAAAAAAATTGCCAAATGCAGGTCACTGAGGCACTACATTGTCAAGAATATTGTTTTAACATTTGAAAAATCCAATAACTTGTATTGTGGTGACCGTTCTTTCTCTATTAATTATGCGTAAACATAAATATGCACATTTATTCGTGTTATTCATATACCAATGTATTTGACAAGAGTTACGACACTACTAAATAGCTTTATCTGAAGTTTTCGATATGATACACTTCAGATTTCAATATCTCAAGAATAAAATATCCGTAATAAATAATCAATTAATAAATTTTTATATCAGAGGTGTACAAATTAATTCGGTGTTTTTACACTGAATCAATTATATAAATCTCCCTGTTAAATATTTTCCTGTCATTTTGAGATTTTAAAGTGCCAAGCTTAATATAAAAAAAAAATCTTATATTTTGACAAAAGAGACATAACTTCACAAAACAGTAACTAATAAATACGATATATACAAAAAACAGTACGTAATAAACACGATGACATTCGAAAAGCAACATATTAAGCAGAACAGGAAAGATTAGTTGACTAAAAAAAAATCGTTGATTACTGATTAACATGTTATTCAATATAACAGTGCCGTTTTTTGTAATAAATATTTTTTTACTTACATAAATTTTTTTGTTTTAAATTATATCCAGACTTGTATCGTATCATAATTGCCTCTCTATTTCAATACAGCGTCTCACACTTGAAACGCGATCACATGATATGATATGGTGATACGACTCAAGTCTAGGCTTTAGACATTGTATTCTTTTTGTGTTTTAATTAAAGATAAATACTACTGAAGTTATGGATATGATTTGTTCAACTTTGGGAGAAAGTGCTGTGATGCATAAAACTTGACCGATATAAACTTGAAACCCGACAAAAATTAATAATATACATAATTAAAAATTAATAATATAGTTTATTTATACTTTATATCTGTTTGTACTGTATTTCGTTTGTACTTCAAAGAGTAAACAAATACGAAGTGGTTAAACAATGGCCAGAATCTAAAAAAATTCAAGATATTTTAATTTCATTAATGTCATCCGACAGAGAATTCTTTGTATCTTTTTACCCGTTTGTACCTTTTTTCATTTCGTTTGTAAATGATAAAAAATTACAAAAAAGCTATTATATATTTTAATCTACAAAAAATATACCAGAAAATGGCACAAAGTAAAAATAGAAGAATAAATCGCCTGTATGAAGTTAGCCCCCCATTTTTTGATTTTTAATATTTTCTCAGTTGTTCCATGTTGTTCTACGTTTGTTCTACATTGTTCCAAAGTTATACGTCAATAAAACAAAAAGCGCCACGGGAAAAGCAAAAAAACTTTTTTCAGTGGCCCCCCATTTTTCGAAAAATTCAAATTTTTTTGTTGTTCTGGATTGCTCTAATTGTTCTAAATATTGTTCCAAAGTATTAAATTCATCAAAGAAAAATTTCAAAAGACAGCAAAAAAATAATATAGAGCGTCCGAAGATTATTTTTATGTTTACACCTATCGCTATTGTTTTATAAACATAAAATTTTAAATTTTAGCTGAAAATAAACAGAACAACCTGGAACAACTCTCACTTTTCCCGGAACAATCATATAAAGGGGACTTTACTCTTGGAAGTACTTATTTCGTCTTTTTCGACCGTTAAAGTCGCGACAGCGGTCCCAAACTATAGACGAAATAAGTATCTACTTCCAAGAGTAAAGTCCCCTTTGTATGATGTGTGTGTGAAGCTGGCGTATCATTTCGTGGAAACTCATAAATAAATGGGAGTTCTGAGTGTATTTTCAATAGTTCTAGAGTTCCTGATAGTTTAAACAAATAGTTCTGGCCATTAAAACACTAAAAAACGCTTAGGACAAACTGAGACGCCAACTTCACGCAGCGTCTCACTTTGTCCTACGGACATTTCCTTATCAGAAATTGTTCGAATTGAAAAGATTTATAGTTCTACATGAGTTCTAAGAAGAGTTCTGTCTTCTAAAAACAGAAACATATTAATTCAAATGAAATTAAAACAAGCGATCCCTATATCCTATAAATATACAGGTGAGACGCCGGTCGATTTTCGACAGTTCTGCTAATTATAAAACAGTTCTCGTATAGTTCCGGGCATGTACATTGCCTTTCCAAAGAGTTCTGATAATTTCAACAATTAGAAATTTATTTAAAAAATTATTTTGCCGGAAAAACGCATATTTTCGAGCATAGAGGTGAGACGCTAGTCGATTTTCGACAGTTCTGCTAATTATAAAATAGTTCTCGTATAGTTCTGGGCATGTACATTGCCTTTCCAAAGAGTTCTGATAATTTCAACAATTAGAAATTTATTTAAAAAATTGTTTTGCCCGAAAAACGCATATTTTCGAGCATAGAGGTGAGACGCTGGTTGATTTTCGACAGTTCTGCTAATTATAAAATAGTTCTCGTACAGTTCCGGGCATGTGCATTGCCTTTCCAAAGAGTTCTGATAATTTCAACAATTAGAAATTTATTTAAAAAATTATTTTGCCGGAAAAACGCATATTTTCGAGCATAGAGGTGAGACGCTGGTTGATTTTCGACAGTTCTGCTAATTATAAAATAGTTCTCGTACAGTTCCGGGCATGTGCATTGCCTTTCCAAAGAGTTCTGATAATTTCAACAATTAGAAATTTATTTAAAAAATTATTTTGCCGGAAAAACGCATATTTTCGAGCATAGAGGTGAGACGCTGGTTGATTTTCGACAGTTCTGCTAATTATAAAATAGTTCTCGTATAGTTCCGGGCATGTGCATTGCCTTTCCAAAGAGTTCTGATAATTTCAACAATTAGAAATTTATTTAAAAAATTATTTTGCCGGAAAAACGCATATTTTCGAGCATAGAGGTGAGACGCTGGTTGATTTTCGACAGTTCTGTTAATTATAAAATAGTTCTCGTATAGTTCTGATCATGTACATTGCCTTTCCAAAGAGTTCTGATAATTTCAACAATTAGAAATTTATTTAAAAAATTATTTTGCCCGAAAATCGCATATTTTCGAGCATAGAGGTGAGACGCCAGTCGATTTTCGACAGTTCTGCTAATTATAAAACAGTTCTCGTATAGTTCCGGGCATGTACATTGCCTTTCCAAAGAGTTCTGATAATTTCGACACTTAGAAATTTATTTAAAAAATTATTTTGCCCGAAAATCACATATTTTCGAGCTTGGAGGTGAGACGCTGG